>JACVTC010000141.1:297500-480387 GCA_016946835.1 Neocallimastix lanati (nom. inval.)
ATGGTATTTTTTTTGTCGCAGGGCTAATAGTATTATTAAGCCGTTTTACTCTCTTTAATAATGGAGAACGATTAGGTTTACGCATTAAAATTTCTATTTCCTTTTTTAATTCTTCAATTTCACGCTTTTGATCATTGACTAAATTTATCAGTTTTTCTTTTTCCACACTACCCTGTTTATCTTCATCATCATACACAGTAATCTAAAATTAAATTAAAATAATAGTAATTATTAAAATTTATAATAAAAATAATATTCATAAATAATAATAATAATAATAATAATAATAATAATAATAATAATAATAATAATAATAATAATAATAATAAATAATAGTAATAGTAAATAATAATAATAATAAATAATAAATAATAATAATGATAATGATATTGATAATAATAATAATAATAATAATAATAAATAATAGTAATAGTAAATAATAATAATAATAAATAATAAATAATAATAATGATAATGATATTGATAATAATAATAATAATAATAATAATAATAATAATAATAAATAAATAATAGTAATAGTAAATAATAATAATAATAAATAATAAATAATAATAATGATAATGATATTGATAATAATAATAATAATAATAATAAATAATAGTAATAGTAAATAATAATAATAAATAATAAATAATAATAATGATAATGATATTGATAATAATAATAACAATAATAATAATAATAATAAAATTATTATATGAAAATATTCATATCAATGAAAATAAACATATTTTTTTAATGAATAAATAAATAATATATATATATACCAATGTGGCTTGTGCAGATGTTAAACTTTTTTCTAATTTTATATATAATTTCTTTAAATCTAAATATGTATTCATTTTTTTAGTATTTTCAACAGTAACTGCTGTTAATTGTTGCTTATTTAATTGAATTTTTTTCTATTATAATAATATTAAATAATAATAATAATAATAATAATAATAATAATAATAATAATAATAATAATAATAATAATAATAATAATAATAATAATAATAATAATAATAATAATAATAATAATAATAATAATAATAATAAAAGCAACAAAGAGTAATTATATTATTATTTTTTTTTTTAATTTAAAATTTAATTAGTAATATTATTAATATTGTAAAAAATATATATATATCATATTTAATAAAACTTTCAATTTACAATCTAAATTAATATACTTACATCCCAGTTGCTTAATTCAATAGAATACTTATTTTCATTTTTATTAAGTTTTTCCTTTAATTCCTCGGCATTTTTATTAACACCCATTCTTTCTAATTTTTCTAAATCAATAATTTGACCAAATTTTAACATTTGGACATCATAGGCTTTTTTCTCTAATTCAACAATCTATTTATTATTAAAAAAAAAATACATTTTTTAATAGATATATATAAATCAATATAAACATTAATAAAAACAATTAATAATTAATAATTACCCTTGCAAGTTTTTCTTTTTTATTTATAATTAAGTTGTTATGCATCTTTCTTAATTCTCTATGTTGTTTACGGATATCAGCTTTTTCCTTTTTTTTTTTTTTTTTTTTTTTTTTTTTTTTTAATAATTAAGTATATAATAAATATTAATTTTTAATTAATTTTTTTTGTTATTATTTCTTAAAATTTTCAAATAAAAAAGTAATTTTTAAAGATAACATATTTTTTTAATTTTATATTTAACAATATTAAATAACAATAACAATATTAATAGTTTTCTTTTATTATTTGTATTAATTTATTCATTTTACTTGATGTAATTCTTTTATTCTTAATTTCAATCTTTTAACTTCTTCATTTTGGAAAACGAGAGCAGCAGATAAGTCAGAAGGTACTACTTGCCCATTTAGATATTGAATTTGACTTAATTTGAGTGGAACTACAACATCCAATTCATTTAATTTCCTTTGTTTTAATGTTTGGAATTCTTGAATATCTGATTCAAATCCTTTTAATGCAGAGTCTATAATTTTTTCTTTCTTAAGATATCCTTCATTTTCTTTTTTTAATGACTATAATTATTAATGACAATATGAATTAAAAAAAAAGTGCAATATTTTAATAATTATGATTTTAATTAAAACATAATTGTTATAAATAACAGACCTCAATAATTTTTTGAATTTCACTAATATTATATTCTTGATCAGACTGTTCTAATCTTAAGCTTAACACATTATCAAAAATTTCTTGTTCTAAATCTTCTGGACAAATTTCTTCTATTTCTTCTTCAATAGTAGTATTTTCATCTGATTCAGAGAAATCTTCGTCAGAATCAAAGTCACTATCGGATTCTGAACTTGATTCATCACTATCATCGTTGTTTTCATCATTATCATTATTTTTTTTCTAGATTTAATAATTAAATTTATAAATGTCAGAATTTTTTTTTTTGGCAAATTAAAAACTCTAATCAATAAAAATATTTTTTTATATACCTTTGATCTTTTTATTTTTTTCTTAAATATTTTTGTAAGCATATCCTCATATTTATTACCACTAACTAAATCGCTAAATCTTTTTTGTATATCTTTTTCAATGAGAATAATATTTTCAATTTCTTCTTTCTTATCAAGAAGTTTATCTTGACATTCTTTAATCTACAAAACATATAATAATATTAATATTTTATTTTATATCTCTTTCAAAAATATTATAAATACGATATATTTATATATATTAAACTTTACATACTTTTGATTCAATTTCAAGCTTTTCTTTTTTTTTGTTATATAATTTTTGAGCTAATACAGCTTCATGATTCTGGAATTCTTTTAATAAAACCCATTCATCATAAAATAATATTAATCTTATTTCTGCAAATTTAATATCTATTTTTAAAAATATAAATAATATATTAATAAAATATATAAATATATATATCATTTCTTAAATTCTTAAATAACCTAATTAATATATATTTGTATATTAATTTACCCCCTTCAAGTAAAATTTGCTCACTAAAAAGAATATTAAAAGTTTCATCAAATTTATTTTTCATTTCAGAAATATCCTTTATGATTAAAAATATTACAAAATATTTAGTTTTAAAATTTTTATTTGTTATATATTATATAAAATTGTTATGGTAACTGTTTTATTAATTAATATAATAGAAATAAAATATTATTTACATCACAAATTTCTTTTCTTAAATATTTGAAATAACTTTTTAAGTTATTGTTTTCTTCAATTTCCATTTTGGATTTTTTAATTGAATTTAATAATTTACTTAATTCAAGAATATCTGTTCCATTAAATTCAATATTTTCTAACATTGTAATAATAGAGACACCATTTTCTTCTAAATATTTACGTTTAATTTCATAATTATCTTTCCATTCTTTGGTCAACGTTTCTTTATCCTTTTTTTTATTATGTGTATTTTTATTACTATTGACAATATTCGTTTTTTCTATATTAATTTCTTCATTTTCTTCTGGTTCTTTTGGTTTAGCTGGTCCTGTTGCATTAAATCCACCAATACCATCATCTTCTTCATCATTGACATGAATTGCTTTTTTCTTTCGCTCTTCCAAAATTTCTTTAAATTCTTCTATATCTTTGTCACTCACTTCATATCTTTTTTCTGGATATCCTTCATTCTAAAAATATTAAATGCATTAAATCATTTATATATATATATATATATATATATGTGTACAATTATACATAAAATAATACTTTTATTAGAAATAATGTAAAAACAAAAAAATAAATATATAAAAATATATAATAAAATTACATCTAACTCAGGAATAATTATAGGTTCTTCATCTACATCATGCAATACTTTTAACTCCATATCTATTAAATCCACTATTTTCTTTTTTTCTTTGATTATCTCTATTATATTTTCCTTTCTTGCTTTAAGATTTATTACATGTTTATTAAATTGCTATATTATGTAAAATAAATAAAAAATAAATAAATAAATAAATAAATTAATAAATAAATAAATAAATAGACAAATAAATAAATAAATATATAAATAAATAAATAAATAAATTATACTTTTTTAAAATCTTAAATATGTATTTAATACAAACCTCTTTTAGTTCATATATACTTCGAGCTAACATATATATTTGCTTTTGTTTTTTCTCTGCATTAATACGCTCATTCTCAGGTACGATATACTTCTCACTAGTTTTTAATTTAAAATCACCAATAGTATTCATAGCCAATTCAATAAGAGCTTCATCTTTTGGGTCATTTGTAGTTGGATCCGGTTTTTGACTTAATAATTCCTTATATAATATAGCTCTTCGTGCACGTTCTTGCTTTCGTAATTCATTTTTATTCTTTGTATCTACAGGTGTCTAATAATATTGAATAAATATAAACATATATATGTTGATGATAATTAATTAAAGCTTTGAGTAATTTAAACTTTTATGATATTTAATATATTATTATTATTATAAATAGAGTTTATTGAATTATTTACTTCATTAGCTTCTTTTTTCTTGATTTCATTATTAATATTTGTAGATTGTTCATTCTATATAATAATAATAAAATAAATTTATGAAATTAATGCAAATTATCAATAACAATAAAAAAAATTTTTAAATTTATGATTATTTTAAAGCAAGTAACCTTTCTTTCATTTGATTTATTATTTCCTTTATTCATTTTATTATTTTCATTTGATTGATTATTATTATCATTTATACCATTAACATTATTATTAATATTATTATTTAAATTATTTTCATTATTTAAATGATCAATAGTATCATTTTTCTTTGAACCCTCCATTATAAGTTTCATTGCATTTGTTCTAAACGTTGATACTTTTTGATTAGTCTATTGATTTTATTATATGTTTTTTTTTTAATAATTTAATAAATATTTAATATATATTTTATTTTTCTTTTTAAATAAAAATAAATTATAATATATATATATTTCAATAAATTAAAATTTTAATTATTACATTGAATGAAGTGATAACCATTTTTTCTGTTTTAATAGGATCTAAAAATTTTGATTTTATTTTATTTAATCCCAATTCTTCTTTTTCGTTTATCCATGCAAATTCTTTTTCAACTTCTTCTAAATTTTTTTCCCTTTCCATTTCTTATGATTTTATTTAATAATAATAATAATAATAATAATAATAATAATAATAATAATAATAATAATAATAATAATAATAATAATAATAATAATAATAATAATAATAATAATAATAATAATAATAATAATAATAATAATAATAATAATAATAATAATAATTATAATAATAATAATAATAATAATAATAATTATAATAATAATAATAATAATAATAATAATTATAATAATAATAATAATAATAATAATAATAATAATAATAATAATAATAATAATAATAATAATAATAATAATAATAATAATAATAATAATAATTATAATAATAATAATAATAATAATAATAATTATAATAATAATAATAATAATAATAATAATAATTATAATAATAATAATAATAATAATAATAATAATAATAATAATAATAATAATAATAATAATAATAATAATAATAATAATAATAATAATAATAATAAAAATTAATATCATTGTTATTAAAAATAATTATTATTAATATTATTTATAATAATATAAACAAATATTAATTTTGACTTTGCCATTTTATAATTTAAATTAATATTTATCTATATAAAATTCATTGTTACCATGTGATTTTTGTAAATTGACATCAATTTTAAATAATTCCCTATCTAATTTAAAACTATCCTCAGCTTTATCATTCTCAGCAAGTAAAGCAAGAAATTCTTCTCTTAAATTATTAATTTTACTTCTTGTTTCCTTATTTATTTTTAAATGTATATGAATAATTATAATATATTAATATATGAATATTATGAAATTATAGTATATATTTATTATTTACATTTTTCTTGATCTCGGCATCTTCTAATTCTTTATCATGGTCATGCTTAATTTTTGCTTCTTGTAAACTATAAAAGTTTTTATCAACAATATCATCAATAACAATATTACTATCGTCGATATCGATCATTTCCTCTATAATTATTAATAATAATAATAATAATAATAATAACTCATTTATTAATTATTTATTCATAATATTTTTTATTATGTTCAAACAGTAAAACATATCTTAACATTATTATAATAATTACCATCATCATTTAATATTTTTTCATTTTTATTTCTATACACAAATATGGCTCCATCACTTCCACATGATATCATATATGAGTCATCATATGATAAAACAATTCCTGTAATATTTCCATATTTATTATCATGTATATTTGCTTTATAGTAATGACCATGAGTAAACTGAAGTTCATTTAAATTATTATCTATGGTTTCGTTATTCATATTATTTTGTTTATTATTATTATTATTATTATTATCATTGTTAATTGCTTCATTGCCATCACTGTTAATGTTATTATCATCATTTTCATCGTTGACATCATTATTATCATCTTCTTTTTCATCTATATTTTGAGTAGTGTTACCTTTAATTTGATCAAAACTATCAACATAAATAATATTATCCTCACACTCTAAATATTCTAAAACTTGAGGATCTAATTCTTCATGATATATATGATCATGTGAAAGAATGATGTCTGAATAATCAAATTTATATTGAATAATGGATCCATCTGAAATACCAAGTAATAAATATTGTCGAGAATTCGAAGTATTCATATATACAATTTGCTTTGGATATGAAAATATAATTCTTTTATTTTTTATTTTATTAATTTATTAATATTATTATTAACATTTTTTTTTATATATATTGTATTATATTTAATTAAATTTTTATATTAAGATTATTGAATAATTTAATTAATAAATTGATTTTTAAAATATTATAATATTTCTGCTATGTTAACAAATATTAAAAACAATATATATATATATATAGATTATTTTTAGTTATTAAATTTAATATATTTACCTGCTTTGATTTGGAGCATCATAGTTACAAGATCTGATTTGTCCACTACCATCATGTAATACAAAATTAACTAAGAAATAACCACCAGGAAGATAAAGAATACCTTTTATCTTAGCTCCTTGCAAACAACTTTCATAATGTTTAATCATTTCTTTATTTTTTTCTTTTTCTTCCTCCTCCTCTTCATTTTTACTATCTAATACATCAAAAATATCATCTTCATTTTTTTCATCTTCATTATCATTGTTCTCTTTTTTTTCTTCTTCTTTTTTGTTTAAAATAAATTTAATATCTTTTGGCCTTTTAATTTCTAAAACCCATTCTTTATAATTTAATTGTTCCGGGTTCAATTTGTATGTAAGTGTATTATCAATTTCATTTGGCTGTGGTGTTGTGATTTCATAAAGAGAACCATTTTCTAATACAACTAATAATTTATTTTTAGAAAGACCTGACATTGTTTCATATAAACCATTATATTCCCAAAATTTTTCATCCCTAATATCCTTATCAGACTTTTCATCCGATATATCAAAATTTACAAAATCATCTATAAGATTTTGGCAGAGATGACTATCTGGTGACCACGACATATTAATAATATTTAGATTTAACTCAATATAGCCTAATGGTATTAAATCAATAGTTTTTGAAGAAAAAACATAGTTCTCAGATTGAATAATTTCAAATCTATTTTTTATGTTTAGAGTGGATTCCATTTCTTTTACATAGTCATTATTTAGATCAATATAATAAAGAAAAAGTGTTTTATCAATAGCTGTAGTTACAAGATAACGTCCATCAGGTGATATTTCTAAAGATGAAACTGAAGAAGCATGAGGTTTAGATATATGGGTAATAATAAATTTCTTTTCTTCTTCTTCTTCACATAGAGTATATTTTATAAATTTAATGACACCATCATTAAAACCAGCAATATATGTATTGCATTTTGGATCTAATGTCTACAAGTTTAAAGATATTTTTATTATTTATTAAAAATAAACATAATATAAATATATATAAATATTTATACATATAATATTTTATATAATTATATATACATATATGCATAAAATTCAAAATATAAAAAATTAGTTAACATAAATTTATTATATATATTTAAATTTCCTAATGAAAAAAGTATTATCAAATTATATTATATTATAATTTTAATAAAATTTTTTCTGACATACTCTTGGTAACACTCGTAAAACTGTTCCATTTCCGCTATATGAAGCACTTTCCATTAATAAAGCTTTTCTATAATCGTATAATTTTATTGAACCATCATTACCTAATGAAGTTATAGTATGATTTATTGGACTACTGACAATTCCCACAACTTCTTTGGAATGAAATTTCATTACATTACACATACTTCTTGTTTTAATATCTAATTTAAATAATGAACCACTACCATCTTGTATTAAAAATTCATTTTGTGATCCTATAAGTTTAACCATATTGTTAACCTATTTATAATTTAATTTTTTTAGGAGAAATCATAATTAATTATATTATATAATATCAATGTTAAATTTTTGACTAAAAAAATTTTTAATAAATAAATTGTATTTTAGCTTTTTTTTTATTTTATTTTTTTGTATTTTTCTAAATAATTACTCTAATATTTTTTCCTAAATTAATTTCATCTAAAGGATCAATCTCAAACATAGGTATTTGCACTTGATAAGCATTTACTTGTTTTTTATTTCCATTTTGATTTGAATCAAATGAAACATCGGCATTATCTAAAATTTCTAAATCCCATATTCTAACAAAGCCATCTTCTCCTGATGAATAAATTTCACCTTCCTCTGAAAGTAAAACAAATATTTTTCCATTATGGCATGGTTTACCTCCTGGTCGTGAAATAACACATTTAATTAAACCGCCTTCCCATAATAATAAATAACCAGTTTCTGAACTGGATAAAACCTTGCCATCTGATAGATGTAAAAAGGTTGAAATATCTGATAATTCAACAATACCAAATTTTCCAAGATATCCTTGTAATTTTAATCCAGTGAAAGTATTAGATATATTCCAAAATTTTATATGACCCATACCAGAAGTTGTTAAAATTTGATCATTTTCTTTTAAAAACTCAACTTTATATACATCCTAATAATAATTACAATAATAACAACAACAACAACAACAACAATAATAATAATAATAATATAAAAAGTTTATATATATATTTTAATACAAATACAAATAAATATATTAATGATTTATGCTTAAATATTTGTTTCATAATTACTTGTGAAAAGGCTTTTGATCGTAGAATTACACTTTCTTGTTTCCAATCCCATATCGTTAAAGTATAATCAGGATCAGAACCTACACTTGCTATTCTTGTTCCTTCATTGTTAAAACATATGGCACTATATCCTTTTACGGAACCATTTCTTAAAATTCTGTATAATTTACAACTTGGATATTCATATATATAAATAAATGGATTATTTTCGACTTTTTCCGCTATAGCGAAATATGACTTACTTGGATGAACCTTTTATTTGAACATCAATATATAAAAAAATTATATAGACATAAAATAATATTTTTTGTTATTATTTAATTTTTATAATAATAATAATAATAATAATAATAATAATAAATTATAACATTGTTTAAAATAATATTATTTATGTATAATTATTTTTATAGTAATTATTTTATTTCAAAATATTTATTAACAAATAAATTTTTTATTTACAGCTATTGCGCCAATACCGCCACATTTAATACCAGGTATATATTTATGTTTTAAAGTATTAATATTGACAATATAAACGTAATTTCCTATAGCAGAAATAAAACTTGCTTCATTTAGAAAATAAAGATTATTTAATTTTTCTGATTCAAATCCAAATATATATACAATTTCTAAAAATGAATCTGGTACTTGATTAAGTTCTTGCTTTGGTTTTAAATCATTGATATCATAAAAAACATCATCAGATATTTTTTTTTTCTCCATTTCAGAATCATCAATATACTTTTTTTTCTTTTTTTTCTCTTCATCATCATTATCATCATAATCATCATTATATTCATAATTTGCATCATCTTCATATTGTTCTTCATTATTTTGTTCATCATTATCATATCCTTCACCTTCATTTTTTTCTTCTATTATTGAGTCATCGTTTATTTGGTTTCCATTATTATCTTCAGGTATTTCATTATAATTACCTTCATCTTCTGTATTTTCTTTATCACTCATTTAAAATTAATATTAATCAAAACTATAGCATAAAAATGTACAATAAGTGAAGTAAGATTGAAAAAAAAAAAAAAAAAAAAAAAAAAGATTTAAAACTAGATAATTTTAATAGAAATCTATATATAAAAAAATATATTATTATTTATTATATAATTATTGATATTTGAATCTTTAAATTTATATTTAATAGAAACAATTATAATAACTACTTATTTAAAAATATAATTTTTTTCTTTGGTTAAAATATATATATATCTTTTTTTTTTTTATTGTTTTTAAATTCAGATTTATTTTTAATTTAAAATATTTTAAACTTTTTTAATAATAAAATTTTTAATAATAATAAAAAATTTTTTTAATTAAAAATTCATTTAATTATGTTATTAATAAAATCAAAGTTTAAAAATATTATAGTATATTTATCACATAAAAAATTTTTTTATTAAATAATATCTTAAAATTGAAAGTTTAATAATATTTTTCATAATAATAAATTATAAATAATTTTTTAATAATTATATAAATTTATTGAAATCAAATACAGTGAAAATATGACTTAAAAAAAATTTTTTCTCAAAAATTATTCATTTATTAATAAGTCATATTTTCATTAATGTAACTCATAGAAAAAAAAATATTTATAATTTATATATAATTATTTATAATATTATTTATATATTTATCTTTTCTTTTTTATATCCTTTTTCCAAAGTTCACTTCAGTTTATTATTTTAAGTTATTTATCTATTTTATTTTAATATAAATTACTAAAAAGTTTTTAATATATATTTAATAAATTTTTAATGTAATTTGATTTAAAATAATATAATATAATTTAACGTAGAAATAATTTAATACATTTTAATACATTTTAATACATTTTGTATTTATTTTTATAATAAATAATTTCTAGTATCAAAACTAAATACAAAATTAAAACACATTTCAACTAAATATATATTAACGATACTAAAATGACAACCTTTGTAAATCAAATTTTCATTATAAATGAAAACTATCAAATTTTGAACTAAAAAAAATTAATTTTATTATTAATTTTTATATTTATTTCTGTACGATTTTTTTTTTTTTTTTAGAAGTTCCGACCTTTTATCCATCAATATATAATAAAAATAATTAAATTAGTTAACCATTATTAATAATATTACATGAATTGTTTACTTTTTTTTTTAAATTAAATAAAAAAATTTATATTGCTTTTAAAAAGTAATAAAATGACATTTATTATTATTATTTAAATTATAATTATTATTACTATTATTTTCTTTAGTATTTATATATCCTTTGAAATGTATAATGAATTATTAATAAAAAATAAAAAAAAAAAAACTTTTAAATAAGATTTAGTAATTTCATTTTTCATTTCTTTTATTCTATTCTTCCAAAATTTTATATGTATTATCTTCCATAATTTTGTCTAATTCATTTCTAATTTTTTCAACAGCTCTATAATTAATAAATACATGTGTTTCATCAAGATCTTCTATTATAAAATGATCTTCCTCATCCAATTCCTTCAAAACGGATTTAACTGTTGGATCTGAACTAATTCATTATATGATATATATACAAATATTATATTATGATATGATTATTATAGTTTATTATAAATTCAAAATTAACCATATTTTTATTTAATTACTTATTTTACATTTATAATAAGTATTTTATTTTATTCTACTAATTCTTACACTTCAATTAATGCACCTTTCTGAGCTTTGACCATTTTATAATATAAAAATTTAATAATTATAAAGTAAAAATATATTTTTAAAAAAAAAATTATATATTTATAACACACGTGATTAACTAAATGATATAGCGAATAATGTGATATTCTTTATGTTGTAGCTGGTTTAATAAGTGTATTTGAGTTATTAATAATTTTTATTAATATTTATTTAATTACAATATTATTTCTACTAAAGAAAAACAAAAACAAGAATAAGAGTTAATATTAATTATACTGTAAAGTATTAATAATATATAATTATTATAAATAAATATATATATATATATATATAAACATAATATATATATAAATAAATAATATTTTAATATGAATAATATATAAATAATATAAATTATTATATTAATTATATATACTTTAATAATTATAAACTTTAATAATTTAAAATAAGAAGTATAATTTAATATTTAAGAAATATATATAAGGAATATAAATAATATATACAAAATATAAATAATATAAAATATAAAATATATAATAATATAAATTATTATAAATAATAAGATATAAATTTAATATCTGAATATACAAATATACAAATATACAAATATGTTGCTACACATATTTGTTTTATATCAGAAACTTCCCTGCTAGAATTGAACTTAATTTCGCAAGAAATTAGTGAAATTAAATTTATAATAATTTAGATTAAAAATTTTTATATTAATTTATATTAAATTTAATAATAAAAAAAATGAAATTTTTGAAAATTTTTATAATAAAATTTTAATAATAAAAAAAATTTTTTTTTATATAAAGAAATTAAAGATTTTTGAAATTTCAATTTGAAATTTCATTCATTAAAAGGTAATATATTTTTAATATGGACGTTTCTTTCCAATTTTGTACCGTCCATGGCATCCTGTAATTGAACTGTATTCCAAGATATGTCCTTAATTATATATGGGCCAAGGAAATACGGTTCAAGTTTAGTTCGTTGGTGATTTCTTATTTTTACTAAATCACCAATTTTAAAATTTTTCTTATTTTCCATACTTTGTTGAGCTTGTCTTCGAGTTTTCCAATAATGGATTGTTCCAAGCATTTTTTTTGCTGCTTTTTCAACCCATTTAGCATGCTCAACGAACCTTTCCATTAATATTTCGTCCATAGTTCTACTATTATCTTCCAAAATTGAATTTCTTAAATTTATATCTATAGGTAGTAATTCCTTACGTCCATATAAAAGTTCAAAACTTGAATAACCCGTTACAGCAGATTTACTGGTTCTTAAAGCCCATAAAGCCAGCGGTAACAAAATATCCCAATGTTTGTTATCATTCGAGAAATTTCTTAATTTCTTTCCTATTTCTCTATTTCTGTTTTCCACTAATCCATTTGATTCTGGATGATATGTACTAACAAAGTGAACGTACACATCATATAGATCTAAAAATATTTTAGTATAATCAGCAGTAAACTGTACACCATTATCTGTAATAATTAGTTCTGGTATACCATGTCTACTAAAAACTTCTACTAAGAAATTTGTTACGTCCTGTGAAGTAGTAGTACGAAGTGGTTTAGCTTCTACCCACTTTGTAAAATAATCTACGCAAACAATAATATATTTATTACCTTGTTGTGTTTCTTTTAGGGGTCCAATAATATCTAAACCAACTCTAACAAAAGGAGCTTCTACAGGTGTTCCATATTTTTCTGTTGGTTTCGGCAATGGCTCAGAACGATTTAGTTGACATATTTTGCATAGCGAAATATATTTTTTTACATCTATTATTAAATTTTTCCAGTAATACTTTTCTTTTATTCTTTCGTAAGTTTTCTGAATACCTTCATGACCCACTCTATGTTCTTTAGTAATAATTTTAATTTTTTCATAGGGATCATCAATAATTTTTCTTAATTTCTTATCATCTCTAAAATATAATTTATTATCAATTTCAACTATTTTTTCGGTTAAAAATTTATACATAAATTCAGAAATGAATTTTTCGTTCTCCTCCTGGGTGAGAATGGAGCTATCAATAGGTGAATTATTAACAATGGATGAATCAATGGAACTATTAGAATTGTTAACAGAAGTGAACAGAATATCCCTATTAAGAAGAGAATTAGAACTAATACAAACATTAGTAATAGAGAAGTCTTTACGAACAACTCTAGACAATGCATCAGCAATCAAATTAGCTTTACCAGGTTGATAAACAATATCAACTTGAAGTTTACTAAATTTATCACACCAACGTTGATGTTTAAGAGTATTCGGCTCACAACTTTTAATAATAGAAACTAAAGGTTTGTGATCAGTATATAGAATTGTTTTGAATGGATTACCTAAAATATAATGTTCGAATTGGACTAAGCAATAATAAGCAGCGGTGCCTTCAAGTTCAGTTGTAGTATAATTTTTCTCAGATTTTTTTAAACTTCTACTAACAAAATAAATTGGGTGTTCAATATTATCATCATAAAGTTGTAAAAGAACACCACCAATACCATAACCACAAGCATCGGAACGAATAATAAATGGAATATCAAATTTAGGGTAACAGAGGATAGGGGCACTGATTAAACAATTCTTTAATAATTGAAAGCTATTGTTTTGAGAATCAGTCCAAACAAATGGAGTATTCTTCCTTAACAAAGAACAAAGAGGTGCAGATTTAGCAGAGTAATTGTCAATGAAATTTCTATAATAACCAGTCATGCCTAGAAAAGAACGAAGTTCGGATACATTAGTAGGAGGTGTCATATTCATAATGGAAAGCGTTTTCTTATCTAGAGGAAGTAAACCATCAGTAGTAACTTTATGACCTAAAGCTTCAATTTCTGTTTGACAGAAATGACATTTTTCTATGTTTAATTTTAAATTATATTTTCTTAAAATATTAAAAACTTTGGAAAGATGAATTAGATGATTTTCAAAACTATCGGAATAAATAATAATATCATCTAAGTATATTTGAACGCAATCATTAATTAAATCAAAGAAGATTCTATTCATTTCACGCTGGAAGGTAGCAGGCGCGTTAGTTAAACCAAAGGGCATAACTTTAAAATAGTAATTACCAAATTTTGTTGTAAAAGAAGTCTTTTCCATATCTTCAGCCCACATAGGAATTTGATGGTAACCACTAAATAAATCAATAGAAGAAAATATTTTTGCATCTTTCAAAGCATCAAAGATTTCACGAATTTTTGGGAGTGCATAGGCATCTTTAATAGTAATATCATTCAACTTCCTAAAATCAACACAAAGGCGCCATTTACCATTTTTCTTTAAAACTAAAACAACAGGAGAAGCCCATGGAGAATGAGAAGGTTCAATTAACTTTTTCTCCAATAATTTACGAAGTTCTTCCTTTAAAGCATTAGATTGAACCTGAGAAATTTTATACGCCTTTTGTTTAATTGGCATAGAGTTTTCTTCTAAAATAATATGATGAGGAAATAATTTAGAAGGTTCCAAATCATCAGAAGAAATGGCAATAATATCATCAAATTTTTTTAATAATCTACAAAATTTTTTATAATCTTTTTTATTTTTAAATTTTAATTGATTAATAATAGAATTAATTACATCGTCTTTTTCTTTAGCACTAATATTAGAATTAGGTTCATTAGCATCAACAAATAAAGTAGCCTCAACAATATCAATTTTTGGTTCAGGAGAAACACATAATAAAGACTGAGAACGGAAGGTATTTATATCTTCTATATTACTAATAGGTACTAATTTATCGTCCATATTCATATATGCAAGAACTTTATGAATTGTGTCAATAAGAATCCTGTTATCAGATTGTGTTTTAAGAGAAATAATTGCATCATAAAAAGGATCGTCTTTATCGGAAATTTTAAAATCAGTAATAAATTCAACAGAACCAAGTTTAACAGCTAAGCGAACAATATCATAAACACGACTTATATCATCAACCATCGCTTGTCTAATTGTACTTTTGTCATGGCCAATAATTTTATAATTTTTAACAAATTTATTTAAAAATTTACGTGATATTAAATTTGCATTACTACACTCGTCTATAAAAATTGAAGCAGGATAGCCATTAATATAACATCATGTTCGTGTACAATATTATTATTATTATTTAAATTATTAGCTATTTTACTATTATAATTAATATCACTATAATTTTCATTGTTACTACTATTGGTACTATTATTATCGTTATTATTATAGTTATTATCTATATTAGAATTAGTAGCATTAATAATATTTTCATTATTTTGCTTTGAATTCTTAATACCTTTAATTAATTCATCTTTAGAAATTTTTGAAATGTTAAGGAGTTGTCCAATTGTAATATTTGCTGGAATATTTAATAAATCTTCGCAAATATTATATTGCTCGCGGTTTCTCATCATCTGTATGGTAGGTTTTTGTTTCTTTTCTTTTTCCGTTAAATTTTTATTCTTCATTTTGTCCATATTATTAACATTATTAACTGTCTTCATATTATTAATTTTATTACTTGAATCATTATCATTAATTTTATTCTTAATTCTTTCTCTTTGCTGTGCGTTATTATGAACTTCATTTTTTTCATTTTTATTTTCATTATTATTATCAATTTTAATATTATTGTTAAGGACTTTTTTATTTATTCTTCTCGTAGGTTTAATAATTCGTTTGTTATTTATAATATTATCAGTGGAATTATTATTTTGGATAGGATTACTAATATTATTTATATTATCAAATATTTTACTTTGAGGAATAGTTTGTGAATTATTAATGGAAGTTTTGTCATAATTATTCGTTATATTGCGTAACTTCTTATTAGCGTTTGTTAATATATTATTATATTTTTCATCTCTTTCTCTTTTTGCAGCAGCTATAATTTCTTCCAAATTGTTATGATTGTCGTAAGAAGATACTACAACATTGACGTCATTATAATCATTATTTTTATCATTTTCAAAATAGAATTGTTCATTATTATTTATATTATCATAATCATTATTATAATCATTATTATAATCATTATTATCATAATGGTTAAAATTATCATTATCATAATCTTCATTATAATTATTATCATAAATATTATTGTAGTTATTATTATAATTGTTATGGTTATTACTATAATCATTATTGAGACAAACAGTAGCAATATTGTTTTCACCATAATCATTATAGTTGGCATTTTGATTATTGGAAGTTAGCCTTCTTCCGTAATCTAGTTTTTTGTATTTTGATTATTGTTTTGTTGGTATCTAAGTTGTGGGCAATACCTAATAATATGGCCAGGCTCATGGCACCAATAACATACTTTTATATGTAGGTTCTCTAAACCCCTAGTAATATCATCAACACTATTTAAACCATTATTATTGTTAGGAGTATTATTAATATTTCTTGGAACCTTTGTATTATTCATTCTATTTAATGTATTATTATTAATATTATTATAGTTGTTATAATTATTGTTAAAATTATTACTCCTCTGTAATTCATTATTTAAATTCCTATTTTTATTTTGTAAATTGGTATTTAAGAATGAGTTATAATTATTATTTAATTGATTAAAGTTTTGGTTGGATCTATATCTACTAATAAAAGGATAATTATTTTGGATATTATTATTGTTAAATTTTCTACCCTTTTGTACTGAGCGACTTCCAAGTTTTATTCTTTCTACTTTTTCTGCAATTTTACAAGCAGCCTCAATAGTCTTGGCTTCTTCATAGGCTACCTTTTCATAAATATCAGTTCGACTACGTATAGAATTCTCGTAATCGTAGACTGATAATTTTGCTTTATTATCTGTAGAGAGCTGGCAGTAGTAATCCAAGTACCTATCGTTAAATTCCCTGACACTTTCATTTGGCATAATTAGTAAAGTTTTTAATTCCCTAAATCTTTCATCTTCGTTTAGATGATACCTTTCCAGGAGGATATCTCTACACTCTTCTAAATTTAAAATTCTGTTTGCTTCTACGAATTTATCGCTCACAATTTGGGTGGCTTCTTCTACAGTTCCTGCCAAAATGAACTGAAATTTTTCTTCGTCATCAGTAACCTTTTCCATCTTTAACCAATTTTTCATAAGAATGTACCAAGCTTTTACATTCTTATTATTTCCACCTATAATTGGGAGTGGAATTTTTCTTCCTTCACGGTTGGAGCTCATCTTCATATTTTATTAAATGAATATATTGTATGTGTATATGTATTTTTTTTTTATATTATTATTATTATTATTATTATTATTATTATAATTATTATTATTTTTATTATTATTATTCAATTTTAAAGTTAATGATTAACAACTATCTACTAAGATATACTAAGATAAATTATTTCCTAACCCTAAAGTTATATTATTATTAATTAATAATTATTTCCTAATTAGTAAAAATTTTATTTACACTAAATTTTGCATTAAACAAAAATTAATTATTAAATTTTAAATATGAAATTTATTGATAATATTGTAGTATATGAATATAGGTTAATCGTTTTTATTCTGGTTCGATTTCCCAGTCTCCTACTTCATATTTTTCTACAATAACTCTAACACTAACACTAAATTTAATTAAATTGTTGAGAAACGACGTCTTTAACCTCTAAACGCAATTTCTCCGAAATCTAACTAAATAATAAATATTAATTACAATTAATAACTATACACTAATAAGCCTATTTTTAACTACAACCTCACACTTCGTACCAATTTTTAATGTGATATTCTTTATGTTGTAGCTGGTTTAATATGTGTATTTGAGTTATTAATAATTTTTATTAATATTTATTTTATAATTACAATATTATTTCTACTAAAGAAAAACAAAAACAAGAATAAGAGTTAATATTAATTATACTGTAAAGTATTAATAATATATAATTATTATAAATAAATATATATATATAAACATAATATATATATAAATAAATAATATTTTAATATGAATAATATATAAATAATATAAACTATTATATTAATTATATATACTTTAATAATTATAAACTTTAATAATTTAAAATAAGAAGTATAATTTAATATTTAAGAAATATATATAAGGAATATAAATAATATATACAAAATATAAATAATATAAAATATATAATATATAATAATATAAATTATTATAAATAATAAGATATAAATTTAATATCTGAATATACAAATATTCAAATATACAAATATGTTGCTACACATATTTGTTTTATATCACGAATGTGAAGCATTTCGACATAATTTATGCATAATCATCATAAATTTTTGTACAATATGTATAATATATGTAATACGCCATTATTTTCAACGTATATTTTTATTTATTGTATTTTAGCATTAAAAAAATGAAATAAAAACAAAAAAAAAAAAAGAATAAATAAAAGAATAAATGTATTTTAGCATTAAAAAAATAAAATAAAAACAAAAAAGAATAAATAAAAGAATAAATAAGTTTTCTGTTAATAATTTTGTTTTATTTTTATTTTTTTTTTAATTTTATTTTATTATTATATTTTATTATTAAATATTTTAATAATAAAACCTTTCCATTTTATTTTATTTAAATAAAATAAATAAAATTATATATTTTATTATTAAATTAAATAAATAATAGAATAAATTTTATTATGATATTATATATTTATTTTTATTGATATTAATAAAATATAATGATATTGATATTAATAAAATATAATGATATTGATATTAATAAAATATATTGATATTGATATTAATATAATTTAAACTATATATATTCAAGTTAATTATTATTTATAAATTTAGAGTGTTTAATTCTATTAAACATTTATACCATAAATCAATGATATCATTGTTATCACATTTTTTATCAATCAATTAGGATTCCTTTTTTTTTTGTATTTTTTAATTAAATCATTGATTTCATCAGTTTTTGTTAATATTCTTTTTTTTTTCCAAACTCCTTCAATTTTCCTTTTGTAATTATTGTAAGATAAAGATTCTTCTCTTTTTAAATGATAAATCAATTCATATAAAGAAGGCTTTTTGTAAAACAATTTTTTTAAGTAATTGTTAAAAGATTCTAAAGCATTATTTGTTATGTGGTTTATATCGTTATAATAATTGCAATATTGAATATCATATTTATATAAATAAGTCTTATCAAAATATTCCAAAAAATTTAAAAAATTGAAATATTTATATATTTGACATATAATTTTAATATAATTATAAATATCAAATATATATTCAGGATTTATAAAAGGAAAATTTGTAATAGCTTTATATAACAAATAAATCTTATGATTATTTTCAACTTCATTATAATATAATTCATTTTTTTTGGACTTCTAACAATCTTTTATAATGCCATACACAAAATTTAATAGTAATATTAGGAAATATTTTAATGGAAGCATTAGATATACTTTTTTCAAAATCACAACGCAAAATTTTTGGTGTAACTATAATATTATTATTATATTTACTTTCATCCTTTTTTAATTCTTCAAATAACAATTCATAGGTTGCTTGTTCTTTATTATTAGTTGCTTGTTCTTTATTATTTAATATAGATAGTGATGTAGTATAAAAACTATTTATTTCTGGAGCAAATACTCTTGTTATAAACACTTGATAACCAAATATTGGTGCAATATAAAATGTACCATCAGCAAACATATTTTCGTTGTATTTAATAAACAATTCTGTTTTTGGAATGGGGAATGATGATTGAAAAATTATAATATTAGAATTTTTGTATATCATAAAATTTTCATCTCTTTCGTTTATATAATATTCAGATTTATCTGGAATTTTATTAAATTCTGATATATCAGGAGGTAGTTGTTTTTTTATATATCTTGATATTTGGGATTTAATTGAATTATGTTCATGGCATATCAATCCAATTTCTTCAGATATTTCATTATATATATGTTTTGGATTTATATCAAATGGGATTGAGGTTTTTCTAATTTCATTTTTCATTTTATGTTTTACTATTGATACAGATGCATCATATTCTTTTCCTGGATGAGTATGTCTGTTTTCATATTCTATTACTTTATTATTATCATTTAGAATAATATAAGATTTACATTTTTTAACTGTTTTATATTTAGTATATTTGAATATATTTGTATTATTCGTTATATACCATAAATTAAATTTATATTTTCTATTTACAATGATTTAATTTTTTTTCTTTATCTTTATTAGTTTCACTTATTTCTAATTGATCATCTATTTATTATAAATATTTTAAATTAAAAGTTTTATTTTTTATTTTTTAATTTTTTTTGTTTTAATCTATTTTTTTTTATCTTATATTTTATTTTATTTTTTATTTATTTTTTTTTATTTTTTATTTATTTTATTTTATTATTTATTTATTTTTTTTTATTTTTTATTTATTTTTTTTATTATTTATTTATTTATTTTTATTTTTTATTTATTTTTTTTATTTTATTACTTTATTATATATATATTTTTTTTACTGTAAATGTTATTAAAATTAAAAAAAAAAAAAATTAAAAATAAAAATAAAAATAAATTTAACCCTATTCCTATTCATTTGTTTTTACAAGCCACATTGTAATACATGAATAAATGATCAAACATAAATTATGAATGTGAAGCATTTCGACATAATTTATGTATAATCATCATAAATTTTTGTACAATGTATATAATATATGTAATACACCACTATTTTCAACGTATATTTTTATTTATTGTATTTTAGCATTAAAAAAATGAAATAAAAACAAAAAAAAGAATAAATAAAAGAATAAATGTATTTTAGCATTAAAAAAATAAAATAAAAACAAAAAAGAATAAATAAAAGAATAAATAAGTTTTCTGTTAATAATTTTATTTTATTTTTATTTTTTTAATTATATTTTATTATTATATTTTATTATTAAATATTTTAATAATAAAACCTTTCCATTTTATTTTATTTAAATAAAATAAATAAAATTATATATTTTATTATATATTTATTATTATTGATATTAATTAAATATTTTAATATTAATATTAATAAAATATTTTTATATTGATATTGTTTATTTTTTTTTTTATTTTATTACTTTATATATATATATATATTTTTTTTTACTGTAAATGTCATTAAAATTAAATTAAAAAATAAAAATAAAAATAAAAACAAAAATAAATTTAACCCTATTCCTATTCATTTATTTTTACAAGCCACATTGTAATACATGAATAAATGATCAAACATAAATTATGTCGAAATGCAATACTCCCTGATATAACTTTTGATATGCGGGACTTTTATGCTTTTATGTGCAATAATTTATAAGCAGTGGGTTTTAAATAATGGTAGTTTAGTAAATTTTATTAATAAAATTATAATATTCGTACAATTAAAATAATAATTCTAATTCCTAAAAATTTACAAGAGAGTTCGCTATTTCTAATATAAATAATCTAATCTATTTATAAGAAATAGATAATATATTAATTATATATTCTAATATATAGAAATATATAAATTTTATATGAAATAAAGTATTATAATTATTATAATTATAATAATACATATTGAAATAAAATAAAATAAAATAATTATTATCATATAGATATAAATTTAATAATTATTATTAAATATACAAATATGCTACTACACATATTTGTTTTATATCACTTTTATGTGTAATAATTTATAATCAGTGGGTTTTTTTTTTTTTTTTTTTAAATAATTGTTGTTTAGTAAAATTTATTAATAAAATTATAATATTCGTATAATTATAATAATGGTTCTAATTCCTAGAATTTTACAATAGAGTTTCTAATTCTAATATAAATAATTTAATCTATTTATAAGTGTTAGAAAATTAGTATTTTTAGTTTATAAATTTAATTAACATTTTAATTAATATTTTTATTTTATTACAACTTTTATTATAATTTTAAATATTAAATAGTTTATTATAAATAAATAGGATATATTATATTAATATATAGTTTATATAGTTTATGAATATAGTTTTAAAAAAATTTTTATTTTTATAAGCCTCTTTTATATAGTTAATATTAAAACATGTATTTAATGTATTAAAATATGTATGATCCATCAAATGTATTTTGTATGTATAAATAACATTAAATTATGTATTCTTAAAAAATAAGCCTTTTGCTTCAAAATAAATAAAGTTAATAAATAAATAAATATTGAGATTTTTTAACAATAAGAAATAGGTAATATTAATTAAATATTCTAATATATAGAACTATATAAATTTTATATGAATTAAAAGTATTATAATTATTATAATTATAATAATATATATTGAAATAAAATAAAATAAAATAATTATTATCAAAAAGATATAAATTTAGTATTTAATAATTATTATAATTTACAAATATGTTTACTACACATATTTGTGTTATATCATAAACACCATATTTTTATATGTCTTATGTATATTTATTTTTATTATATAAAACACTTTAAAAAGAAAAAAAAAATAATAAAAATTTATCTAATTAAATAAATATATTAAAGTAAAATATTAATAGTAATAATAATAATAATAATAATAATATAAATACATTAAATAAAATATATTATCTATTATTCAAGTACATTATTATTATTATTATTATTATTATTATTTTTTTTTTTTTTTTTTTTTTTTTTTTTTTTTTTTTTGAAAAGATAAAAATAAATAAATAGTAGAATAGAATTCAATTAAAGTATAATGTGAACAAAATAAAAGATAATAAAATAAAAGATAAAATAGTATGGAAATTACATTAATTATTATTTTTTTATTATTCTAATTATTTATTTTGATTAAGATAATATTATATGTTTAAATTTTTTAAAATTATTTAAAATTATTTGATTTCTGATGAAATTAGTACATCAATAATTTTTTTAAAAAAATAAAATAAAATAAAATAAAATAAAATAAAATTAATAGTTTAAAAAAAGAAAAAAAAAATTTAAATTATTTATTTCCCCCATTTTTTTCTTTTTTTCTTTCCATTAATAATAATTTTATTATTATTATTATTTAATTCATTTCACCATTAATATCATCTGTAGCAACCGATGAATTATGATCACCATTATCATTAACAATATACTCAGAATTTGGCATTGTACTTGGTAAATATGAATTGCGTTTACTTGTTGGAGGTTTATAGGTATCAAGATTAAGTACTCTATGATTTGGTTTGACTTGATCACTGTCTTGAGTTATAGAACTGTTACTAGAATCATTACTATCACCATTATTTAAAGGATAGGAAACTACTGTATTAGAATGTGTAATTGGTGACTGTATTGTACCGATTATAGAAGAATTAGAACCACCATATTCAGATTTTATTTGACTTATTGAAAGTGAACGCTTATAAGTTGTAGTACTTTGAGTAAGCTTTGGTAATTTTCCAAAACCGTAATCAAATTCGGCTTGATTTAATGCACCAACACGTGCATAAAACATTTGACGCTTCAAACGAATGTTTTCGTAATAAAGCTCTGCTATACCTCTATTTGTATAAAGACCTTGACGAATATGACGAATAAAGTTATAAAATTCACAACATGCAACAATTCTATCACGACAAACAGAACAAAGTGGAGACCAATCATTTTCATCATTCTTATTATATTTTTCAATTCGGAATTGGAAACGAATTGGATTTGAATGTGTATTTGGTCTACCACAAGCTTGACAGCCATTAACTACTTGATCATAAATAATACCACTACCAAAACCAGCTTGAACACTTAAACGAGCCCACATAGAGGAACGGTTATTTTGTATTGAATTATTTGTAGAATTAGAAGAATTACTTAAATTACCGACACTGATAGAGGAAGAACGTTCTGCACGGTTTATTCTTGGTGATGACAGTCCTGAATTTGGTGATATTTCTTGTAACAAAAGGGAATTAGAAGCAATTTCTTCAGTTAATCTTTTCCATGAAATTTTTGGATCGGAACCAAATCTTAAACATGGCATAATATCATCCTCTAAACAATTTTTCATATATGGTATACTATGTAATTTACTCATTTTAACATTAAAAGCTGAACTAATGAAATCTTTAAATTCAGCAAGTAAGAAAGTGTCAATACTATTAACATCATAAGTGAATTGTTCTTCATCAGAAATTCCAGATAATATACTCATACGTTTATTTTCTTCCATCATTTTTTTATTTGTTATATTTTCAAAATTAATCTCTTCCATCTTTTTACGTAACTCATTTAATTGTTGATTTTGTGTTTCTAATTGAAATTGTGAATCTTTTAATTTGCCAGTAATAATTTTATTGATTTTTTCTGCTTTATGACGCTTTCTCGCTTCGTCTGCAACCAATTTATTCGCTTCTTCAAATAATGATTTTGTTAAATCCTCTACCTCATCTTGAACTGTTTGTTTTTCTTTTCTTAATAAATCTGCACTTTCTTTTTCTGTTTCTACTTCAACCTTAAGCTCCTTTATTATATTTTCTTTTTCTTCTAATAAACTTTGCAATTCTTGCACTCTTTTCTCCAATTCTTCCTTTTCATTTAAACAATTAACATGTGCTAGCATTTCTTTATGAAGAACAGTACGGGTGGAATTTAGCTTTTTATAAATCATTACTTGTTCATCCTTTAATTTATTTATTTCATCACTTTCTCCGAATGAATCATCTAAACCCGGATTTAACCTTCCTTTTGGAAGAAGAGCATACTCTTCAATTGTATTAAATAATCTAATTTCATCCTCTGTATATTCAAATATTTTTCTATATTTACTAAGTGAATCATTATTAGCTACATTATTTCCAGTAAAATAAGATGAACCTATTGAGTCTTGTGATACATTATTATGATAGGTATAACTATTATTTAAATTATTATTACTATTATTTAAATCAGTATATGATTTATTTGGAAAAGATGTTGTATATCTAATAGTTGGTACATAAGGCTTTCCAGTATAACTATTACTAAGATTATTGGAGGAAGAACCTTCAGAGTATATAGAAGAAGGTTTACGATTAATCGATTTATTCGAAGATTCAATTGAAGGACTTAACATTTTCTTTGAAGAATCTAAAATTCGCTCTTTCAATTGAATTAACATATCTGTTGTTTGCTTGAAATCTGATGGAAATTCGCTAGTATCTGAATCATATTCATCCAATACATCTGTTGGAAGGGCTGAAGTAGACAATGATGATTGAGAAGACGTTCCAATCGAAGCATTTCTATTTGAATTTAAATGTACCTTTAAACCCGGTTCTGTTATTATTTTTTTCGTAGTTAAACCTGGTCCCTTTTCCTTTACTAATTTTTCATCTTCTTCCAAAGTTTCATTTATAATATGAGGTATACTGTTTATACTAGAATCAGATCTTTTCTGAGAATTATTTACATTTGCTGTATTAGAGATATTTTCTATATCATTATTATATGATGTATTATCATCTTGAGTATTTTCTTCAATTGTATTGTTCATTATTTTTATTTTAATTTAAACTCCAACTTTTGATTTATAAAAATTAATTATAAATATACAATTATTTTTTATCATAAATTATAATAAATCTCAAACAAAAGTATTATAATTTTTCTTACTTATTGAAATAAACAAATATTATTAAATTATTTATAAATATTGAAATATATTTTTAAATATGCTTATACAAAAAAATAAAATATAAAATGATGTTATTCCTTTTAATTTATATTACACTTGTCAATTCTTAAAAAAAAATAAAAAAAAAAATGTTTCTTTATAATCCAATAATTGCTTTTATTAATTGAATAAATGTTCATAATATATTTTTTTTAAAAATTTCATACTTTTATATTAAAATATTATTTAGAAATAAATATATATGTTTTAATATATTGAAATTTAGACTTTTTTTTGTAAAAATTATTAAAAATATATCTATTGTAGTTAAAATTCGTTTATAATACTGCTTCTATTATTTAATAAATAAATTATTTTTTGACAAGAAAAAAAGTTTATTTATATATTTATTTTTTTATTTTTTTATTTATATATTTTTTTTTAATTTTACTTTATTTCTTTTCTTTTTTGTTTATATTATACTGTAACAAAAACTTTATATCAGAAACTAATATATTTATAAAATGTTTTGATTTATTTCTTTGTTGTTTATTATTTATAGTATATAATTAAAATGTAATTTTATAATTAAGATATTATTCTGAATTATTACTTGTTTGAATTAATAATATATATAAATATATACATCTATTTTAAAATCTTCAAATATTTTTTCTTTATCTATTAAAAATATAATACTTATACTTCTAAATAATCATTCAAGAATAGTGTAAATTTAAAGAAAAGCCAAATGAAAATTAAATAAAATTATTATAAAAGTAAAATTGTTTTTTTCTAAACAAATATTATTGAATCAAAATAAATTAAAATGATTTATGCTGTAATGTAATGTAATACAATATTATATATTATATAATATATAATATTAATTAGTAGAAATCATTTATTTATTTTTTTTAATTATAATTATATAGCAAATTATTTATTTTTTAATATAAATAATTGTAATTATTATTTAAATAAATAATATAATTTATTATAAATTATATTATATTATAATAAATTATAAAATTATTACTTTTATTTTTTATTTAATTATGAATATAAATAATAAATTTTACAAAAAAACAATAAAATGTTTACATCGAAATTCTATAATATATATATTAAATAAATTATTTCTTTATAATGTATTATATGTAATTTGAAATATTACAAAAACATTAAATATAATAGGTAAAAAAAAAAAAAAAAAAAAAAAAAAAAAAAAAAAACAGGCTTTACTCAATACAACTTCTTATAAAATTATCACTTCATTTATTATAATAATATTATTAATAATTAATAGTAATTTTTTATTTTTTATAAAAAATTTGTTTTATGTTTATTTACATAAATTTTCATATTTCGAATTTATTAAAAAATGCATTTTACACACTTAATTACTTAATATATTCATTAAGAATTAATTTATTTTATAAATATTATAAATATAAATTATTAATGATTAAATATTTTATATTAAAATATTAAACTTAATTTCTAATATTCCTCATAAGTTTAATATTCATGTAATTTATGTAATTTGAAGAGTAATTCTTATCATCTTAACTAAGTACCATTTAAATATTTTGTTAGTCTACCAGCTAAATTATACAGTAATTTAATGTATTCCAATTTTATTTCTTTTTCCTTTATTAATCTTCTTACTTTATGATATCCTAAATTTATATGTCTTGATTTTGGGTTAATTGTTTTATTTTCATTATTATAAATTGCTTTATAATCCATTTTAATTTTTATACTTCTATCTTAATATTCAATTCATTTAAAAGATATTTTAGCCTAATATATTTTAGTATACATTCGTTTAAACCATAGTATTCGCTTTCTGCTGTTGATATCGAAACACAATGCTGTAATGCTAGAAAATAAATTTTGATTTTTTGTCAAGTTTTTTAGACAATATTTATGCAATTTTTAATTTTCATATTGTTATACTAAATATTATTAATATTTAGTATAAATTATTTATAAAAATATTAATATGAATAATAGAATATAAATATTAATAAAAGTTACAGAATATGATTAAAATGTTATAAAATATTATAATTATTTTGAAGTTTGGTTAATTATTTTATTATATAGTTATTAAAAGTTTAAAACTTGATTTCCTAAATATTGAGTTTTTAAATAAATTATAATTTTAACAAAGTACAGATTGAATAAAATAAAATATAAAATAAAATAAATAGTTGAAATATAAATGTAAAGTACAGATTGAACAAAATAAAATAAAATAAAATATATAGTTGAAGTATAAATGCAAAATACAGATTGAATAAAATAAAACAAAATAAAAAGTTGAAATACAAATGTAAAGTACTGATTGAATAAAATAAAATAAAAAGTTGAAATATAAATGTAAAGTACCGATTGAATAAAATTAAATAAAATAAAACATATAGTAGAAATATGAATATAAAGTACAGATTTAATAAAATAAAATAAAATAAAATAAAATATATAGTAGAAATATGAATATAAAGTACAGATTTAATAAAATAAAATAAAATAAAATAAAATAAATAGTAGAAATATAAATATAAAGTACAGATTTAATAAAATAAAATAAAATAAAATAAAATAAAATAAAATAAAATAAAATAAAATAAAATAAATAGTGAAGTAATATAAAAGAATAAAGTATTAATAAAAATAAAATAAAATAAAATAAAATAAAATAAAATAAAATAAAATAAAATAAAATATATAGTAGAAATATGAATATAAATTACAGATTTAATAAAATAAAATAAAATAAAATAAAATAAAATAAAATAAAATAAAATAAAATAAAATAAAATAAAATAAAATAAAATAAAATAAAATAAAATAAAATAAAATAAAATAAAATAAAATAAAATAAAATAAAATAAAATAAAATAAAATAAAATAAAATAAAATAAAATAAAATAAAATAAAATAAAATAAAATAAAATAAAATAAAATAAAATAAAATAAAATAAAATAAAATATATAGTAGAAATATGAATATAAATTACAGATTTAATAAAATAAAATAAAATAAAATAAAATAAAATAAAATAAAATAAAATAAAATAAAATAAAATAAAATAAAATAAAATAAAATAAAATAAAATAAAATAAAATAAAATAAAATAAAATAAAATAAAATAAAATAAATGGTTGAAATATGAATATAAAGTACAGATTGAATAAAATAAAATAAAATAAAATAAAATAAAATAAAATAAAATAAAATAAAATAAAATAAAATAAAATAAAATAAAATAAAATAAAATAAAATATATAGTAGAAATATGAATATAAATTACAGATTTAATAAAATAAAATAAAATAAAATAAAATAAAATAAAATAAAATAAAATAAAATAAAATAAAATAAAATAAAATAAAATAAAATAAAATAAAATAAAATAAAATAAAATAAAATAAAATAAAATAAAATAAAATAAAATAAAATAAAATAAAATAAAATAAAATAAAATAAAATAAAATAAAATAAAATAAAATAAAATAAAATAAAATAAAATAAAATAAAATAAAATAAAATAAAATAAAATAAAATAAAATAAAATAAAATAAAATAAAATAAATGGTTGAAATATGAATATAAAGTACAGATTGAATAAAATAAAATAAAATAAAATAAAATAAAATAAAATAAAATAAAATAAAATAAAATAAAATAAAATAAAATAAAATAAAATAAAATATATAGTAGAAATATGAATATAAATTACAGATTTAATAAAATAAAATAAAATAAAATAAAATAAAATAAAATAAAATAAAATAAAATAAAATAAAATAAAATAAAATAAAATAAAATAAAATAAAATAAAATAAAATAAAATAAAATAAAATAAAATAAAATAAAATAAAATAAAATAAAATAAAATAAAATAAAATAAAATAAAATAAAATAAAATAAAATAAAATAAAATAAATAGTAGAAATATAAATATAAAGTACAGATTGAATAAAATAAAATAAAATAAAATAAAATAAAATAAAATAAATAGTAGAAATATAAATATAAAGTACAGATTGAATAAAATAAAATAAAATAAAATAAAATAAAATAAAATAAAATAAAATAAAATAAAATAAAATAAAATAAAATAAAATAAAATAAAATAAAATAAAATAAAATAAAATAAAATAAAATAAAATAAAATAAAATAAAATAAAATAAAATAAAATAAAATAAAATAAATGGTTGAAATATGAATATAAAGTACAGATTGAATAAAATAAAATAAAATAAAATATATAGTAGAAATATGAATATAAATTACAGATTTAATAAAATAAAATAAAATAAAATAAAATAAAATAAAATAAAATATATAGTAGAAATATGAATATAAATTACAGATTTAATAAAATAAAATAAAATAAAATAAAATAAAATAAAATAAAATAAAATAAAATAAAATAAAATAAAATAAAATAAAATAAAATAAAATAAAATAAAATAAAATAAAATAAAATAAAATAAAATAAAATAAAATAAATGGTTGAAATATGAATATAAAGTACAGATTGAATAAAATAAAATAAAATAAAATATATAGTAGAAATATGAATATAAATTACAGATTTAATAAAATAAAATAAAATAAAATAAAATAAAATAAAATAAAATAAAATAAAATAAAATAAAATATATAGTAGAAATATGAATATAAATTACAGATTTAATAAAATAAAATAAAATAAAATAAAATAAATGGTTGAAATATGAATATAAAGTACAGATTGAATAAAATAAAATAAAATAAAATATATAGTAGAAATATGAATATAAATTACAGATTTAATAAAATAAAATAAAATAAAATAAAATAAAATAAAATAAAATAAATAAATAAAATAAAATAAAATAAAATAAATAAAATAAAATAAAATAAAATAAAATAAAATAAATAAAATAAAATAAAATAAAATAAATAAAATAAAATAAAATAAAATAAAATAAAATAAAATAAAATAAAATAAAATAAAATAAAATAAAATAAAATAAAATAAAATAAAATAAAATAAAATAAAATAAAATAAAATAAAATAAAATAAAATAAAATAAAATAAAATAAAATAAAATAAAATAAAATAAAATAAAATAAAATAAAATAAAATAAAATAAATAAAATAAAATAAAATAAAATAAAATAAAATAAAATAAAATAAAATAAAATAAAATAAAATAAAATAAAATAAAATAAAATAAAATAAAATAAAATAAAATAAAATAAAATAAAATAAAATAAATGGTTGAAATATGAATATAAAGTACAGATTGAATAAAATAAAATAAAATAAAATATATAGTAGAAATATGAATATAAATTACAGATTTAATAAAATAAAATAAAATAAAATAAAATAAAATAAAATAAAATAAAATAAAATATATAGTAGAAATATGAATATAAATTACAGATTTAATAAAATAAAATAAAATAAAATAAAATAAAATAAAATAAAATAAAATAAAATATATAGTAGAAATATGAATATAAATTACAGATTTAATAAAATAAAATAAAATAAAATAAAATAAAATAAAATAAAATAAAATAAAATAAAATAAAATATATAGTAGAAATATGAATATAAATTACAGATTTAATAAAATAAAATAAAATAAAATAAAATAAAATAAAATAAAATAAAATAAAATAAAATAAAATAAAATAAAATAAAATAAAATAAAATAAAATAAATAGTAGAAATATAAATATAAAGTACAGATTGAATAAAATAAAATAAAATAAAATAAAATAAATAGTAGAAATATAAATATAAAGTACAGATTGAATAAAATAAAATAAAATAAAATAAAATAAAATAAAATAAAATAAAATAAAATAAAATAAAATAAAATAAAATAAAATAAAATAAAATAAAATAAATAGTGAAGTAATATAAAATATGTAAAGTTATTAATAAAATAAAATAAAATAAAATAAAATAAAATAAAATAAAATAAAATAAAATAAAATAAAATAAAATAAAATAAAATAAAATAAAATAAAATAAAATAAAATAAAATAAAATAAAATAAATGGTTGAAATATGAATATAAAGTACAGATTGAATAAAATAAAATAAAATAAAATAAATGGTTGAAATATGAATATAAAGTACAGATTGAATAAAATAAAATAAAATAAAATAAATGGTTGAAATATGAATATAAAGTACAGATTGAATAAAATAAAATAAAATAAAATAAATGGTTGAAATATGAATATAAAGTACAGATTGAATAAAATAAAATAAAATAAAATAAATGGTTGAAATATGAATATAAAGTACAGATTGAATAAAATAAAATAAAATAAAATAAAATAAAATAAAATAAAATAAAATAAAATAAAATAAATGGTTGAAATATGAATATAAAGTACAGATTGAATAAAATAAAATAAAATAAAATAAAATAAAATAAAATAAAATAAAATAAAATAAAATGAATAGTAGAAACATAAATATAAGTACAGATTGAATAAAATAAAATAAAATAAAATAAAATAAAATAAAATAAAATAAAATAAAATAAAATAAAATAAAATAAAATAAAATAAAATAAAATAAAATAAAATAAAATAAAATAAAATAAAATAAAATAAAATAAATAAAATAAAATAAATAGTTGAAATATAGATGTAAAGTACAGATTGAATAAAATAAAATAAAATAAATAGTTGAAATATAGATGTAAAGTACAAATTGAATAAAATAAAATAAAATAAATAGTTGAAATATAGATGTAAAGTACAGATTGAATAAAATAAAATAAAATAAAAACTAAAAATCACTTTTATCAAAATTGCAAAATTTTTTTTATACGAAATGCATGAAATTATAATATATTATAAAACTTTATTTGATATTAATTAAATCAAATATTAAATTAATTTATCTTTTTATAATAAAAACGGACATTCCAATAAAAAGAAATAAACAGAAGAGAGTGTTATAAAACAATATTAAAGTAGAATATTAAAATAATAATAATAATAATAATAATAATAATAATAATAATAATAAAATATTAATACTAATATATAGTAATGATTAAAAAAAGTATTTTATATAAAAAACCGTTGTTCCAAATGATAATACTACTGATAAAATAGGATAAAACATCTTAAACGTCAAAACCGTCTCAACAAAAGATGATTCTAAAGCCAAAAAGAATCATATACGAACATTTAAGTGAAGAAACTTGGTCAAAAGTAGAATATATTAACACAACCTCTGAATTATGGGACTTTCTAAAGGTTTACTACCGTGAAACTGATGAAGAAAAGGAAAGAAATCTTAAAAGAAGCCTTGAATAACTGGTTTATAAAGGAGAAGAAATCAGGATATATGTTGCTGACTTTGAGAATTTATGGAAGCGATATTCTAAGTCAATATTTAAGGATAGATCCTTCAAGTACGAAAACTAAACAAATTATATTATTTAGGTATGAGTTTTAAACAAAACTACTCTGATGTCTATGAAAGATTAACTTTACTGTTGTATAGGAAGAAAAATTGACTATTATAAATAAATAATAGAATTATCGTTAAAGAAATGAAAATAAATAGTTCAAAGTGAAAAGAAAGATACAAAATACGGCTCTTCAATGCACAACTAGTATATAAAAGAAGGTGGCTTCTCTGTGGTTCAACAGAGTATTTCATAAATCAATGTAATATGTGGAACTTATTCAAGAATTGGAAGAAGGTTATACAAGAAAAATTAAAAGAAAAAGAAAGAGTGTTAAGAGAAGAAATTATTATAATGAAACCAGCGAAGAAAATCTAATGACAATAATAATTTTTAATTGAATGAGTGGTTGATTCAGGGGCTACTTAGACTATAGTTAATAATCCAAAATATCGGAAAATAAAATTTTAAAAATACTCTTATTAACTTTCTTAAATAACAAAATATATAAATCAAATACTTTTGGTAAATTGACAATAAAAATTGGACCAGAAATATTAAAATGTCAATGATGCAATATTATTCAAGAATGGTAGAAGAAATTTATTATTAATAATAGATTTATTAGTGTAACAATATTGGTTACACAGCAGCTTTGTAACACTAAAAAATGTATTTTATTTTTTTTTTTTGTTAATGAAATTTACTTTATTAATTTATTAAATATAAAATATTATTTATTATTAATTAGTCCTAGTAGTCTTCGAATTATTTATTAGCTAATTAATTAATAAAAGCACAAAGAATAATTACTTTTAGTTGAGAAATTCACACATATTTATCCTTTTTCGAGACAACAGTTTCTGAAAAAGTTTAGTTTGATGAAAGAAAGTTCGAGAAATCGATATTTCTTTCTAGAAAATGAATCATATAGATAAATAATAAAAACAATTATTAAAATAGAACTTTAAATTCGGGTGATTCTATATAATGGTTTCTGGCATATTTTTCTTGTTTCTTAATTGACAATTTAATACTTTTTTTAATTCCTTTATAAGTTCAGCTAAACTGCTAACAAGTTCTTCATCTCTAGAGACTTTGACAATTTCAGAAGAATGTCTAAGAAACTGTAATGCGAGAAAAAAGGAAAGTGGTTGCTAGATTCTTGTATTGAGTTTTTGCAACTAAATTTTGCTAAATAGAAAAAGTTATTCTAGTTTGAACTCTTGTGATTTTTGTAATTTCTAAGATATTGCACAATAACGGAGTTCACCCTCACCGATAAACCGTTAATTTGATGGTGGAATGGGGAAGAAAATTTTAAAGTAATATTAAGTCCTATACAAAAAGCCGTCCAAAATTTAGATGTAAATTGAATGTCTTTGTCGGAGAATATAATCAGGGAGACCATGGTAGCGTAAAATATGGTTAAGGAATACGGAAGTAGATGCAGAAGCAGTAGAAACATTTGGGAAGTGGATTAAATGACACATCTCAATTAAACGATCAGTAACCATAAAAATACAGGTGAAACCATTAGATTTAGGTTAATCAGTAATGAAATCCATTGAAATAGACGATCAAGGAAGTTTGGGATTTCAAGTGGATTAAGGAATGATTAAGGAAACTGAATGGTTTGTGTCCGGAATGAAGAAGCCAAAATGAATGCTTTTCTCAATGGATTAAATGATCAAATTGCTACTAAAATATATGAAATGTTTTCAGGTCCTAGATCTCTTTTCGCATTACAAACTATTTCTTCTAAATTAGATAATCACTGCTCATAGCTAATTCCCTAATCCACATAGCAGATCAACTAGCAGTAATAATAATAATAGAAATAATAATAATTAAACCAATAACAATAGAAGACAACATAATGGAAAAAAGCCTTTCAAATTTAAAACTCGAGATCCTTTATCAAACGAAGAAAAAGAAAGAAGAAGAAAAGAACACCTTTATGTCTATTGTGGATCTGCCAATCATTCTCTTAATAAATGCTCTCTTAGAAATAAAAATAAAGCTTCCTCAAGCAGTTCCTATATCACTAATCACGAATCAAAACTATTCTAAAAAGAAGAATCTCCGATCAATCCGATGTAAAATTTCCAATATTGAATTTACTCTAACTGTCTCTAATTGTAAAGATTTAATAAAATCTTTAATAATTAATTATATAATAATTAATTAATGCAAAAAATTACATAAATCTATGATTCAATTATATTAAAATTTACTATAAATTTATGGTAACTCTTCAAAAGGAAAAATTATTATATATATAATTTTGTATAATAAATTTAATCTAAATAATTTACTTAAGTTAGATAATTTAGTTTAGTTATTTTATTTAACTTAGTTAATTTAGTTTAATTAGTTTAAAATACTTTAAAATTAATTACGGTGTAGTTTTAAATAGTTAAAATTAGCTTAAATAGTTTATAAAAATAGTTTTGAATTATAAATATATAAACATAAGTATTAATAATATTTAAATAATATATAAATAATAAATGAGTTCTTATTGAATTTAGTTATTATTGTAAATAAATTGAAAGTTTATTGAATTAATTATTGCTTAGTTTTAGATAGTTGTTATTTAATAAGATTATTAATAAATATTTTGTTTATAAATAAATAGTAATATATGTAAGTTGGATATGAATAATATATTATAATGTAATCATGAAAAAATATAAATACGTGTAAATTTTATTATTTAAATTGATGTATTAGTTTTTGACTATTATATAGTTAATAACAAAGGAGATCTAAATATTAACAATAAAGATTATTTTTAAAAGGAAAGAATTTTTTTGTGTGTTTTATTTTAAAAAAAGATTTTTTGTGTTTATTTAGTTATTCGTAATCTGTTTTATTACAAACCTTTTACACTAATATTTCTATAATAACTAACTCAATTTAATGAATTTGTACTTTGTAAAAAAAAACAATATTTCTTGCTTTAATGAATGTAATCTTCCTAACGTATCCAGAATTGGGACAACCAATCAATTATTGGTGAAACTGTTTCAATATCTATAAAATATAAGAATCATATCTGCAAAACAAAATTCTATGTATTCGACCTTTAATAATACTGTGTTATTTTGAGCATAGATTGACTGTTAATTCACAACCCAACCATAAACTTTTCTCCAAAAGAACTTTCTTTTAATTCAAAAACATTGTATTTCAAATTGTCTTTTTTTACACAGTTCTTTTAATACTGAAGTTCCGTTAAACAATCTTAAAACCAATAAAAAAAATGAAAATACTAACAGCAAAATTAATACATCGTTACCAAAGAAATTACTTCCATTCAAAGACGTTTTTAGTGAAATTTACGCAAATGAATTACCTCCTCATAGGCTCAATAATTGCGAAATAAAGCTTACTCCAAACTCCGTTTTATATTACGGACCCATCTAACCCCATATCGAAAAAGAATCCATCGCGCTTAAATAATACATTGATGAAATGTTAGCAAAGGGGTTCATTAGAAAATCTAAATTTCCTGCTGGTGTTCCTGGTTTCTTTGTATTAAAAAAGAATGATGAACTAAGAATAGTTGTAGACTATCAACATTTGAATGACATTACAATCGCGTCTCTTACTCTTTGCCTTTAATAAATGATATGCTTTAACACTTAGCTAAAGGAAAAGCATTTTCGAAACTTGACCTTCGATCCGCCTATAATCTAGTTAGAATCAAAAAAGGAGATAAATATAAGACAGCCTTTACTTGTAAATATGGTTATTTTGAATATTTAGTCATGTCTTTTGGTTTAAAAAATGCTCCTGCTATATTTCAACACTTCATTAACGACGTTCTTGAAGACATTCTTTTGAAATTTGCCTTTTGCTATATTGAGGATATAATAATACTTTCTCCTGATCTAGAAACTCATCTTAAATATCTTACTGAAGTTCCATCAAGACTCAAAAAAACTGGTCTATACGCCAAACTTGAAAAATGTATAATTTTGTGTCCTATACTTAGACTTCCTTGGGCATAGGATTTCTTAGGATGGTATTCCCATGGATCCAAAAAAAAAAGGCTTCCTCTATTCTTGAATGGCCTACACCTACTAATGAGGAGAAGCAACTCCAATCATTTTTAGGACTTGCTAATAACTATCGACGTTTTATTCCTGGATTCGCCGCATTTATTAATTTTTTTCATTTTCTTCTAAAGAAAAATGTAAAGTATGTTTGATCATTAGATACTCAAAAAGCATTCAACGAACTAAATTTTAAATTCTCTTCTGCAACTTTCCTAATATAAATATACTAAATAATATTAAACTTTAATTATTATTCTTAACATTATAAAATAATTTAATTGAAAATTTTATATAATTCTATTAATGATTTCTGATAATTAAATATTTAATTAATGTAACTTTAACATAATTTCGAATGTGGTGCATTTCGACGGATGTGAAGCATTTCGACATAATTTATGTATAATCAGCATAAATATTTGTACAATGAGTATAAATTATGTAATACGCCACAACTTTCAACGTATATTTTTATTTATTGTATTTTAGCATTAAAAAAATAAAATAAAAACTAAAAAAAATAATAAATAAAAGAATAAATAAGTTTTCTGTTAAGAATTTTATTTTATTTTTATTTATTTTCAATTATTTAATTTTCATTTTATTATTATATTTTATTATTAAATATTTAATATTTTATTATTAAATTAATTAAATAATAAAATAAAATTTATTTTAGTATTAAATATTTATTATTAATAAAATTTAAATATTGATATTGATATTAATAAAATATAATGATATTGATATTAATAAAATATATTGATATTGATATTAATATAATTTAAACTATATATATTCAAGTTAATTATTATTATTTATAAATTTAAAGTGTTTAATTCTAATAAACATTTATACCATAAATCAATGATATCATTTTTATCACATTTTTTATCAATTAATTCGGATTCCATTTTTTTGTATTTTTTAATTAAATCATTGATTTCATCAGTTTTTGTTAATATTCTCTTTTTTTTTTTTTTTTTCCAAACTCCTTCAATTTTCCTTTTGTAATTATTGTAAGATAAAGATTCTTCTCTTTTTAAATGATAAATCAATTCATAGAAAGAAGGTTTTTTGAAAAAACAATTTTTTTAAGTAATTATTAAAAGATTCTGAAGCATTATTTGTTATGTGGTTTATATCGTTATAATAATTCCAATATTGAATATCATATTTATATAAATAAGTTTTATTAAAATATTCCAAAAAATTTAAAAAATGGAAATAATTATATATTTGACATATAATTTTAACATAATTATAAATTTCAAATATATATTCAGGATTTATAAATAGAAAATTTGTAATAGCTTTATAAAACAAATAAATTTTATGATTGCTTTTAACTTCATTATAACGTAATTTGTTTTTTTTGAACTTCTAACTATCTTTTATAATGCCATACACAAAATTTAATAGTAATATTAGGAAATATTTTAATGGCAGCATTGGATATACCTTTTTCAAAATTACAATGCAAAATTTTTGGTGTAACTATAATATTATTATTATATTTACTTGCATTCTTTTTTAATTCTTCAAATAACAATTCATAGGTTGCTTGTTCTTTATTATTTAATATAGATAGTGATGTAGTGTAAAAACTATTTATTTCTGGAGCAAATACTCTTGTTATAAACACTTAATAACCAAATATTGGTGCAATATAAAATGTACCATCAGCAAACATATTTTCGTTGTATTTAATAAACAATTCTGTTTGGAATGGTGATTGAAAAATTATAATATTAGAATTTTTGTATATCATAAAATTTTCATCTCTTTCGTTTATATAATATTCAGATTCATCTGAAAAATTACATTAAAAAAAAAATAAAAAAAAAAAAATAAAATAAAATTTAACCCTATCCTATTCATTTATTTTTATAAGCCATATTGTAATACATGAATAAATGATTATACATAAATTATGTCGAAATGCAATACTCCTGTTATTATTTATGAAAATCAAATGATAATTGTCATATTTTTATGTCATTTAATTTAAGATATATAAATTAATGTTTTGTACAACATTAATCTCTTTATGTTTTTTATTTAATAATATTTAAAGTTTTTTTTAGAAAAAAATTAATGTAATTTTAATATATTCAGAATTAAAATTAATATATATTATATATAACAATCATGAACTGTCAAAACATTCTTACAAATAATTTCATTATATATATAAAAAAAAAAAATGCCAAAAAATAATTGTAATAACAATCAATAGATGTTTAAGAATAATTTCATTATATATGTAAAAAAGAATATGTCAATAATAATAATAATAATAATAATAATAATAAAAATAATAATAAAAATAATAATAATAATAATAAAAATAATAATAATAATAATAATAATAATAATAATAAAAATAATAATAATAATAATAATAATAATAATAATAATAATAATTATAGAACTGTCAAATCATGTTTAAAAATAATAATTTCATTTTATATGAAAAAAAAAATACCAAAAAAAAATAACAATAATAAAATAATAATAATAATTTTAATAATAATAATAATAATAATAATTATAAAACTGTCAAATCATGTTTAAAACAATATATATAAAAACTTTTTTTTATAAAATATTAAATTATTTATACAAATATATAAAAAGAAATAATATTTTCGATAATTTTTTTTTGTTTATTAAATATCATTTTATTTGTTAAAAGATATGTTTTTTTTTTTTTTTTTTTATAGACTGAAGACTTTGGTCTTCCCCATATAGTAATATGGGTGTATGATTAACTGCCATACCGGTACGGCGTCGACGCTCTCAACTCCCCATAAGCAAAGAAACTCCATATAGAAGCACCCTACGCGATCCTCGAGGGAAAGCAGAGCCAACTATAGGTGGCGTCCTTGCCATCCCAGAGGAGCTGGACACTGTAAATCCTCTCAGACAAGGCTTACGCAATGGGATTCTTATAATGTTAGAAATATAGAAAACATATAAAGTATACCTACCTGAGTATCGTTTAACCCCTAACCTTTCACGCAAAACCCATAAAAGATATGTAAATGTTCAAAATATATATATATATTAATTATTTTATTAATATAATTTGTTAAACTATATTTTAATAGCTTAAAAAAAATATATAAATTATATTAAATAATTGTTTATAAACTATTATTATAATTATTATTATTATTTATTATTATTATTATTATTTATTATTATTATTATTATAATTATTATTATTATTATTATTATATATTATTATTATTATTATAATTATTATTAATATTATTATTTATTATTATTATTTGTTAAGTATTAGCTACATTATAATTATACATTATACATTGTAATATTAATACACCACAATTAGCCACATTATGAATACATTAGTTATTAGATAGTTATTAAATAATTATTATAAATCTTATTATATTTTGTTAAACTGTAATATTCTTTATTATGTAATATTCATATAATTAAATATAAATAAATAAAAGCCATATTAACTATAAATAATCATAATTGAGATTGTGAGATTTCTGTTACGTTACATTCTTAACATTATTATTATTATTTATTATTATTATTTATTATTATATATTATAAATAAAACATTTTCATTTAAAAGAAATATATATACAATATTTACAATTCTACTACATTGAAGATAAATTTAATATAATTATCAAATCACAATTTAGTATTCATATATGTAAAAATACAATAATTTTTTGTGCCCGCATATAAAATTTTTGAATATATATTCTTAATAATTTTTTTAAAATTTCAAAAGATTAAGAAAAAATGTTAAAACTTTTTCTATTTGAAATAAATATATTTTAATTTATTAATATATAATTAAATATAATATTACATATAAAGAAATATATTAATGTAATATAAATATAAACAATCAGTAAATATGTTTCATATTTTTATAATTAAAGTTTAATATATAAACTTTTAATTAATTGTATATTAATATTTAAAATGTTTTTATTGAAGAAAATTTTAATATATTATACAGTACAACTGAAACCTTGAAAAATTTAAATATATATAACAATAATAAATAATATTAAAAATTAGTAGTAATAATAGTTAAAAAAATTAAAATACAATTTTTTTCTAAAATTTTAAAAGGCATATTGTTAATAAATAAAAAAAATATAATAATAATAATAATAATAATAATAATAATAATAATAATAATAATAATAATAATAAATCATATAGAATAAATTTTAAATTAAAAATAGAAAAAATTATGAAAAAGTAATTTAAAAAGTTCACTTAAGTAATATATAATAAATGTATTTAAAGAAGTGATATATTTTTTCTTAAATTTATTCAAAATTAATTTTTATAATCAATTTCAATTAATTTATTAATTTAAAAAATCTATTTATAAAAAAATAAATATTTGAAAATACATAAATATACATAATATACAAAATTATATTATAATTTTTTTTTTAAAAAAAAAGAGAATAATTTATAAATTCAATTAAATAATCAATTAATTAATTAACTTTTAAAACTAATTTAATATATAAATCAATTATATGATATATTTAATCGGCTTTAAATTTGGTATTAAATTATAATTATAATAATCATATTAATTGTTAATAACAATTATTATTATTAACAATTATCATTAATGTTTTTTTTTAATTAAGATTAACAATAATAATTAATAATTAAAAAAGTGATATTATATAATATATTAATATAAGTATTGTATTATTTTGATATTGATTTTTTTCTGAAATCAAATTTTAATAGTAATATAAATTCATAAATAATATATTCAAAATATTAAACAAATATGCAAAAGTATGCATTACGTAAAGTAATTACTCCTTCTGAAAGGGAGCAAATAGACAGCAAACAATGGAAAAAAGATAATACAAAGCAATCATATCTTCCTTCTAAATCTTACTCAAGAGCAGGGGAATCATCAAAAACCATACTAAATAATAATGTACGAAATAGAAATAATTCTTTTTCAAAACAAAATAAATCTATGTTACAGTCACCTTCTTATAATACTTCAAAACATGACGAACCACAAGCAAAGGAAAATGATGAAACAGAAGAATCAAAATCTAAAAAAGATTTAACTCTTGAAAGATACAGGAAGTTATTGGCTAAATATGAAAGTAAAGCTTTAGATGATAATAATATGTATATGAATTCGAAAGATTTATCAGTTGAATCATTAGAAGAAAAACCTTTCAATTCTACAGAAGGCAATACTGAAATTAAAGAAAAAGTCAAACTAGTATCTACAGTAAATGATAAATTCACAGAAATTAACAAGAATGAGACATCACATTCAATCGAGCAAATTAATGATAAAACTAAAACATTATCAACTATATCCCAAAATTCAGAAAGTGCATTATCGACAACGGATAGCATTTCTTCTTCACGGCAATTATCTATGATTTCAACTGCTTCTAAAGCAAGTTTAACTCCATCTTTTAGTACATTAGATGAACTTCAAGCTAAATTACAAAGTACATTAGAAGATGGTGATAGAATATTAGAAGAAAATGAATTGGAATATTTAAAGCAAGAAAATAAACAATTAAATATAGATTTAGAAAAAATGGCTGAAGATAATGAAAATCTTCAAGAGCAATTAGCATCTTATGCTCAATTAGAAAAAGAATTTAATGAATGTATGATAAGATTAAAGAAAATGACTATGGTAGTTAATGCCAAAGAAAAGGAAGTACAAGAATTAACAAAAGAACGAGAAAAAAGTAGAGATATTATATATCGTATGAGAGAAAGAACCACTGATTTGGTAACAAAGAATAATGAACTTTTTAACTCAAAATTAAAACTAAAATATGAGTTAGAATTTATTAAAGAGCAAATGGAAGTTAAAACTCAGGAGCTAGAAAAAGTTATAAAAGAAAGAAACATAGCTGAAAAACAAGTTAATGAATTAAGAAATGAGTTAAATCAAGTTAAAAAGGAAAATGAAAATAATGAAAACGACGAAAAAAAACATTATTGGGGATTTAGACCTTTTGGTTTTTAAATTAATCTTTAGATAACATAGAAATAAAAATAAAAAAAAAAAAAAGTAAATAAATAAATATAAACATGAATTTAAATATATAATATTATATGAATAATTAAACATATTTTTCTTTCATAAAAAAAATATTATTGTAAGATAAATAATAATAAATAATTAAATAAATTATTAAAATATCAAATAATAATAATAAATACTGTTTTCATAATAAAATCGTAATTATCTTAAGAATAAATAATAAATATATAATTTAATTATAAAATAAATTATAAAGTCAAATCGTAATTATCAAACAATCATTAGTTTAATATAAATTAAATAATGAATAAAATAAAATAAAATAAAATAAAATAAAATAAAATATAAAATAAATATATATAATATAATTAATAATATAAAAAATAAAATATATAGTTAATCAAAATAAATAATAATTAAAAAAAAAAAAAAAAAAAAAAAAAAAAAAAAAAAAGAAAGCTTTTTTATTTTTTATTTTTTCAACAAGTCAAAATTGTTTGGAAAATTAATTTATAATATATAAAATCAATTAAGAACTGTTATTATAATTTTATTTATTTATTTATTTATTTAGTTTTATAATTCTAATTCATAATTCTAAAAAAAAATAAAGAAAAAAATTATTTTTTTTATTAGTATTTATATATTCGTATGTTTGGTTTATAATTAACTTTATACTTTTTTATACAAATTTATTTAATATAAGAAATGGATTTTATTAAAAAAAAAAAAAAAAAAAAAAAAAAAAAAAAAAAAAAATAGAATAGAATAAAATAGAGTAAAATAAAATAAAATAAAATAAATAGTGAAGTAGTATAAAAGAGTAAAGTATTAATAAAAATAAAATAAAATAAAATAAAATAAAAAAAAAAAAAAAAGATAAAAATAAAATAAAATAAAAAGAATAAATAAATAAGGAAAAAATATAAAAAAGAAAAAGTAAAGAATTGGTTTTAAATATTAATAAATAATAAATAATAAATTATGTTAATAATAAATATTATTTTATTAATATTAATTATACTTTGTCATTTGTGAAAGGTTACATAGACTTTATTCTGAATTAAACTATAAAATTCATTATTATAAAAGTATAATATTTTTTTTATTAAAAAAAAAAAAAAAAAAAAAAAAACATAATATTAAAATAAATTGATTATATTTAATTATATCATAAATATTTTAAATATATATATATATATATATATATTTTTTTTTTTTTATCCAGTTGAATAAAGATATGTATGTAGTAATATAATGATATAGTATAATAATAACAAAATATTAAATAAAATAATATTAAATAAAAAAATATTTCAAAATAAACAACACTATAAACATACTATTAAAATCAATAATTAAAAATTATATTAATACAATAAATATATATAATATAAAAGTAATTCAAATATATTATTATTTATCTGCTGTATCCTAATTAAGAGTCTTCAGTTTTTTATAAATAAAAAGAAAAAAAAAGAAAGATATTATTTATTTTTTTATTAAGATAATATTATAATCCTAAAAAAAGTATTAATTTTTACACATTACAATATTAATTTACCAACATATTTTATTTAATTTTATTTTTTGGTAATACATTATCTATCTTCTAAATTCATATTATAAAATTTTACTACATTAAGAATCAAAACTAATAATGATTATGATAAAAATAAATGTACATAAAATTAATAATTTTTTTTTAAGTATTTAAGAATGTATTTTTTATGGTTTTAATACTATAGAAAAAAAAATTAATAAATTACTATTAATAAACTAATGATTTATTACTATTTTATATTAAGTATTATATATATTACCAATTTTTCCCTTAATTTTTTTTTTTTTATATATTTTATTTAATTTTGGTTTTAATATTTTTTAAGATTATACTTTTACTTTTTTTTTTTATTTTATTTTTTAATAATAAAAATACATAATTTCGATATAGATATAAATAATATTTTTTAAAGTTCAAAAAAAGAAGTTATTGAAATATTAAAAAAATAGTTATTTTAAATAATAAAAAAGTATTTTTTTTGGAAATATCTTGTGTGTATTATTAATCTTTATAATTAATCTTTATAATTAATTTAATTATAAATTATTATAAAATTCTATTTTTAAAAAAAAATAAGATAAATTTCAAATAAAAAATTCAAAATATTAAAGAATTTTATTATATTTATAGTATTTAGTTATATTCTAACCTATTATTAATAATTTATAATGTTTTTTTAAAAAAAATTGTTTTATAAAAATTATAAAATAAAAAAGATTAAATAATAATAATTTTCTTTAATAAATTTAATTGTAAAATCAAATTATATTAAAAGAAATATATAGTAAATTTATTTTTCTATTGAAGGAAATAGATAAAAATAGATAAAATATTAATAAATAGATAAAGTATTAATATTTTATTATAAAAAAGAAATTATTAAAAAAATTTATTCAAGTGTTATTTTAATTTTATTCATATTGTATATATATTTTTAAATTTAATTTGCTTTTTATTTTTATTTTTTATTTTTATGAACAGTAGTAGATTAAATAAATATGAGTATTGATGGTGATTTTGAAGCTGATGATTTTGCTGATATTATAGATCAAAATTTATTTGAATTAGCAAAAAAGAATAATGATGAAGAAAACTTTGATTGGGAAAATGATGATATTATAGAAAATAAAAATGATAGATTAGCAAATGGTACAGCGTAAGTGTAAAAAATTAAATTTATACACTTTTGAATAAATTTATGTAAATATATAAATAAATAAATTAAAAATAAAATTGTTGAATATAGTTTTATTAAAGCAAAAATAAAAAGAAATAAATAGTATAAAATATTATAATAATTATAAAAAATGATGAAATGAAGGTGTATAATCCATCATTAATGTAATAAATTACTTTTGTTTTAATTAAATGAAAATAAATAAATTTTAATTTTAATAATAGTTTTACTAAAATGATACGAGCGTATTTGGACCTGTCTCCGTTTTGGGCAATGATTGTTTCACTTATATATTTAACATGTTTTTTAGCAATATTCTTCTTATTAGACTATCTATTCTTTATAGATAGTACAATTGAAAATTGGAGGTATTGGGATTCTTCATTAGGTAATGGAAATGGTATTAAAGGATATCCTTTATATCTCTGGGCTATTTTTTTTGAAATTGCTTTTGGTTCATTTTTTATTTTAAGATACTTTTTCATATTATTCCCAAATCTTTTATTAAAACTTTCCGATCTATTTTTTGGAGGAATTTCAGAGGTAATTTTTTTTATTTATTATATAAAAAATGAATATAAAAATGATTCCAAATATACTTTTTTTTTTCTTGTTATTAGCTTAGATTGAATTCTAAAATTTATTTTGAATTTAAAATTTATTACGTAGTTAAATAATTAAATGAAATTACATTTTATTTACTAATATATATATAATTATATATATATTTTTTTTATTAAAATTAATATATATTATTAATTTTATTTAATACGTACTATTCTTTATTTTATTTTATAAAAAGACTTTTAGACATTATACTATTGATTACATTAAATATTTACATAATTATATAACATTTACCTTCTTTATGCTTATTACAGCAATTTCATTCCAAAATATATTTGTTAGAAAGAAGGATAATTTTACAAAAAAATTATCAACTGTTTTATATTGGGGTTTCTTTGCAAGTTTAATATGGTTAATAGAAAAATTTTTATTTCAAACTTTTGCTGTAAGTTTATAAATAATATACTATAATTATATAATATGTGAAGGTGTAATAATTAATTATGGAAATTTAATAAAAAAAAAAAAATAAAAGTAAAAATTAAATTAAATAAAATACCATACCATACAATACAATAAATAGTTGATATATAAATATAAAGTACAGATTGAATAAAACAAAAATAAAATAAAATAAAATAAAACAAAATAAAACAAAATAAAATAAAATAAAATAAAATAAAATAAAATAAAATAAAATAAAATAAAATAAAATAAAATAAAATAAAATAAAATAAAATAAAATAAAATAAAATAAAATAAAATAAAATAAAATAAAATAAAATAAAATAAAATAAAATAAAATAAAATAAAATAAAATAAAATAAAATAAAATAAAATAAAATAAAATAAAATAAAATAAAATAAAATAAAATAAAATAAAATAAAATAAAATAAAATAAAATAAAATAAAATAAAATAAAATAAAATAAAATAAAATAAAATAAAATAAAATAAAATAAAATAAAATAAATAGTAGAAATATAAATATAAAGTACAGATTGAATAAAATAAAATAAAATAAAATAAATAGTAGAAATATAAATATAAAGTACAGATTGAATAAAATAAAATAAAATAAAATAAAATAAAATAAAATAAAATAAAATAAAATAAAATAAAATAAAATAAAATAAAATAAAATAAAATAAAATAAAATAAATAAAATAAATAGTAGAAATATAAATATAAAGTACAGATTGAATAAAATAAAATAAAATAAAATAAATAGTAGAAATATAAATATAAAGTACAGATTGAATAAAATAAAATAAAATAAAATAAAATAAAATAAAATAAAATAAAATAAAATAAAATAAAATAAAATAAAATAAAATAAAATAAAATAAAATAAAATAAAATAAATAGTAGAAATATAAATATAAAGTACAAATTGAATAAAATAAAATAAAATAAAATAAATAGTAGAAATATAAATATAAAGTACAGATTGAATAAAATAAAATAAAATAAAATAAAATAAAATAAAATAAAATAAAATAAAATAAAATAAAATAAAATAAAATAAATAAATAAAATAAAATAAAATAAAATAAAATAAAATAAAATAAAATAAAATAAAATAAATAAAATAAAATAAAATAAAATAAAATAAAATAAAATAAATAAAATAAAATAAAATAAAATAAAATAAAATAAATAAAATAAAATAAAATAAAATAAAATAAAATAAAATAAAATAAAATAAAATAAAATAAAATAAAATAAAATAAAATAAATAAAATAAAATAAAATAAAATAAAATAAAATAAAATAAAATAAAATAAAATAAAATAAAATAAAATAAAATAAAATAAAATAAATAAATAAAATAAAATAAAATAAATAAATAAAATAAAATAAAATAAAATAAAATAAAATAAAATAAAATAAAATAAAATAAAATAAAATAAAATAAAATAAAATAAAATAAAATAAAATAAAATAAAATAAAATAAAATAAAATAAAATAAAATAAAATAAAATAAAATAAAATAAAATAAAATAAAATAAATAGTAGAAATATAAATATAAAGTACAGATTGAATAAAATAAAATAAAATAAAATAAAATAAAATAAAATAAAATAAAATAAAATAAATAGTAGAAATATAAATATAAAGTACAGATTGAATAAAATAAAATAAAATAAAATAAAATAAAATAAAATAAATAGTAGAAATATAAATATAAAGTACAGATTGAATAAAATAAAATAAAATAAAATAAAATAAAATAAAATAAATAGTAGAAATATAAATATAAAGTACAGATTGAATAAAATAAAATAAAATAAAATAAAATAAAATAAAATAAAATAAAATAAAATAAAATAAAATAAAATAAAATAAAATAAATAAAATAAAATAAAATAAAATAAAATAAAATAAAATAAAATAAAATAAAATAAAATAAAATAAAATAAAATAAATAAATAAAATAAAATAAAATAAAATAAAATAAAATAAAATAAAATAAAATAAAATAAAATAAAATAAAATAAAATAAAATAAAATAAAATAAAATAAAATAAAATAAAATAAAATAAAATAAAATAAAATAAAATAAAATAAAATAAAATAAAATAAAATAAAATAAAATAAAATAAAATAAAATAAAATAAAATAAAATAAAATAAAATAAAATAAAATAAAATAAAATAAAATAAAATAAAATAAAATAAAATAAAATAGTAGAAATATAAATATAAAGTACAGATTGAATAAAATAAAATAAAATAAAATAAAATAAAATAAAATAAATAGTAGAAATATAAATATAAAGTACAGATTGAATAAAATAAAATAAAATAAAATAAAATAAAATAAAATAAAATAAAATAAAATAAAATAAAATAAAATAAAATAAAATAAAATAAAATAAAATAAAATAAAATAAAATAAAATAAAATAAAATAAAATAAAATAAAATAAAATAAAATAAAATAAAATAAAATAAAATAAAATAAAATAAAATAAAATAAAATAAAATAAAATAAAATAAAATAAAATAAAATAAAATAAAATAAAATAAAATAAAATAAAATAAAATAAAATAAAATAAAATAAAATAAAATAAAATAAAATAAAATAAAATAAAATAAAATAAATAGTAGAAATATAAATATAAAGTACAGATTGAATAAAATAAAATAAAATAAAATAAAATAAAATAAAATAAATAGTAGAAATATAAATATAAAGTACAGATTGAATAAAATAAAATAAAATAAAATAAAATAAAATAAAATAAAATAAAATAAAATAAAATAAAATAAAATAAAATAAAATAAAATAAAATAAAATAAAATAAAATAAAATAAAATAAAATAAAATAAAATAAAATAAAATAAAATAAAATAAAATAAAATAAAATAAAATAAAATAAAATAAAATAAAATAAAATAAAATAAAATAAATAGTAGAAATATAAATATAAAGTACAGATTGAATAAAATAAAATAAAATAAAATAAATAGTAGAAATATAAATATAAAGTACAGATTGAATAAAATAAAATAAAATAAAATAAAATAAAATAAAATAAAATAAAATAAAATAAAATAAAATAAAATAAAATAAAATAAAATAAAATAAAATAAAATAAAATAAAATAAAATAAAATAAAATAAAATAAAATAAAATAAAATAAAATAAAATAAAATAAAATAAATAAATAAAATAAAATAAAATAAATAGTGAAGTAGTATAAAATATGTAAAGTTATTAATAAAATAAAATAAAATAAAATAAAATAAAATAAAATAAAATAAAATAAAATAAATAGTAAAGTACTATAAAAATAAAGTATTAATAAAAATAAAATAAAATAAAATAAATACTAAAGTACTATAAAAATAAAGTATTAATAAAAATAAAATAAAATAAAATAAATAGTAAAGTACTATAAAAATAAAGTATTAATAAAAATAAAATAAAATAAGATAAATAGTAAAGTACTATAAAAATAAAGTATTAATAAAAATAAAATAAAATAAATAGTGAAGTAATATAAAAGAGTAAAGTATTAATAAAAATAAAATAAAATAAAATAAAATAAAATAAATAGTTGAAATATAAATGTAAAGTACAGATTGAATAAAATAAAGTAAAAAAATTAAAAATTAAATAATATATATAATTCATTAATAATTAATATATATAATATATTAATAACTATATAGATGAAATTTCATAAAAAAGCATTTGATGATCGTATTAATAAAGTAAAATATTCAATAAGTATATTAGAAAAATTCTATAAAGCTTACTATAATGAAGATACTAATGGTACAAAATCACCAAAAAGGAGAAGATTTGTTAATAAATTAAAAAATATAGTTAGTAAAAATCATGCAGATGCAACCTTAATTGTAAGAAATAGTTCTGATGCTAAAAAGCTTGCAAGATTGATTTTTGAATTTTTAAGACCATCAGATGAAACTCAATTTTTAACTCTTAATGATTTTGTGCCTTTCTTTACTAATGAAGAGCAAGCCCAACGTGCATTTAGTATATTTGATGTTGATAAAAATGGTGATATTAGTAAATTTGAAATTAAAAATATTATTATTTCAATTTATAAAGAAAAAGATGATATTGAAAAATCTATGAGAGATTCTGGTCTTGCATTGAGTATGTTTAATATTATACCATAATTTTATATCAAAAATAATCATAATATTAATAATAAAAAAATTTATATTGATTTATTTTTTTTAAAAAGTGATTTATATACTGTAATATTATAATAACTAAATATAATTATATTTTTTATATGTAAACTTAATGAAATGATAATAATTAAATATAGAAAAATTGGATTTAATTATGAAATTCCTTAGTATTCTTATTATTGGTTTAATTGGTATGGCTATGCTTACTGAAGGTTATTCGGTATGTTCAATATTTAATACGAAGACATGCTTATTTTTTAAAATTTAATCATAATTATTAGTATTAGTATAAGAAATTATAACTAAAAGTATAAATATATTTCTCTCTTTGTTGTTATATAATTATAATTATTATTTTATAATTATAATTATTATTATTATTATTATTATTATTTTATTTTTTTAATTGTTGAAAAATAGACTGTTATGATTTCTTTAGGTACTGTTTGGGCAAGTACTTTGTTTGCAGTTAGTGGAATTATTACAACTATTGTAGAAAATATTATTTTCTTATTCGTAAGTTTAATCTTTAATTATTTAATGATTGTTATATATATATATATAATATAATATAATCATATTAAATGAAAATAACAAATAAAATTAATAAAATATACATATAACAAAGATTTCTCATCCGTTTGATGTTGGAGATAAAATCCAAGTTGGTGGTGATGTAATGTATGTTACAGAATTTGGTCTTATTAGTACTGTATTCAGACGTACTGATGGTAAAAAGTTGTATGCTCCAAATAAAGCAATTTCTAATAAATTTATTAAAAATGTTAGAAGATCCGGTACTATTATTGAAGATATTGATCTAGAAGTATCTTTGAACACTACCAAGGAGCAATTTGAAGAATTGAAGAGAAGAATATTGGAATTCTTAAAACAACATAAGAATGATTTCCAATTAAGAGCTGAAATAGCCTTAAAATCTTTACACGATGTTGGACAGTAAGTAATAATAATAATAATAATTATAATAATTTATGTAAAAGTATTAAATAAAAAATATAACTTAGTAATAATTTATTAAATAAATTGAATTAACTATTTTGTATTTTTTTTTTTTCAATTGCTTTAAACTTATTGTCAAAAAGTATTAATCTTGGTATTATGATTGAACACAATATTAATTTCCAAGATACATTTAAATACAATGTTAGAAGAAATGAGCTTCTTTTAATGATTCAGTCTTTATTAAATGAATTGGGTATTTCGTTATACCATGAAAATTCATATGATGTTAAATTGACATGCTCTAATCCAGCTAAATTACCAATTATAGCAGCACTTTCATCTAATGTACAATTTCCAGGACAATAATGTTGACTTTAATATATAATTTAAAAATTTGTACTATTAAGTATTTAAATAATACCATGGTAATTTTCAACAAAAGTAATGATAATTGCAATTATTAAACTAATTTGAATTTATAAAAATAAAATATTTTATTATATTTGGATTTATTTAATATAAATTTAATATAATAAGGATATGATATAAATAAAGATATAATGTAAAAAAAATACTTTTTTTTTTTTTTTGTATTTATAAGATTATTAGTATTAAGTTTTATAAATATAAAATAATAATAATAATAATAAAAATTAATATTTTTAAATAAAATATTCTTAGTATTCTTTTTTTTCTTTTGGTTTTTATTTATTTTTAAAAAATATTAAAATAATAATAGAAGTAAAGCATAGTAAAACAATAAGAAAAAAAATAATCATTATAATCATTATAATAATTATAATAATAAACTTATAAACAATTGAACAATATTTTTTGGTTTCAAAAAAAAAAGAGTTTTTTAATATTTTGAAACCAAAATATTAAATATCCTGGGTATTTTTTTTTTTATTTATTTATTAATATTCTATCAAATATTTTTATTTAATAATTAAATAAATATAAAATAATTAAAAGGTCTAAATAAATAATGGGTATTTTTTTTTTTTGTTTTGTTCAGAAAAGCAACTTTAAATACTATTTAAAAGCAACAATTACAATCGAAAGGACATAATGGTGTGTCTTTTATACGCAATTTTTTTATATTTAAAAATATATGTACACATTCATAGATTAAAAAAATTATATTGATAGTTTTAGAAATAAAAATACAATTAAATTATTATTATTTATTTAATAGTAAATTATGAAAATAATAATAATAAAATTAAAATACCTCCTTCTCCTTCACCAATTCTTAAATCTTCCATACTAAATATTCGTAAACCATCTTCGGTTCTTCTCTCTTTTTTATTATTATTATTATTATTTTTTTTTATAATAAAAATATGAAAATATAAAATTAGATTTATATTAAATTAATTTATTATTTTATAATAACTTTTCTATTAACTATCTAATTACCTGAATGTAATCCTCTACTATCCCCAAAACCATCATCATCTTTAGGCTTATAAGCATTTTTATTTTTCTTTATATCTGTATTTGCTATTACAATTTTCGAATTATCATTTAAGCCGGCTTTTTCTTTTTTACTATTATCATTTGTCTTTACTTTTTTTTTACTTTTTTTAGTTCCAAGAAGTGACATAATTTTTGAATTATTTTCTTCTTTCTTAACTACTGTATTTTTACTGACTTTGTCACTACTTTTTAAAGATGTTAAAGATTTCTTTTTAGAAAATATTAAATCAATGTCATTGACAGGTGTTGTTTTCTTCTTTGAAAAAATTAAATCTATATCATCAGTATTTGTTGATTTAATACTTTTTGTAACACTATTAACAACCTTTGCTTCTATTTTTTTAAAATTCTTTTTAATTGGCTGTTTTTCAACTTTTCTAATCTTGTTAACTTTTGAATTTATTTTCATTATTATTTCTTCCTTTTTAAAAAAAAAGAAAAAATTAATATGTATTCATAAAATTTGAAAATTTAAAAATATCAAAAAAAAGTATTTGAAAAGTATTAAATATATAAGTTCTAATTATTTAAAAAAAAAAAAAATTTAAATTCGATAAATCGAGATAAAAATATGATTGGTTAAAAATAATATTAATTTTTAAAAATTTTTATTTTTTTATTTATATTTATAATTTTTTTATTCTTCTTTTATTTTTATTTTTATATATTCACTATATATATGATTTTTTTTTTCTTATGAAGTATAATTTAAAATTATCCATAGATTAATTTTAAATATATAAAATTATAGTGAATATGAAAAAATTTTTTTTTTTTTTTTTTTTTTTTTTTTTTTTTTTTTCATTATTAATTAAAAATTATTTATTGAAAATAATTATTAAATTATTAATTATATAATATTACAAAAATTAATAGTAAATTTATAAATAACTACAATTGTATATTTATTTATAAATAACTATTGTATATTTATTTTCAAAAAAAAATTTAAATTTTTTTTTTTTATTATATATTATATAATATTTATTATTTATTATTATTTATTATTATTAATTATTTATTATTATTATTTATTTCTTTTTATTAATTGCTTTTGTTTTTAATTATATAATTAAATAATAATATTACTTAACATTTTTGTAGTTTATCTTTTACTACTAGAGGATTATTTTTTTCTAAATCTTTTTTACCTTGTTTTTTATAATCATATGTACAATTATGGCATTCACTATATCTATGAGCAGCACAAAATATTTTACCACATTTACATTTATATGTAGCTGTTATTCTTAGTTTTTTATTACAATATTCGCATTTATTTTTTTTTATTATATTATTGTCTCCATTTTCTTCAGTATTTTTAATGCTATTATTATTGGTATATTTATTATCTGCATTACTATTACATGTTTTGACTTCTTGCATAAGATTATTTTCTGTTACATTTTCATTTTTATATTTTTTCTTTAAGCTTAAATTAAGCTTATTATCTAAAGAGTTTACGTTTTTAAGTGATTTGGTTGATATAAAAGATTTTAATTTATTAATAGGAATATCTTTCTCTTCATTAAATAGTACATATTCATCTGTATAATCATTTTTTGAATATTCTTTTTGAAAAGAATTAGAAATCTTATAATTCTTTATAAAATTATCAGTATCATAAAAATAATCCTTTTTAGAATTTTCTTTTATTTCATTGTTATATTCTGGGTTTTGATAGTAAAAATCTAGTGCAATATTATCTTCTTCATCGCTATAATCATTTATAGAATATTCAGATTCTATTTTTTTCATTATTGCATTTGTATCAGGAAACATTTCTTTACTATCGTATTTTGAATAGTTCGGAGAACGTCTTTTATAATATAACTGCGATTCCAATTTATTTACTTTTTTAGAATTATCATTTTTATCAACGTTGATATAAAAATTTTGATTATCATCAGTTATATATCTGTCAATATTGTCATCTAATATAGATTCTTTTGGTTGGATTGCAATTTGGGGCTTATAAATATGATTATTTGGTACAGAATTAGAATAGTAGATATCTGGTAATTTACAGTTATTTTCAGTAGGTGTAAATATATTTTCTTTACTTTCGTGATGATTTTTTTTTATTGAGATTTCTGATAATGAAGAAATATTTTTATATTTTGGTTTAATTTTATTATTAACTTTTAGTTTTGTTTTATTTCTATTACTAAAAGTATAATCTAATGGAGTTAATCCATCATAAATACTAATAGAACTTTTAATTATACGTGATTTTACTATATTTTTGTCTTTTTTATGTATTCGACTCTTTTGATTAATATCATATATGTCATATGAACTTTTTATAATACGCGGCGTAATTATTTTATTGTAACAACTATTTTTGACTGATATATTATTCTCTTTTAAACTATTATCAGTGTTTTGCTTATTATAAGATACCATTTTATTATATAAGGTATCATTTGAGGTTATATTTGAATTTATTTTCAAATTCTCTTCATTATTAATATACTCATTTGATTTTTTATTTATATCAATTATATTATTATTATTATTATTATTATTATTATTATTATTATTATTATTATTATTATTATTATTATTATTATTATTATTATTATTATTATTATTATTATAATTATTATTATTATTATTATCACTTTTGAATATACTATTATAATTTGTAACAATGGGAATTGAGGTGATCGGACGTTCAGAATATAATTTATTTATTAGTTTACTATTTATTAGGCTTCCATCTATTTTACTATTACCATTCACTTTATTATTCAAGAATTGTGGGCTGAATAATTGGGAATAAGATTTCGATAGTAATTTCACATTAACATTTTTTTCATTATTGTTACAAAATTTAATATTATGTTGATTTTTAGTATCTGAATTTAAAATATTAATATATGATGATTGACCAGAGATAAAACTGATTAATTTATTATTGAAAATTTTTTTTGAAATGGAATCTTTTTTAAGATATTGACTATCCTTTTCTTTTATTGCAATATTATTATTATTATTATTATTATTATTATTATTATTATTATTATTATTATTATTATTATTATTATTATTATTATTATTATTATTACATATTATGCGATCTTTATTTTTTAGTATAAAATAAAGAGGGCATATAATAGAATTTGAACTATTATTGATTTGATCATAAAATTTATTTTGGCATGCTTTATTATAGTTTTCAAGAAAGTTTTTATTAAATAATTGAGAGTCTGATTTTTGCTTTCTTATTGTCAAGGAACTATTGTTATTATTTTCTGATTTTTTTAAATTAAATATCTCGGATTTAGCTCGTCTTAGAGTTGAATCATTATTTTTATACAAAGAATAAGAATTATATTCTAGCATAGGAATATAAAAACTTTTTTCACTATCACTATTAAAAAAATATCCTATTCGTGAATCTAATGAGACACTTGATGTCTGTTTTGAATTTATATGACTATTATTACTTGTATTTATATTAGTACTTGATTTAGAATTATTTCTACTTTCATTTTGATAGCTATTATCAGTTCTATAATCTTTATTTTGATAAGTATCATCTGATGAATCATCATCACTAAAAGAATTAATTGAAGACTGATAGGAATAAACTGGTGAATCAAAATCTTGAATAGCAACTGTAACATTATAACCACTTTTATTTGCACGCATCGTTGCATTTTCGATCATTTTTAATATATCAAAATTAATGGATAAGGATCTAGTGCTATTATTATAATTGAAATTATTTTTATTATTATTATTCTTGTTATTCTTGTTGCTTTTGTTGTTATCATCATTAATTGTTGACCCAAGACTTGATTTAGAATTTTGTGAATTATTATTATTTAAACTTTCTTTATTGGATAAGCTTGAATTACTGCATGCTGATGATAGTGGCGTTGATGGTTGTGTTGATATTTCAGAAGATGAATCCGATTTATCATCGTTTGAATTACAGAAATCAAAGAAACTAGAATCGAATGATTCAGTTGATAAGTGACTTGATGATTTTAAAGAAGTCTCAAATAAGTATAAATACCCTTTTTTCTTACATAATAGAAGTACAACAGTATTATCTTTATTATTATCAGTTTGTTCAATATTACATAAACCTATTAAAATTAGATTATAAACCAATACATAATATAATAAAAAAATAATTAATAAAAAACAATTTTTTTAATATTCGATGATATATGATATATTATATTATATAAAATACTAATAATAAAAAAATTATTTAATTAATAAAAAAATATTTTTAATCTATTTTTTGATATATGATATATCATATTTATAAAAAAAAATATAAAATAAATATAAATATAAAAATATAAAAAGATACCATCAAATAATTTTATCATTAGTTTTAATGAAGCACCATCATCTATACCATAATCTTCTAATGTCATTGAATCACAATCAAGAGTTCTGTCTTGAAATATTAATATTTGAGTTTGTGAAGAAATACCCTCTTTGTCTTGAATTAAGTCCTTTATATCGCCAATAGTATATGAACTTAATACTTTAATAGGAAATTGATGTCCCGTTAATGTACATATTGTTAAATTAACTACTCCAGATTTTTTATCATTTACTGTCTTTTTCATAAGAGAATCGTTATTACTATTATCTAGATTATTTGTATTTGCATTTATATTTGTTTTTTCTTTCATTTTTTTGAATCTTTTATGTATTTCAAGTTGAGTTTTATTTAAAGTTTTACTGTATGAACTTAATGAAGAACTAGAAGAAACTGAAGTATTTGTTGAATAATATGATGAAGCTGATACATTATTTTTGTCTCTTAAATTTTTTTGATTATCAGATAAATCTCTTGAATCAGTTTTTAATTTTGTTTTTAATTCTGTTTTCGATTTTGATTTTTCCATAGTAGAATTATTATTTAATTTTATTATATTATTACAATTATATGATATATTACTCGTATTTTCGACATCAGCAATAGTATTAGATTGTAATACTGTTTCTATAGATTCATTATTTACTTTCAATTTAAGGTCCTTGTTTTCGCTTGTTTTATTAGATGTAATTTCATTATCATTTTTAATTTTTTTTCCTGATGAATCTTGCTTCTTTTTTGAAAATTTTGCATTTTGTTTCTCATCCGATTCCTTCTTAGTTATGTTTTTACTCTTATTTGAAGATACTTTAGTTAAACTTTTTGAAAATAAACTTAAGCTTTTATTGCTATTGGTAATATTTTCTTTATTCAAAATTTTTGAAATTACAACTTTATTTTCATTACCATTGATACTGATATCATTAGAATTATTAAAATTATTATCAACTTTATTACCATTATTATTATTTATATTATTAATATTAATATTAATATTATTCCGAATATTATTAATTTTATCCCTAGATTTTATATGTTCTATTGAGTTATTATTTCTTCTTTTATTTTCTTTTAGATTATCTTTATTATTAGAAGAATAATCTGATTGCTTCATGGTATCAGATTTACTGTTATTTTTATATTTATAATTATAATAACTTTTATTTTTAGTTGGGAGTACTTTATTTAATGAATTTGATTTATTTTCATCTTTTCTTTTTTCATTATTATATATACTTGAATATTCAGTTTTGATTAATTTATCTTCAGAGTCAATTTTATTTTTTGTATTATATAAATTTTTACTGTTATTTTTATTGTTTTGGTTGGTGTAATTTTTATTCGTATTATTTATTTTAATACTGTTATATTTTGTTTCATGATTATAACCTTTATTTTGCTTAACCTTTACCTCATTAATATCTTTTTTGCCTATTTTATCCTTCATTTTCAAAGCAAACGAATTAAGTTATACAAACTTAATTATGTATTTATTATATATATATATATATATATATAAATATAAAAAAAATTATAAAAAAAAAAAAAAAAATAAAATTATATGTGTTATATAATATTAAAAAGTTATATTTAAATGAATGTTTTGTATAAATATAAAAAAAAAATTTTTTTTTATTCCATTATCAAAAGTATTTGAAATTAATAATATTATTAAATCAAAAGAACTTGATAAATTTGAAGAAAATTTATTATTAATTATATTTTTAAATAAAATAATATTATTCCAAGAAAATTTATTATTAATTATAGTTTTAAATAAAAAGATAAAAATATAAATTAAATTTAAAAATTGAAAATTTAAAAAAAAAATTTCTAATAATATAATTAAAGATATTTATTTTTCAAATATACTTTGTGGACAATAATTTCATTATTAATAACTATTATTATATTATTATTATTCTTTCTAACCTACCAAGCAAACAAAAAAAAAAAAAAAAAACTTTAATAATATTTAATTAATATATATTTATTTATATAAATCATATTTTTTATTTTTTAATATTTAGATATAATTTTCAAAGTAAATATAGTATATTATAAAACTACTCATTTTTAATATATGAATGTAATTATAATGTATTTATTATTAGGAACAAAAATATAGTATTGATTTAATAAATAATATTTAAAGTAATAATTAAGACAAAAATATAAATATATATAAATATATATATATATATATTTTTTATAATAGATATTATATTTATTATTTGTATTATTTTTAATATTAATCTATAATTTAAAAAATTTGATCATTCAATATTTCAGAAAATATTTTATTATTATTAATATAAAATTAAAATTAAGAATTAAAAATTATATTAAAAGTATGAACTAATATCAATAGAAATTTGCTATATCAATAATATTTTCTTCGTAATATATATATTTTTATTATGAAAATCCTTGATATATTTCAAGACTCTTTTTATAGTTGTGTCTAATAAAGATTGAAGTAATTATCCCAATTAACTTATATAAATAAGATGAATATAATGAATGTAATGAATATAATTAATATATATATATATTGAATATAATTAATATAAATTTATTATTTATAATTATTTTTTTATGATAAAAATAAAAAAATAATTCTTGTAATTTTATTTATTATTTTTTATTATTATTATTTTTTTATTAATACATACATATAATACAATTCTAGAGAAGTAAGCGATATATGTTGATAGATTTTTCGTATCAGAGTTTACAAAATTTTTAATAAAATCTGAATCAACAGGTATAATCTCAAAAATAATGAAGTAGAAAATTATGTATATAATAAAGCCAATAATACAATATACAATATACTGATGAAAAGTGTACATATTTTTATAATTATATAAATATATATGATTTCAAATATTTTTTATTTTGTATATAGTATATTTAATAACATTAACAACAAAGATAATAATATCATTATTTTAAATTTGTTATTTTTAATATTAATATAATTATTATTCAAAGAATTCTTACCATCAACATAATGGCTTTTACATCAAATATTTTTAATATTTTACTATTAAACTCAACGTCATCTGTACATTTGAGTTTATATTTTGGTATTGTTAAAAGTTCAAACAAAGGAAATAGAAGTTCTATTAGATTAATATATGAAGATGCACTATTGACAACTAATGCACTATAAATTATTACTGCCTTTCATGTTCCACATTAAAAATATATATATATATTTTTATTTTTATTTTTATTTTTTTTTTTTTTATTAAAAAATGATAAATAATTAATTTTTAAAACTTGTGAATATTTAATGAATAATTATTAATTATTTTGGTAACTACTATAGATTAATTTACCACTTGTGCTATACATATAATTACTAAGCAATATTTCATGGTAAGATTTAGATAATAACCCATTTTGAAAATATTTATTCTTTCAATATAAAAATATGTTTATTTAATATTTTAAATAGATACTAGTAAATTCAAAGAAAAAAATTATATAAAAAAAATATAAATAATAATAATGATAAAAAAAAAAAAGAAAAAAAAAATTAAAAGTAGAAATAAGAAAAAAGGAAAAAAAGAAATTAAATTATCTTTAATTATGATTAATAATTATACTAATTATTATTTAATTATAATTATTAAAAATTTTTTTTATAATTATATATTATAACATTATAACATTTTAGTAGTACAAAATTACAAAAAACAAAATCAAATGTAAAATTAAATATATATATGTATTTTTATAATTAAGTCTAATGATATAACTTTAAATATAATTTCACTTTTATTTTTTATTTTTTATTTTTTTTTTTATTTTTATCTATTTATTATTATTACTATATTATATTATATTATATATTTATATGTTTTATTTTATTTTTATTTTTTCAATATTATAAAAGATTTTAAAATAAGAATATTTCATTAAAACTTTAATTAGATATAGATTTTTTGATATAATTAAAAAATTTTTTTAAACTAAATTACAATTGTGGATTATTGTGTTTTATTAAAACAACTAATTATATATAAATATATAAAAAAAAAAAACTCATTATTTCTATAAATATTGATAATTGTATAATTATATCTTTTTTTTTAATTATTTATTTCGATTATAAACTTTAATAATCTATTATTATAATATATTTATAATGATAAATTTTTTTCATGAATTATAATAATTTGTTAAACTTTTTCTAATCTTAAATCCATTGAAACTTTAAATGTTAATTGTCAGCTAAATCAGTCTCCCAAATTTAATTAATTAATAAATTATAAAAAATATATATAAAAATTAAAATAAAAAATAAAAAATAAAAAATTATAAATAATAATAATAATAATAAAAAAAAAAAGAATTATAAAAAAAAATTGTGTATATATTTAAAATAAATGATATATATATTTATTAATTATAATTAAAAAATCAATTTCTACTTAAATATTCAATAAAAATGTTTATTTAAGTTGAATTATGAAAATTTTCATAATTTAATTTTCATTATATTTCTTTTTAGGGACTATTATTTCATACAAAATATTTTTTGGAAGGATTAAAATAATTAATAAATAAAATTTAATTTTATTGGAAATTTTAAAAATATGTATATAATTTTTAAAATTTTTTTATAATAATATAAAAAAAATTGTATAGATATTCAGTTAACCCTTTTAAATTATTTTGAACTTAATGGGTTTTATTGATAAAATTTTAATTTCATGTTCTATTAAATTATTATTATTTAATATCAATTCTTATATATTTATTTAAATTATAAGAATAAATTTAAAAAAAAAATCGTCTAAATAAATATAAAATTTATTCTTATTATAGTGGTAATTTTATTTAAATTTATTTTTTTTTATTTATTTTTTTATTTATTTAAAATACTAAAAATATATTAATATTTCACATAAAAGAATAACTAAATACCATATATTTTTATTTGAAACACATGTTTTGTTTGATACTTGCTAGATTAATTTTTTATTTTAAATTTAATAAATTTATAATATATTATTATATATTTGTTGAAATATAAAAATATATTAAAATATATTTGTATATACATTTTTTCAAAAAATTTTTTTTCATAAACTAAAAAACATATATATTATAAATATATTTAATATATATTATTAATATATTTATTATATATAATTCTAATACTTTATATATTATTTCTTTTTATTTATGAATAATATTGAATAAAATCAAAAAATTATTTGTCAAAAATTTAAAAATATAATAAACATTGTAAAATAAATAAAACAATATAAATAATATATATAAACTATATATTCCATAATATTAAAATGTCAGGTAATATATACTTTAAATAAAAGTCCATCTTATAGTTTATATATGTAGAAAATTTTTATTACTATTAAATCTTATTTAATATAATTTCGATTTTTATGTTACTTGTTATTATGTTTTTTAGTATATTCGTTTCAAAATATAAATTAATTTTTTATATTTAAATTTAATTGTAACCTATTTAATTAAATATATTAATAAAATAATGTATATAAAAATTATTAATAAAAATAATATATAATTTATTTATTTTTTATAAAAGAATAAATTTACAAGTCTTCATTATTTTTAAAATTAAAATTTAAAAACAGATTAACTTTTATAGAATTTATTTGAAAATTTATAAAAAATAAAAGAATAAATTTAAAGGTAAATATAAACTTTTAAATTTGGATATTCATTAGAAGTATTTAAAGTAAAAAGAAGTAAATTTTAAAATAGGATTAGAAAATTTGAAATTATGTTTTGAAGTTTATTTATTTATTTATTTAATTTAAATATACAAAAATAAATAGTAATGGTAATAGTAATAGTAATAATAATAATAATAGTAATAATAGTAATAATAATAGTAATAATAATAATAGTAATAGTAATAGTAATAGTAATACTAATAATAATACTAATACTAGTAAAAATAATATTTGTGGATTTAAAATTTAAATACATAAAAAAAAAGGAATTTATGTAAATAAATTAAATTTGTGTAAATAAATTAAATAATTTTATATTTATAAAATATTTTTGTAATATTATCTAATTTACATATGTAATAAAATAATTATACAAAGATTTATGTGTTTAACATTAATAGTATTTTATTTATATATATATATATATTTATTGTTTAGTAAGAAAAATAAAAAAATTTAAAATGGGACTTTTAGGAAAAATTACAGATAAATTTTCGAATACGTCTATCAAGGACAAAAGTATAAATAAATAATACTTATAAACAAAATTCTATATATTTTTATATCAAAAACATGTATTAAATAATAAATATTTATTTATTTATATATTAACAATAATACTAATAAAGATTCAAATACTTTTATGCATTTACAAAAACAATCTGAATCAATTAGTATCGATACAGAAGTTTTAATGAAATCATGTGAAACTTATATTAAATTATTTAATAAAAAATGCAAGGTCCCTCAAAATTTAGCTAACCAAGGAAATTCAAAAGGAAGCAAGAAGGCACCATTGGAAATTATGTCTCTTGCTTCTCTTCAAAGTAGTCAAACTCTAAACAGTACTTGCCATTTAAGTAATAATAAACTATTTGTTGTATATATTCTATCATTAAAAATTAGTGAAGTTTTTATATTTATTATATATAACTAATATAGGTAAAATTTATATGGAATACAGTGATTCTCATAGACATATGTATGAAAAACAAAAATTAATGGTATGTTAAAAAAATTTTTTATTTTTTAATTTTTTATTTTCAATAGTAAAATGTTGTATATATAAATAATGAGTTAAATCTATATATTTTGATATATTAAATTATTTTAAAAATATAAATTATAATTAAAGGTTGAAGCTCTTAATAATTATGTTAGTTATTTAAATGAATCCTTGGAAGATTTCAAAAAATATCAGGTATAAATGATTTATTATGTAGTAAAATTATATTCAGTATAGTAATATATTTTTATAATTTAAAATAAAATTAGACCACAAAAAATATATATGCTAAAAATGCAAAAGCTTTTGTGTCTTATCAAAATAAACTCAAGAAACAAACACAACCAATTACACAAGAACAAAAAATAAAAGTTGAAAATTTATATAAAAATTACACACAATCATTACATACCCTTGGGGAAAAGATGGCTGAATTAACATCTAACAGAAAAGAAGAAGAGCGTACAAAAAACTTCGTGAATCTAATTAATAATGAAATTAATTTCTATAAAGATGTTACAGATGAATTATGTAATTTAAAAGAAAACATTGAAAAGAGGTATATTTATAAATTCATATTTTATATATATATATATATATGAATATTTATTCTTTGTATTTCAAAGAATAAAAATATAAGTAAATGTATTGCTTGACGAAATAAAAATAAGTAAAATAATAATTAATATTTTAATTATATATATATATTAAAGCAATGATAGTGTAGGAGAATATAGATATTCTGAAAAGAAATCAGTTCAAGAGTTCGTTGATGAGATTATGAGTAATAAATTGGAGCTTGAAAAGTATGATTGATTATAAATAAAACAATAAACTATAAAATAATAATATCTAATATAAATATTTAAATAATAATATTTGAAACTTTTATAAAGCTTTAATGTTGGATCACAAACGTAAATATAATAATAATTAATAATATATAAGATGTTATTTGTTATTAATTTTTTTTTTATTTTATTTTTATTCTATTTTTATTTATTTATTTATTTTCTTAAATAAATAAATAAATAAATAAATAAATAAAAAATTAAAAATAAATTAAATTAGTTCATTAAATGGAAGTGCAGAAAAATTAACACATCAAAACAGTGATAGTAAAAAGTAAATACATTAATACAATATAAATTTATCAAAATAATTTTTTAATATACATTGTAATTATTTTAATATATATTAATATATATTTATTACCTATTATAAAATTTAAATTTTATAATTCACAGTAGTTTCAGTTCTAAGGAGTAAGTTTATCATATTAATTATATATTTATATAAAATAAATTAAAATATTTAATTCTAATATAATGTATTGTAATTTTTTAACAAATATAAATAATTATATAAAAAGAAATAGCTATCAAAACTATGGGTAAGTATTATAAATTATAATATTAAAAAGATATGTTTATTAATTTTTTAATTATTATTTATTGCTTATTTATTTATTTATTGGTTTATTTATTTATATATTTTATTTTATTTTATGTATATATATATATATATATTTTATTATTTTATTTTATTTTATATTTATGTATATATATATTAAATTTCAATAAATTATTGTCATTATAATTTTGAATTTTGTAGATTAACAGATTATAATGGAAATAATTATAACTATGATTATAATGTAGACGGTTATTATAATGATCAATATAATAATAATGGCAATGAAAATGTAAATATGCAACAATCTAATGAACCTACTGTGATGAATGGAACTTCAATGTATAATAATAACATTTCTAATCCAGAACCAATTGATAATTCACCTAGTCCATTTGATGACTTTTTAAATCCAACATCCATTAAAAATACAGTTGATGATATTTCAAAACCTACAAAAGATCTTTCTTCTAATAATAATAGTTCTTCAGCTACAGCCCCAATCAAGACGAATAGTGAATCAAAAAGAAAGAGTGTTGTTAATAATGAAAACTTAGCTAATTTAAAACCAAATGAAAAGGTATATAATACAAAAGAATTAAATCCAAAATACTGTAAAGCTATTTATCCATTCAAAAAATCAATGGACGATGAGTTAGAATTAGAAGCAAATGATTTAGTAGATATTACTAAGAAATTTGATGATGGATGGTAAAAGAAATAAAAATTAATATTATTTAAATAATTCATAAATTTTTATTTGACAATATCAATATGCATTTATATCTATTTTTAATTTTTAAAAATAATTAATAATAATTATATAGGGCTACTGGTGTAAATCTTAGATCTGGAAAAGATGGTTTCTTCCCATTAAATTGCTTATTAGAGTTCTATGTTACTGATAAATTTGCGGATTATGGTGGTAGTAAAGAAAATTCTGAATCTTATGTTTACTCAAGTACTAATTAATATTTAATTAATTAATAATAAAGCAATATTAGACAAAAACAAAACAAATAAATTCTTAATAAATTTAATACTTTAATGATAAATATACGTAATAATAAAATTCTTGTTTTAAATAATTATTGCTTTATAAAAATAATTATTTAAAATAACTAAATTTCAAAATACATTAAGATGAATAAACATCAAATTAATAGTAATTAATATAAATAATTTGAAATAAATCAAATTATAAGAAATATTATATATTTATATATAATATATTTTGTTTATTATAATTAATACATACATATCAGAAATAATAATTAATAGTAATAATCAAATATAAGTTTTAATGCAAATTTATTTTGTATATATATATAAATATATATATAAAATGATTAAATTTTTTTTTTTTAAAAAAAAAAAAAAAAGCAATCAAAAAAACAAGATTACAATTTGTAATTATAGTTATAAAATAAATTAATAATCATAAATAGGTAATATTATATATATATATATAATTCAGGATAAATAAAATAATTAAATAAAGAAAAACAAAAATAAAAATAAAAAATCAAATCAAATCAAATCAAATAAAATAAAAGATAAAGTTAAATAAAAAAAAAAAAATTAAATAATTAAAATAAACCATTTAGCTGATATTAAATATAAATAAATTGCGTTTTATTAAGTAAAATAAAGTATATTCATTAAAATAAAATAAAATATTATAAAAAAAAAAAATTAATAAATATTATGTTAATAATATTATAATTACATTTTTTATTTGATATATTGCTATATTAAATTTATTTAATTTAGATATCAATTCAAAAAAAAAAAAAAGTTTTATTATTTTGAATTTTGAAAATTTGTAAAATTTTGAAATTATATTATATAAATATAAAAATATAAAGATTAAACATATATATGTTAAATAAGTCAGTACACTCAACGGCAATATGTTACTACTTTATTAATACATAAAATTATAATTATATCATAATGTGCAGTATTTTGACTATAAACTTTTAACATTCCCTCTACATTATGCTTTATTGTAATTTATTATTATTATTAATTTTTATTATTAATAAATCTGTAAAATATATCATATTAATGTCGAGGGATTATGTCCTAAATTTGAAGAATTTAGGCAACATTTCATTCCCTTTGTTGATGAAATTTTTATTTATTTTTCTCTAATTGTTCATGAGAAATCATTGAACATTCCTGATGATAAAGAGGAAGATTTTGATGATAATATCAATTTTTACGTGCTGTGTCTCCTTCTTGGCGGAAATGCAGTATTTGAAATCTTAAAGATCGGCTCGGGGGAAAGAAGGCGATATATTAATAATATTTTTCAATCACCTTCGAACGAGTCTTCTTTCCCGATTTCATATTTTGTGGGGCTTGCGGAATTCCTTACTAACGTTATGCCTATTGTGATTGGTGATTTTTACACCATGATCGATTTGTATAGTGTTAGACCTACCGTTGTCAAGAGCGTCGACGTCGTAACGATAAGGCAAAGAAGAAATTCTGATACAGATTCGAATGATAATTTTCATCCACATGGAGTTATCTTCGATGAATGGGAAGAGTTAGAGGCCTTTTCGTCCTCGAATCTCATAACGTAGTTTTTTAATATTAATATAAAAAATAATTTCATGTATTTAAATTTCATGTATTTTTTAAAAAAAATATTATTAAATAAAGTTTAAAGTTTATTCCTAGTCTAAAAAAAAAAAAAAAAAAAAAAAAAAAAAAAAAATGTCGAGGGAGTTCTGCTTGATGGTCATGGTATGTTACCGTCAGTCCATGGAGACTCCATACAAACTTTATTATAAAGAAAGAATTAATAATGATATTTTTATTATAAACTTTGAATGGTGTATTATATAAAAATATATTATTATATTCTTTACTGTTAAATATAATACTTAGTTACGATTTGTCTAAAATCCCATTTATATATTGATGTAATAGCAATTGTTAATCTAAAACTATTCATTTCTATTGTAGGAGAATAGGTTCAAGTATAATCAAATCCTTTAATTTGTCGAAAACCTCTGACGACCAATCTTACTTTATATATACCATTATCTTTAATAGTAAAAACCCATTTAACATTGAGTGGTGCCGTTTGGTATATTTTTGCTTTCCACAATTTTTATAACATTATTTCCATATAAATTTTGTAATTCTTTGTTTATTACATCTTTCAATTTGTCGGCATTTTCTGAATTCATAACTTCTTCATAATTCTTTGGAATTAATGTATTAATGTCATTAACTCTATTTCTCTTACGACTTTCATTTTCATCTGAATCTGTTTTCTTCTCAAAAAATGATTTATTTAATATAGGTATTCTATCATTCATTTTTCTTTCTTCAATCGATTAATAATTTTTTCTTTTTCTTTTAGATAGTTTTTTGTTTTTTTGGTTATCAATTTTATCATTTTTGTTTTCTTGCTTATGGAAAATTATGTTATTCCTTTTAATATAAAATTTAATATCCTTTTCTTTGGTTTTCCATAATTTTCTTTTATCTAAAGTTTCCGGATCACTATAATTTTCTTCATATTCATTTTCAGAATTATAGTTGTTAATTATATTATTATTACTTGATTGGTATTGTATTAGTAAGATATTCCGCAAGCCCCACAATATACTAAACAGTAGACCCCCTGTGAACTTCATAGGAGTTATTCACTTAAATGTCCCCGTTCCCCAGTATAGCTCATCTAAAGCTGAATTTCCACCAAGAAGGAATATATAAAAAACCTGCTTATGAAATTTTCATATTCTAAAATATTTGAATATGAAGGAAGTAAGGAAAGATTCCTTACTTTATTGACAAATAAAATGAAAAATTCGTCGATGAAATCTAAAGATTTACATCGACATAGAGAAAAGGGATATCATTCAAATATCCAATGAATTAAAGAATGATCGTATTTTCCAAAACAAGGGCAGAATTTAGGATAATCGTCAGAAACTCTACCATTTCTAATTGCAATAATGGTACTTATATTTATAACCAGCATTTAATCTTAAGACCCAGTTAAAAGTTAACTCCCTTGGTAGGTGAAATTTCAAACTTATTTTAAAGAAAGAAAAAATCGAAAACGTACTAGATCTTGGTCCCAACCGGGAAACTGATAAAACAAACCAAACCAAACCAAACCAAACTAAACCAAACTAAACCAAAACAAAACAAAACAAAAAAAAAATTAGATATTAAATGTTAATATGAAAATAGTTTTATTTCTTCTCTTTAATAATATTATTATTTTATGTACTATTAATTATAAAATTAAAATTAAAATAAAAATAGTATTTCATTAAATTAATTTTCATTTTACTTTATTTTTCTTATTTATTATTTATTATTATTACTATTATTATTATTTTTTTTTTTTTTTTTTTTTTTTTTTTTTTTTTTTTTTTTTTTTTTTTTTTTTTTTAAAATAAACTAATTCAATTATTAAATTTTAATAAATTTTTATATTTTAATTTTTAGATTAGGAAGTAGATGTACTTTCATTACTTATTTACTAAACATTTTAACAAATTGTTTTTAAATAAATTAAAAATGACACAAAAATATATTTTGAATTGATTTATTGAATTTTTTTTAATTTTAAATATCTTAATTATTGGTATCTAAATATAAACTGGAAAGTAAATCCATGGAATGCAAAGTATAATCAATAATATTACTATCAATCATTAATTGTTCAGAATGTTTATAATGACGTTCTGTATATGGAATGAGTGAATCTAAAATCTAATATTTATTCAAATAATGCAAAATAAATAAAAATAATGATGATATTAATAATATATTAATATATATATATATACAACATGAATATTAATTAGATGATAAAATTTTTACCTCATTAAGTTTTGGTAATTTTAATAAAGTTTCTTGATCATAATAACTCAATATAGCATTAAGAACAGCTTGCGCTACAGAAGAATGCTTACTATTTGTATTCCAATCACGAACATATAATAAAAGTTTTTCTAGCTATTATTATAAAAAATAAAAAATAAAAAATTATATTAACAAATTACATTATTTATAAATTAATAATTTATAGATTTTAGAGATACTCTTTTTTATTTATATTAACATTATTATTAACTTACTTGCTCATTACTCAAATCAAAAATAACTTCATCTACAGCTTCTGAACCTAATATACTATCTGGATCTTTTTTTTGATATAGTACTTCACTAAATAATTTCATTAATCTATATGGTTGATCTAATTCCATAGACAAAATTATAGCATTTTTATAATCTTTTTTCATTATATAATTAGATAAATCTTGTTCTCTTTTAATATTAAAGTAATAATTTTAAAAAATAAAGTGAAAATTATTTTAAAATTTAGAATTTTTTTAAAATAAATTTTATTAATTTATATATTTTATTAATTTTTTAAATTATCGCTAAATAATAATAATGATAATAATAATAATATTATTATTATAAATATTTATAAAACTTTCAACTTACTTTAATATTAATTCTTCATTAGCTTTTTGTTTTTCTTCAATTTCTTGCTTTGTATAATCTTCCCAAATATTAATTCTAGAATCGGCACCACCAGTAATAACATATTTTTCATCCTTCTTTGTTATTAATGCCCAAACTTTATCATCATGATTATCAAAAGTATTTTCACAAGCATTAGTTTTAATCGTCCAAAGTTTCACTAAACCATCTGATCCAGAAGAAATTAATTGCATACCACTAGTCAAGAAAGAAACTTGTAATACGGAATTAGTATGACCTTCAAAAGTCTTTAAGCAAGTAGAATCAATTAATGACCAAATTTTAATAGTTTTATCACTAGAACTTGTAGCTAAGACTTGATCCACTGGTGAAAATTTAACACACCAAATACCTCGTCTATGACCTCTTAGAGTAGCTAATAATGAACCATCAGCAGTTGACCAGATTTTTGCTGTTTTATCTTGAGAACCACTAGCAAACAATTTATCATTTGGAGCAACATCAATGGAATTAATATCTTTGTCGTGTGCGGTAATAGTGTATACTGATGTTAATCTCGCAACATCATCATTATTTGATTCTAATGAGTAATAATTATATATAAGCAAAAAAATGTATGTATAACATATTAATATATTAATAAATTAATAAATAATTAAATAAATAAAAATATATTTTTTATTATATTAATTATTTTTAAACGGACTTAAATTAGAAATATCCCAACATTTAATTGTTCTATCTTGACTACCAGTTAAAATAAATTGATTTCTTTTTCTTGAAAGAGCTACGGCACTGATAGCTTCTGTATGTCCAACACATTCAGCTATTAATTTATATCTATATTAAATTTAATCAATAAATAATTTAGAAAATTATAATGACTATTTTTATTTTGATACGTATATTATTACCTTTCCCCATGTGGTTTTTCCATATCAATATCCCATAAAAATACATTACTATCTTTTGATCCTGTAACTAACCATTTTCCATCGTATGATTTATCGATGCAAATAACTATACTATCATGTCCAAGTAATATATCACTATCTAAATTTTCTAAATTATAAATACGAATCTGATATATTATGATTTTTATAATTTAATAAAATTCATATTTTGAAATAATAATTAAAAATAAATAATATGTATTTTTAATATATTTATATCTATATAAAATATTAAGTAAAATTATTACTTGCTCACTATTGGATGCAACAGCCAAGTACTTTTCGTTTTCACCTAATGTTGTTAATCCAATAATTTCATCATTATAACCAATAATTTGCCTTGTTCTATTAAAATCGTTAATATTGTAAAACAATATATTTTGATCAGAAGTAACAGCAACAATCTGATTACTATTTTTTAAATACCTAAAATTTTAAAGGGTACAAAACATTTATAAAATTATAATAATATAATTATATTAATAATTATTTAATATTATTCCATTAATTACTTAAATAATAATGACTGTATTAATAATAATATAAAATTAAAATATGTCCATACATAACGTCACTAATTTGATTATTAACACCATTTTCTCCTTCTTTTTGAGATCTAATGCATTGACCATTATTAAAATTCCAAATTTTTAATATACCTTTCTCTCCAGCAGTGTAAAAGTATACACCATTCTTAGTCCTTTTATTTTCTGGAATATATTTTTCATCAATAATACCAATAGCTTCAATAGTCTTTTTAATTTATAATTAAAATATTAATTATTATAAGAATAATCAATAATATTATAATAATAATTAATAATAATCATAATAATCAATAATTATAATAATAATAATAATAATAATAATTATAATAATTATAATAATAATTAAAATAATTATAATAATAATAATAATTATTATTATAGTTATAATTTTTATTACTGTTATTGTAGTGTTATTGTAAATACCTATTTTATACATACTTCAAATACAGGGAAACTTTTTACTACTTTATAATTTGATAAATCTATAATGCTAACAATTTTATCTCTTGCCCCAGAAATGAGATATTTTCCATCATTAGTTACGTCTAATCCACGAACAACACTAACATGATTATCTAAGGCAGCAACACACCTGTTTTCATAAATTTTTTTAGATATGATTTTTATTTCCATCAATATAAAATTATTATATAATTTTATATTATTTTATATATATAATGAAATATAAAATATTATATAATTAATATATATATAAATTAATTAAAAACGTTTAAATAATTTTTATTAATAATAATTAAATTAACATATATATACATTTTTTTACGTAAATCCCAAACTCTTATTTGACAATCATCACTTCCAGAATAAAGTTCTAATTTATTTGGCATGAAATGGAATTTTAAAACACTTATAATACCTGAATGCCCTCTAAAATTATGAGTACAATATCCTTTTTCAACATCCCAAATTTTAATAGTACTATCTGCTGAACCTGTTGCAACAAGGGTTGAAGTTGGATCAAAATCCATTGCAATAACTGGTGCTTCATGAGCCTAATTGAAATAATTTAAATTTATTTATTTAAATTATTATTAATATATAATTTAAATTTTTATTCAATTATCTAAATATTTAAACATTCATACTTTCCAACTCCTAACAATTGCTCCAGTTTCAATATCCCAATATTTTAATAGTAAACTTCTATGAGCACTAACTAACCCTTTATTATCTGGTCTAACACAAAAACAACTTACTGTGTCAGCATTCTTTTTTTTTTTTTTTTTTTTAGAAAAATATATATATATGAAATAAAATAAAAATAAATAAATATGATAAATAAATTAATAAATTAATAAATTAATAAATTAATAAATTAATAAATTAATAAATTAATAAATTAATAAATTAATAAATTAATAAATTAATAATATTTGTTTTTTAAACAACAGAGTAATAATAAATGAAATTTTGAAATTTTTGAAATTTCATAACTATAATAATATATTATTGCTAAAAAAAATAGAAAATTTACATACACCTTCTAATTGATATACAACATCATTTGTTTCAAGATCTATTACATTTACATCTTCTCCAAGTGAAGTTATTAAATATTTTTCATTACTAGTGATTTGAATTTTACCACCAGTATATATTGTTTCAATAACTTTTGATGGAACGAAACTTAAAAATTAATAAATGCAAAAATATAAGAAATATTTATATTTAAGGGAAAAATATAAAGTTAATATGTTTATGTCATACTAATAATTTTAATTAAACATATCATTAATTCATTTATTAATTTTCTTTTTATTAATATATATATATATATATTTTTTTTTCTGATTTTAATATATTTTAAATTTTGTTTGTATTTCCTACTTTGTCTTTAAAATTAATTTTTGAAATTCTCCTTCGTCAGTCATATTAATATAAATATTATTTAAAACTTCAATATATTATCAAACTCGAATAATAGTATAAATATTAAATATATAATAAATTATATTAAAATATAAAATAAATATATATATTGAATCTTTTTATATATTTTAATAATTCAAATTATGCAAATGAATATAGTTTTTAATAGTAATAAAAGTACAAAGAATATCTTATTATTAAACAAAACTAATCAAAACTGTTTTAGTAAATATTATTTGAATATTTAATATATCATTTAACCTTTAAGTAAAAAAAAAAAAAAAAAAAAAAAAAAAAAAAAAAAAAAAAAAAAAAAAAAAATAAAAAATATAAAAATAATTTTTAACCAATCATATTATGCTATTGAATAAAAGATTTATTATAATATATAGTTCAGAATAAGGTAATAGTAAAATATATATAATTAATAAATTTTAATATTTAGGTTTTTTATAATATATAAATAATACAAAAATATATATATAAATAAATAAATAAAAAAATAATATATTTAATTATTATGTACGTATTTAATAAATAAATTGTGATTTTGTTTTATGTATTAATCACTTTTGATTTAATTATTATAATTATTAAGTAAAAAATTATATATATAAGTAAAGTCAAATTTCTATAATCGATGATTTATAAATTCTTTTAAAATATATTTGCCATTGTTAAATTAATATAAATATTTATAAATATTTAAACATTAATAAAATAGAGATTAAAAAAAAAAAAAAAAAAAAAAATAAAAATAAAAAAAAATAAAAAAATAAAATAAAATAAACGAAAATATTAACATAAAAAAAAAATTTAAAAGAATTTATTTTAAACATATTTCATAATCTAACTTTTAATTATTAAATATTAATTAATAGTTATTAATTATTAACTAACTATATATTCTATTGTATGTTAATAACAAGTATTGCATAATTTTTTTTTTCAAAAAAAATTTATTATTATTGTTTAGCGAAATATAGTAATATTTAATATTTAATTTTATGTAATGCATTAAGGAAATGATTATAGAATTAATTAAATAATTGAAATATCGGAAAACAAAAATTCTATATGTTTAATTTGAAAGTTTAACCTTGTATAATCAAAAAAAAAAAAAAATTTATGATAATATTTATATAAGTATATAAGTTTTCTTTGCTAAATTTAATTATTAAAAAAAAAAAAAAAAAAAAAAAAAAAAAAAAAATGAATACAAATAATGATAATTCATCTTTAAATGTTGATTTTCAAAAAATATTTAAAAATTGGAAAACGGAGCAAAATGCGTACAAAAAATTATTAAAAAATTATATTATTGAATGTAATGGAGAAACTCAGTCAACTTCAAAAAATCTAATACCAGTAAAAGTTTGTATTAGAAATATAATCAAAGCTTATATGAATGGGTTTATTTCAGCAAGTGAAGTTAGTGTTTTTTTTCATACTTTATATATAGATTTAGTCAAGGCGTTATCAATAGAATTATATAATATAAAAACTTCAGGATATGCATTTATGAATCCTACAAATAGTAAAGATCCTCTTTTTTTACCATTATTAATTGTAGATTGGATATGGTTAATAGATCAAGAAATAGAAGGTATTAATTCAAATTTTAATGATCAAGTAGAAAATGCAAAATTTAAATCAGAACAAAAAGCAAAAATAGCAGCTTTAGCTAAGGAATTATTGGTAAAATTAATTTTTATACATTAAATAAAAATTAATTATTATAAGTTAAAAGAATTATATATACCAATATTTTTAACATTTAATTTTTAAATCTTTATAAATTAATAATAAATATAAAAACAAAAATAAATAATAAAAAGAGTAAGAATTTTATACCGGCTGAGTTAATGAAAGAAAGATTTGAAGTTGAAATGTTAGAAGCAGTTGGACTTATTAATTCTTCAAAATTATTTACGAAAAAATCGGCAAGAATAAATACTTCATTGCTTTATAAGCAAACAAAATTTAACTTATTAAGAGAAGAATCAGAAGGTTATGCGAAATTGATAACAGAAATTTCTACGAATATGTATACTTTTCATCCATTTGGATTATCAAAAGAAGAAATTGAAAAAAACGAAGCCATTCTTAATGAAAGAGTTCATTTGGTATTAACTAATATAAAAAGTTTAATCGGATATTTTGCATTAGATCCTAATCGAGTATTAGATATAATATTTGATATTTTTATTGCTAATGTAGTTCAATATTATAAGTTTTTTATTAATTTATTAAAAGCAAGTCCATGGAGAAGTATAGATTGTAGTAATGAAATTAATAATAAAGACAAAATGGATATTGATGATGAAGATAATAACCAATCAGTTAAGTTAGAAGATTTACGAGGAAGATCATCAAATGGACAGATATTAGGATATAAATTTGCTGTTTATCAGGATCCTGAATCTCCAGATAATGCTTCTGTAACTTTATATATAGTTGCAGCATTATTAATTAAAAATAACTTAGTTAATTTAAATGACTTATATCCTCATTTAACTCCAGAAAATGATTCAATGGATGAGGAATATAGTTTATATTTAAAAGAAATTAAAAAGAGTACCGAAAGGGAAACAGAACCAAACCCATTATTGGTATTTAATGAATAATATTTTTTTTTTTTAAAAAAGAAAAATAAATAAATATTTTTCTAAAAAAACATTAATTCCTACTAATATTAATTTTTAAATATTTAATAGAGCGCAGGTTCATTAACTGATGATTCAGCACCATCAGATCATAAAATAAGTAAAGAAAGTAATAAAGAGAAAGAAGAAAGAGAAAAGGAAAAAGAAAAGAAGGAAGAGGTATTGTCATATTATAATAGTATATTAATAAATATAGTAGATCAAAACTAATAATATATATAAATGAAATTAATAATTATTAATTCTATAGAAAAAAAAGATTATCAAAACTAATCAAAAAGCTGGTCTTTTAGCTGCATTATTATCTATTGGAGATTTGAAGCATTCAAAAATTATATTAGAAATTTCACCGAAATTGGGTATTATGTATCATGAAATTGTTCATTTAATTGGAAGAATTATTCATGTTTCTATTCAACCGCTTTATAAAAAAATAATGAAAATTCCTGATATCGAAGTTCCTTTAGAACCAAAGCCATATTTAACTCATCACTACGAATTATGTAATCCATTATATGAAGCAAATTTAGTTATACCTAAAAAAAAAGGAAGTAGAGTTACAAGATATATGTTTTTTTATCAACAATGGAAAGATGAAATACCTTTATGTAACACTTATGAGGAATTGTTACAAAATATTCCAACATTCATAAAATATGTAGGAATACAATTACATCAAGAAATAACAGTACTAACAAAGCTTGTTAGGTTAGCTAAAGTACATATAAAAGAGGTAATTATACTTATTATTTAGTTTTTTGATGCAATATTATACTTATTATTTAATTTTAAATTAGGTTAAAATAACTATAATGTTTTCTATATTTCATCAATATTTATTTATTTTTTTATTTATTTGTTGATAAAAATATTTTATTATCAAGAAAAATATTTCAGAAGAATATAATAATATGTGGTTATCGATTATTTCATCATACTTTTTACCAAGTGTATCGTTACTTTACTCAAATCCTGGTTTTTTCATGGAATTAGGTGATTTAATTAAGCTGTATCCATTCCAAATTAGATATGGATTATATTCCAATTGGAAAAATAAGAGTTATAAAATAAATAAGGAATTAGGAATAATAAAAAATTCAGCTTTACAAGAAATTAGAAGATTAATGAGGTAATTAGTTAAATATAATTTATTAATTGTATTAATTAAAAATTATAAAAAATTTTTTTTCATTAAAAAATTTTAAGACAATATATATTTATAATAACTTATTATCATATAATTACATAATATAGACGTTTATCAAAAGATAATACAAAGCAAATTGGTAGGATGTTTGGTAAGTTAGTACATTCTAATCCTGTAATTGCTTTCGATAAAATGTTAGAAATGATTGAAGGATATGAAAATTTGATTAATCCATTAGTTGATGGATGCAAATATTTAACTAGTTTAGAATTCGATATTCTTAGTTTCGTTTTAATTGAAAGATTATCAACAACTTTAAGAAATAGAATTAAAGATGATGGTACAAGTTTGGCCCAATGGTTGAGTAATTTAGCGACATTCGTTGGTACAATATATAAAAAATATGCAAATATGGAACTTCCTGGTATTTTACGATATATTATTTATCAATTAAAATGCAATAATGTTACTGACTTAGTTATTTTAAAAGAATTAATTCAAAAAATGAGTGGAATTGAAACTACAGAAAATCTGAGTGATAGCCAGTTGGATGCACTGGCAGGAGGAGAAACATTAAAAAAAGAGGCTTATAATGCTGAACATTTAAAAAATACAAAAAAAAGTAGTTTACGTTTGATTGATGCACTGATAGATAATAATTTAATTACACCTTTATTTATTTCATTATGTCAACAACGAAGTATTTGTGTTTATAATACAAATTTAACACATCTTAAATTAATTGGTAATATGTTTGACCAAACAAATGATACAATGATGCAATATGCTGAATTTCTTATGGCAAATATTGATAAGCATAGTTATTCCAAATATATACCCACTATTAAAGAATTATGTAAAAATTATTATATTGATCCAGAAACAGCTTTTTACATCATTAGACCAAAATTAAATTATTTAATGAAAAAAGCTGAACAAAAAGAATCTTCAAATTCAATAGTCAACAAAACTGAAAATGAGAAAACTGAAAAAACTGAGAAATCTGAAATTAATAAAAGTGCTATGGATATTGATGAAAAAATATCAAAACCAATGGAAGCTGAATCAAGCTTAGAAGTTTTAAATATATGGCATAAAGGTCTTTTAAGTACGATAGAAGAAGTATCGACTATATTACCGGTTAATGTTTGGGAAGGAATAAGGTAAATTTATTAAATTATTTCTTAATTAAACATTATAAAATTAAATAATATTTTCGAACAATTTAGTATTCATATGAAATAACGAATTAATAAATATTGTGTCATAATAATAATAATTAGTCCACAATTTTATGTTACGTTCTGGCAGCTTTCTCTATATGATATTTATATACCACATTCTAGATATCAAGATCAAATTAAGAAAGAAAAACAAGCTATTCATGCTTTAGAAAATGATAGAGATGAAAGTAGTAATGCAAATAGACGAAGAAGGGAAAGAGAACGTTGTTTAGATAATATTAGTCATTTGGAAAAGGAATTAAATATACAAAATGAAAATAATAAAAAAGTTATAGCACGTTTAAAAAAGGAAAAAGATTATTGGTTTGCCAATTGTACAAATATTTATAACATTATATCATATTTAATTCAGTATTGTCTTTACCCAAGATGTTTGTTTTCTAACATTGATTCAATCTATTGTTCCAAATTTATAAAATTAATGCATAATCTTGGTACAGAAAATTTTTCAAGTCTGACATTATTTGATCGTATAATGAATGTAACTGATATTACTAATATTATATCATCATGCACTGAAAATGAGGCCCACCACTATGGTAAATTTTTAAAAGAAATATTGAAAATAATTTATTATTGGTATAATGATCAAAAATTATATGATAAAGAAGCTAAAGGCGATAATTTACCTGGATTTAGAAAAAAATGGTCTACTGGATCTTCGAAATCTAATCAAGCAAAGATATCTGAAAATGAAATTTTACAGTTTGAAGATTACAGAAAAGTTGTATATAAATGGCACATTAAATGTCATAAAGCTTTCAAGACTTGCTTAGAATCTACGGAATATATGAATATTAGAAATTCTATAATTATATTAAATATAATTATTGATTATTTCCCTATCATTAATAAAGTAGGTGTAAGTATTGAAAAAAATGTTAACAATGTTGTTAAAAATGAGGAACGAGAAGATTTAAAGCTAGTTGCAAAGCAGTATGCGGGAAAATTAAGTTTGAAGAAATCTTCATGGATACCAAATGAAATGTTTAATATTGATCCACATTCTTCTAAGCCGTCAAGAACCGCTTCAACTCATTCTCATGATAGAGACAGAGAGAGAGACAGAGATAGAGATAGAGATAGAGATAGAGAAAGAGAAAGAGATAGAGAAAGAGAAAGAGAAAGAGATAGAGAAAGAGATAGAGATAGAGAAAGAGATAGAGATAGAGATAGAGACAGAGAAAGAGATAGAGAAAGAGAAAGAGATAGAGAAAGAGAAAGAGATAGAGAAAGAGATAGAGAAAGAGATAGAGACAGAGATAGAGAAAGAGAAAAAGAAAGAGATAGGGATAGAGATAGAGACAGAGACAGAGAAAGGGATAGAGATAGAGAAAGAGAAAAAGAAAGAGATAGAGATAGAGAGAAAGAGAGAGAGAGAGAAAGAGACAGAGAAAGAGAAAGAGATAAAGACAGAGAAAGAGATAAAGATAGAGAAAGAGATAGAGATAGAGATAGAGAAAGAGATAGAGATAGAGATAGAGAAAGGGATAGAGATAGAGATAGAGAAAAGAGTAGAGAGAAAGACAAAGATAAAGATAAATCAATTAAAGAAAGATCTGACACACCTTCTAGTCATTATAAATTGGATAATTTAGATTCAAAATCTTACTCAAAAGAAAGAGAACGTGAAAGAGAAAAAGATCGTGAAAGAGACAGAGATCGTGAAAGGAATCGTGATCGTGAAAGAGAACATGATAAAGATAGGGAAAGAGAAAAAGATCGTGAAAAAGAAAAAGAAAAGGAAAGAGAAAGAGATAGAAATCATGAAAGAGAAAAGGAACATGAAAAAGAAAAAGATCATGATAGAGAAAGGGAAAGAGATAAAGAAAGAGAACGTGATAGAGAAAGAGAACGTGATAGAGAGAGAGAACGTGATAGAGAAAGGGATAATAAAGATATCCGTGAAAATGAATCTCGTTTAAGTAATAATGATATAAAAGAAACTAGTAATAGAGATGTTCGGTCTGATAGAAGATCTTCTTCTCGTAATTCTCAAAGACATCAACGTTTGGCTTCTGATACTCATTCTTTAAATAATCAAAAATCTTCAAGTAAAGATAGAATTAATCGTGATAAAGATTTAAAAATGGCTGATCGTAATAATAATAGAGATAATCATGATCAAAGAAATGAGTATAAAGATAAAGAAAGGATAGAACGTGATCGAAATGAAAGAAATCGTGAATATCGTAATAGTAGAGATAGCAGAGATTGGGAACATAGTAATAGTCAAAGAAATAGTGAAAAAGATAAAGAAATCGAAAAGGAAAAGGAAAAAGAAAAAGAAAAAGAACGTGAAAAAGATAGGGATAGAGAGAGAGAAAGAGAAAGAGAAAGAGAGAGAGAGAGAGAAAGAGAAAGAGAAAGAGAGAGAGATAAAGAGAGAGATAAAGAAAGAGATAAAGATAGAGAAAGAGAAAGAGAAAGAGACAAATCAAAAGATACTAAAGATAGAAATAATATAAAAGATAAAAATAATAATAGCGATAAAATAGATAAAGATAACAAAGAAAGTTCTTCTAAAAGATTGGTGCATAATTCATCAGTAGCTTCAATTAATTCTAATAATGATGTTCATAAATCTCGCAGTAGTTCTCTCTCATCTAATAAACCAAATAGCGATATTCATCATCCTCGTAGTAATTCCTTTTCTTCTAATAAACCTAATAATGATATACATCGTTCACGTAGTGATTCAACTTCATCGAACAAAACTGATAATGAAATGCATCGTTCACATAGTGATTCTCTTTCAACAAGTAAACTTTCAAATGAAATACAACGTATGCATAATGATTCATATCAACATAATAAAAATAATGAAGCACATCATACTCATAATAGTTCTATTCAATTCAATAAAACTAACACAAATGATAATAATTCAAATAGTAGTAAGCAATATTCCAAAGAAAAAACAACTAATCATAGCGATCAGCATTCCAATTATAAATTAAATAGCAAAGATAGTTATGATAATCAATCTTTATCTAGAACTAGTAGTGATAATAATATTAATAGTGATAGAAATAATGATAATAGAAAAACCATAAGTAATAATTCTTCTAATAATAATAGTCAAAATACCCATATTAGTAATAACAATTCTAATCGTAATAGTAATGCCAATACAAATAATATAAATAATAATAATAGTCAGTTTAAAAATACGAATAAACAAAATAGTAACATCCCAACAAATATTGATAATAATAATAATAATATTATTAATTTAAATAAAAATAGTTCCAAAATAAATAAAAGTAATAATAATATTAATAATGCTACTGTTATAACTTCTAATTCCAATACAAATAATAATAATAATAATAATAATAATAATAATAATAACGACAAAAATACTAGTAATAATGATAGAATGAATAATAATACAAATATTCATGGATATAATAATATTATTAATAATAATAGAAATAGTAATAATAATATTAATAACACCACAAATGTCAAATCTAATAATAATATTAGAAATATATCAAAACCTGTTGAAAATCAGTCACATCACGATAATAATGAGAATTATAAAAAAGATATGAAAACGAACTCATCTTCCATCGATAAATTACCAATTAAAGATGAAAGAAAAAGAGAAAGAAATGATAAAGAAGATAATACAAGAGAAGCTAAACGTAGAAAGGCAGAAGGTGTCAGTATTCAAGGAAGTTCGAGTTCTTCAAAGAAAAATAATAATATAGATGATAATAATAATAATAATAATAATAACACAAAAATGATTAATACTCATGGTAGTAATAATAGTAATAATATTTCTATTGGTGGTAGTAGTAACAATAAAATAAATTACAACAAACTTTCTAGTAATAGTAGTAATGGAAGTATTAGTATAAGTAATAGCAATTATAATAAAAAAAGTCAATCAGAAATTAAATCCAATAACGAAATCTATGGTAATAATTCTAATAAACGCCAAAGATTTGATAGACCAAGTATGAATAATAGTAGTAATTCAACTATCAGAAGTAATAATAGCAATAATGATAATCAAAATAGAATATATTCTCATAGTAATAATAATAATAATAATAATAATAATAATAGTAGTAGTAGTAATAATAAAAATTCAATGAATAAAATATATAATAGGAGAGAGTAAGTAAAAATAAATTTTAATAATAATAAATAAATAATAAATAAATGATAATAAATGATAATGAATTAATTAATTTATAAAATTATTCATAATAAATAGAAAATTTAATGATAGAAGGAATCCTAACAATAGAATACGTCGACGTCGAGATTAAATATAATATTTAATATTATTAAAAATAATAATAATATTAATTTTTTTTAATATATATATAAATTGTTCATCTATTTATAATTACAGTTATTTATTATTTTATTTATTTAATACTATTAATAAAATTTTTCATTTTAATTAAAAACAATTATATTAAAACAAATAAAAACAATATATTTAATAAATAAATGTTAAATTATTAAATTTAATAATATTAATATTATATTTGGTATGATTTAAAAATGTTAATCACAATTTTTGTTTTTCGTAATAATAACATTCTTATTAAGTTATTTTATTTTTTTTTTTTTTTTATATTTTCTAAAGTAAAATAAAACATATTTATTAATACTATTTTTATATTTATTATTATTTTTAAATTAGTATAGTAAATTTAATATTTATAGCTATAATAGTAGTTTTCAATAGTACAATTAATAATATTTATTTTAATATTCAATGTTTATAAAAAATATAAATAAAATTGTTTTAATGAAATTCATTTACTTTTTTCTTAATATAGATGAGATTAATTACAATAAGAAAAGTATATACCAATAATAAATTTTAATTAAAGAATCTTATAATTGTTTTTAAAATTATTATTATTATTATTATTTATTTATTTATTATTTTTTTTATATGATTTTATTTGTATTATAATATATTATTATTTTGATATATTATTAATATTAATAATATATTAATACTAATCATTTTTAATTAGCCAAATAAATATGTTTTGACAATATTTTTCCTATTTACCTCTTGAATAAAAAAAAAAAACAAAAAATAAAAAAATAATTTTTATATAAAAGATAAATAAAATTAAAATTCATTATTTTTTATTATACTTTCCATAATTATAATAATAAACACAAATGAAGAACATCTTTCATAAACCTTCTTCCAAAGAAATTTTAAGAAAACAAAAAAGAGCTTTAAATAGAGCTATACGTGATTTAGATCGCGAACGTATTAAGCTCGAACAACAAGAAAAGCAGTTAATTGTTAACATTAAGAATACTGCCAAGAAGAACCAAGTTGTAAGAATTAATAAAAATATTTTTAATATTTTTTTTTTTTTTTTAAATAATTTTTAAGTATTATTAAAATTTATTAAAAAATAGTAATATTATATTATAAATATATTCATCTTTGTTTATACTTCAATGATATCAATAATAATATTAATAATAATATTTAATATAAAATAAAATAAAATATAAATGTAAATACTAATTAATTAATAATTATGAATAATAAATATTGCTAATAAATGAAGGGTGCTTGTAAAATTATGGCTAAGGATTTAGTCAGAACTAGACGTTATATTCAAAAATTCTATGAAATGAAAACTCAACTTCAAGCTGTTTCATTAAGAATTCAAGTAATATTTAAATAAATAACTTTTATATAATTTCCTAATATTATTGAAACTTTTTAATATAAATACTAAAAAAATATTTATATATATTTTTTATTTATATTTTATATTTATATTCATTATATATTTATATTTATATTCATTATATATTTATATTTTTATTTACATTTAAATTTATATTTTTTTATATTTATATTTTATTTAATATTTATATATTGAATAAACCTTTTATTTACATTTATACTTTATATTTAAAAATATTTATTCTTTATATTTTATTTTTAACAATTATTTAAAAATATTTATTTTTTATATTTTATTTTTAACAATGAATTTAATAAATTAAGACTTTACAATCTAATCAAACTATGGCTGAAGCTATGAAGGGTGTTTCTTCTGTAAATATTAAATTTCATCAATAATATAATTTTAATTCAATCAATATTTTTTTAGCAATAAATTTAATACTAAAATTAACGTAACAATATATAATTAATTTTAGTTTTAAAAATCACTAATTTTAATAATTATAAATATTAAATTATTTTGTAAAATTAGGCTATGAAAACAATGAATAAGCAAATTAATTTACCACAAATTAACAAAATTATGATGAACTTTGAAAAAGAAAGTGAATTAATGGACATTAAGGAAGATATGGTTAATGATGCCATTGATAATGTTATGGAAGAAGAAGATGAGGAGGAAGAAAGTGAAAACATTGTTAACCAAATCTTCGATGAAATTGGTATATCTCTTAATCAAGAAGTATGAATCATATTTATATTAATAGAAGATTTATATATACAAAATTATTATAAAAACATTAATATATTATTACTATACTAATCTTTTTCCATTTGAATTTTATTAACTATTTTTTTAGTTGGTTGATACTCCTCAAACTTCACTTAAAGTTTCTAATACAGTTGATGAAGATCAAGCTTTGCGTAACCGTTTAGATAATTTACGTAGAGAATAGATGAAATAAACCAATAAATATATATATACTATTATTCTAAATTACTGAATATAAAAAAAATATTACAATATTATTTTAATAATATAATAATATTTATTATCATATCCTTTATTCACAAAATTAAAAATATATACATAAAAAAAAAAGTTTTATTAATATTAAATAAAAATAAAAGTAAAAAATAAGCATTTAAAATGAATGGAATTTGAAATAATAAAATTAGATATACTATTAATTTTATAAATTTATAATAATTTAATAAAAACAGAAAAAAATAATATGATTCTTAAAATGTATAAATTTATAAAATTCTAAAATTATGTCTATATATTAAACAAAATATTAATATTTTAAAATATTTTTGTAGTTACACAAAGAAATTCAATTTTTCAAGTATATTTCATAAACTAATAATTTTCTTTTATTAAAAAGTTATTTAATTTTTTTTAAAAATAAATTATAATATATTTAATGTAAAAAATTTTAATAGTTTATTTTAAAAAAAAAAATAATGTACAAAATTTTTAGTTTAAAATGTACAAAATTTTTAGTTTAAAATTTCATAATACAAATATTACTTTTAATTATATAAATCTAGATTTATATTAATTTTATGACATAACATAGCTTTATTTCTTAGTTTTTAACCTTTTTTTATTTTCTTATAATTTTCTTTTATTACAATTATGAAGTTTAAAATTATTTCCAAGACTTTATATTAATTTCTTTTTAGAATAATTAATCATTTTATATAATAATCACACTTTATTACATTTTAATTATGCGAAACAAAAAAGATTTTTCGTACTTAGAGTATATAAATAATCTTATACTCGAAGTACGAAAAATCTTTTTTGTTTTGCATAATTAAAATGTAATAAAGTATTTACCAATAATATATTAGTAATATAATAAAAATTAATTTAAGTTTTTGAGCATAGTAAATTATTAATTCAATATCTAATTAGCCACATTATAATTTAAAAATTGAAGTTTCAATAAATATCAATAATTATCAGATAGTTCTATTTTATATTTATTTTCATTTTGTTATTTTTTTATTACCTTAGGAGCGTCAACGCTGAAAATGTGGTAAGACAAGCTAGCAGGCCAATAGCTCTGAAAAAGAAGACCATAATTTCATTCGGATTGTCAATTCAAACCCTAATTCGGTATAAGATTTCCTTTTAACAGAAATCTTATACTCTGGAGGTGAAGTTTCGTTGCAAATGGACTTTTTTCTAAATTTATTTACACACTTTATTTTGAATATTACTTCTATTACATATTTAAAAAATATTACGTTCAAATTGGACAAATAAAATTTATATTTTTATTAATTTTGTGTTTTTTTAAAGAGAAAATATTTAAGTAATAAATAAATAAAAAACAAAATTCGCAATAATTGCCGCTTTAAAATAAATAGATAAATAAATTTAATTTCTATTCATTAATATATATTGAAATAAATAGTTTATGATTTATTTTTTTTATTTTTATTTTTATTTTTATTTTTATTTTTATTTTTATTTTTATTTTTATTTTTATTTTTATTTTTATTTTTATTTTTATTTTTATTTTTATTTTTATTTTTATTTTTATTTTTATTTTTATTTTTATTTTTATTTTTATTTTTATTTTTATTTTTATTTTTATTTTTATTTTTATTTTTATTTTTATTTTTATTTTTATTTTTATTTTTATTTTTATTTTTATTTTTATTTTTATTTTTATTTTTATTTTTATTTTTATTTTTATTTTTATTTTTATTTTTATTTTTATTTTTATTTTTATTTTTATTTTTATTTTATAATTTTACTTCTTTTTATTATTATTATTATTATTATTTTAATTATATCATGAAAATATTATAATGAATATTATAATTTATTGTTAGTATTTATATCTTATGATAAAGATTATAGTTTTTTTTTTATTTTTATTTTTATTTTTTTTATTTTTTTTTTTATCAGAACTATATAATATTAAACTTGTTTCGTTAATTCGTAGTTTTTGAGATATTATTAGTCTTATTATTATTATTATTATTTATTTTTATTATTATCACTTTTATTAAATATTATTTTTATTTGTAAATGTTAAATTTATCATTATTGTATATATTTATTTTTATAAATAATAGATTAGTAAATTTATTTTTTTTTTTTAAAAAAAAAAACTAATAAATAAATAAAATAAAATAAAATAAAATAAAGTAATAAGTATAAAGTTTATAGTATTTATTTAATTTTTAAATTATGCCATACATCCTTTGAATCTGATGGTGATTCTAAAGAATATTTAGATTTCTTCCATGGTCTTAATGTAAAACCATTATCAATCATTACATTCTCTAAATTTTTAATTGATGGATGTTTACCATTAGCTTTCTTTGTTAATTCTTTTTTATTCCACCAATTAATAAATGTATTATAAAGTTCTTCTTGTGTAACATGGAATTTAGGTTTCATTTCAAGACATTCATCCATAAATTGATCGAAATAATTTTCTAATTCTTTGTAAATTTCTGAACTTATTTCTTCATCTAATAAAGAACTACCCATCTGATTCGTTAATGCTTGGATATCTTTTGTTTCTAATTTATCACTTTCACTAACACTACTATCTGAATCAACCTTTCTATAAGACTTTTTATTGCTCTTTTTATAATGATATTTCTTATTACTCTTATCCTTTAACCTATCCTTATCATGATAATGATGATGATGATGCCTTCTACGACTATAATCAGATAAATAACTTGAATCTGAATCTTCGGATGTAGAATAAGAAGTAAGACTACTACTTCTATGGTGACGATGATGCCTACTACGTTTACCTCTATTTCCATGATGACGACGACGATTACTAGAATAGCTATCATCATCTGAATAACTATATCGATTACTATTACTTAAAGTAATATTGCTTAGTGATGGTGAGAAATACATTCTATTATACATATTTGGACTATAATTATTTGCATAAGAACCATAAGGATTAACCATATTTTGTTGAATTTGACGTCTATAATAATAGTCTGATCTTCCTGATTGTGATGGATGTTGTGTAGAATGTATATAATTATCATTATGATAATGGCCTTCATCTGAGCTTGAATTTGAACTAGAACTTGAATCATCAGATATTGACTTATAATATTGTTTTTCTTTTTTAATATCTTCATATTCACTATTTTCAGAAGACTTTCCTTTGTTCTTTTCATAAATTATACTATCTATTGCTAAACTCTTTTTCATATTAATCGTAGAAGTAGATTTTTCTTTATTCAATAATTTACTATACTTTTTTCTCTTAGAATCAGATTCAGATTCTGTTCCACTTTCTGTCTCAGTTTCTGTTTCTGATTCTGATTCTGATTCTGATTCTGATTCTGATTCTGATTCTGATTCTGATTCTGATTCTGATTCTGACTCTGATTCTGATTCTGATTCAGAAGCAGATGTTGATTCACTTAAATGTTTCTCATTCTTTTTAAATTTATTTTTATAATTAGCAATATTAACTAAAGGTTCATCTTCATTATCAGAATCAATATAATTATTGTCTAAATTATTAAGATTGGATGGGATTGATTTCGACGTTTTCACATTATATTCATTATTTCTTTCAAATTGACGTGTAGCAATTGGATTTGGTATAACAGTACTTGGTGGAGGTGGCACACCATACAAGGATGCGAGTGGTATTGGTAGATAGAAACCTGGTTGTCCAAAATTCATCAAAGGATTTTGTACCATTGGATTATGAATTAATGGCGGTTGAAGTATATTTGGACGTATTAATGAATTATTTATCATTTGAGGTGGGAGCATTGATTGACGGTTTAATAATGCTTGATTTTGTATTGATAATTGAGGATTAGATTGAATTACCCCACTTTTTTGAAGATAGGATGGAATATGTTCTTGTGGTGGAGGGGGTTTATATAAACCCATTTTTTTTAATATTTCCTTTTCGCGAGCACGACGATCTAAATCACCAACTAAGCCTCCTTCGAGTTTTGGTTTCTTAGAATCTTTACTTACGGTACCAAGTAAAGGACCAGTATGAACAGTATCTAACTCTTCTCTTATTTTTTGTTGTTGTTCTTCCAATATCTTTCTTTGAACATTAACTTTTTCTCTTTGGGCCATTAAAGAATTTGGTGCAAATAATTGGAAAGCAGGAGCTATTTGTTGAGTTAATACACTATTGTCTTTATGTTGTTGTATTTGTAGTTGAAGATTTGCTAATTCAGCTGGTGATAAAGTAGAATCTCCCCTTAATACATTCATTCTTTGACTTTGCAAAAGCTTTGAGAACTCCTCACTTGTTGGATCCACACCCTGGAACATATTAATAGTATCTTTTATAGGAATTTGATTAAATTCATTCGTTTCAGAAGCATTTCGAATACGAGAATTAGCTAATGGTATGTCATCATAAGAAACATTTTCATTATCATCATCGTCATCATCATCACTTTCCATATCGGCTTGTTCTTGAAGTTTCTGTGCCACATTATATTGTTCATTATCAACAAGTTGATAACTATAATTCCAAGTAATTACTTGATCCCCATCTTCAGAAAGAATAGGTTGAGCAACTAATGCATATTGTTTACCTGGTGGCGGTGGAGTAGAAGGCATTTCTGGTGGTTCAACCATTCCATTTTGATCTGATTCTTCTGATTCACCTTCTGATTCATCTTCCTCTTTAATTTCTTCAAATCGATCAATTGAAAGAGCAGCAATTGCATCAGCAGCATCCATAACAAGAGATTCAAATTCTGAAGGTACAAACTTCTTGTTGTTTTCTTCTTCAACATTTATAGCACTTTTATCATGATCTGATTTTTCTGCATTGCCAACGATTGGTACAGTTTGGTTATTATAATTAATAAATGAAGGAGTATTATTACTTGGTGACATGGCTAGTTCTTTATCATGAAGTTCAACACTTGATAATTTTTGGTTCTCAAGATAAGGTGACTTAATTGATGACTTCGTTAAATTAGCAACATCAATACCTGTTGTTGCTAATGTCATTCCTACTGGTAATTCATTGTCTGAATCTAAATCTGTATATGAATCTGAATTTTTACTACTTGGTGATTTAGGAATTTTATTATAATTATTCCCTATTATATTAGATGTATTAACATCTACAGAAGATTTCTTAATTGCATTTACTGAACTAACCAATGGTTTATCATCATCAGAATCTTCATTTGAATTTTCTTTATTTATTTCCTCTATTTTTGTAGTTTCCTTTGATAATTCTTGATCTAGTATTGTAATTTCATGATTATTATTTTCATCTACCATTGTTTCAGAATTAAATGTCCTATTAATTTCTTTTTCAATATCAAGAGTACTAGATTCATTAAAATTAAGAGTAGGTATATTTAAACCAAGATAATCCTTCGTTTTATTATTTGAATTTGTTGGTTTCATTGAATTATTCAAAGATGAACCTATTGGGGATTTCTCTTTATTAACATCCTTAATTATACTAGCCTTTTTAATATTAGAAATTTTTTTTTCAATTTCCTTTCTTTCTTTAATGCACTTGATTCTAATTGACTCTTCAACTTCATCTCTAAAATAACGAAGACTTAAATTAAGTCTTGCATTACGTTTCAATGCTAAAATTTGAGAATATTTTACTTTAGTCATAATATTAGACATTTCATTAATATTAATATTTTGTACTTCTGGAAGTGAAAGGTAAAGAAGACCCCAAGTTCTAATATCAAGTTCATCTGAATTATCATCGATAGGTTTAGAATTATAGTTCTTAGAAAAAATACCAATATTAGAAGAATCGTCTTCACCAGAATTACCCATAGACATATTGTTAATTTTTTCAATATCAACTTTATTTACATAGGAAGGATCAATAATTAAATCATACCTTTCACTTATTGGGACACTAGAAAGAATTCGTTGCCTGCTCTTACCTGCTAAACCTGCAGGTGAAAGTTGAAAAGTTCCAAGAGAGCAAATTACACACTTTACTAATTCTTTAAGAGTAGGTAACATAAAAAGAACAAATGAGGCTCTAGAATGGTTTTCAATGTGAGCCATCTCTTTACCACTAGCAGCAATTACTTCACCTTCAATCTTAATAACACCTCCAGCACCAGCTTCAACAATTTCTGGTTTTTCTGGCCAAACTGCATATATTTGAAATGCATTAACTACTTCCATAACTGGTTTATCTTTTTTTACATCTTTTTTATCTTCATAAAATGCAATAGTTCCAGGATTACTCAAATGACCACCATCTTCAAGTGATGAGGCAGATGAAGAAAATTGAGAATATAAACTATTTTGACTTCTGCTATTATGTTGCTTATTCTTTTTCTTTAAAAATTTTTTAGCTACTGATTGAATTTCAGAAATACCATTATTAGAATTATTTGTAGAATTATTGCTTTCTTTAGAACTTATGACTATCCAATAACGTTTCCATTCTGTAGCATAATTAATTCTAGCTTGAATATATCCTTCATAATGAACATTTTTATAATTTGATGGTGTAATTGACTGGATTAATGCATTTGGTAATTCTAATGGATTATATTCATAAGAATACCAAATATTAAAGAAGCATGAACGTTTTAATAAATAGTAAGTATATAATTCATTTAATTTAGATTGCTCAAAACAAGAAAGACGAATAGCTACTACCCAATTATTTGCCAAATATGAAGTAGATGTTGCTAATGTGAAAAGATTTAAACCAGCAGTAGAAAGGGTCAAAAAATTATTATAAGGAAATGGTGGTTGTTCTCCTTCATCACAATTTATTAAATCAACTATTGAATCTGAAATATTAATATATTTTGTTTCCTGATTATCTTTTATTTTTTTAACTGTATCTGGATGAGGAACAAGTTCCGTTTGAATAATATTTCTAACCTTATTAAAATTCTTCTCTTCAGAATTAAGATAATCATTTTCTTCGTTAACTCTCCAAAATTTTAAAACAGGTCCCCAAAGTTCCACCCACCATTTAGTCCATAAAGGACCCGATATGGTTGGAAATGGTTTTCCGTCAGGTTGAATATCATTTCTCTTATAAAGTAAGCCTGATATATATAACTTTTCTGAATATGTATGGAAATATTTTTCTATTGATCGAATATTTTCTTTTTCTATACTTTCTATATCATAAAGTGTTGAACATGTAACAGATGTTTTCAATCCTGATAAATGTATTTTTTCTGAAGCCGAATTTTTTACTTCATCTCCATTTGATATATTCGAGGTTTTTGTATCAATAATTAAATGAGTATGTGTAATTGGACTTTGATCGTTATCTGTACTTGAGGGTGATAAGGGAGTCATACTATTCTTAGTAATAGTTGATTCATCCAATATAAAATTTTTAAAAATAGGAGAACTTAAAAACTCCTTTGTTTCTTCGGAAAGAGTTGGAGTAACGAGTTTCTCTATTTTAATAATAATTTCAAAAAGTAATAATAATAATAAATAAAAATATAATAATATAAAAAATATGTATACATTATTTAATTATATTTATTTTATTTTTTTTATATTAAAATTTTAAAATATATTTGTAAAATTAAAAAAGAATATATATTTTAAAAATATTTTAAAAAGTAAAAAAATTGAAAATAAAAGGTATTATTATAATATTTAAATTTGAAATTATTAAAGAAATATCAATTAACAATTTAAATATATAAATTTTATTTAATATATAATAACATTTAAAAATATCTTAATTTAAGGAATTGAAATTATAAATTACTTTTATAGAAATTATTTTATATGCATACCTTCATGCATTCTAAATAGTTTATTGCTATAATTTTAATATTCAAAATAATATTATTATTGTTAATAAAAATGGGATAAAGTAAATTATTTTATATTTACAATTCAATATCAAAAAATGGTTGTTTTGTAAAAAAAATATATATATATATATATATATATATTTTTTGTTATATGTGAATAAATATTTTCTAAAACTTTTTTATTATTATTATTATTATAAAAAAAAAAATAATAAAATAAGCCCTCAGTTTCTATTCATTTTTGAAAAAATGTTTGTCTATATTAAAATTTTAAATATTAAATATTAGAATTATAATTTTATATTTCTTATTTTATTAAATATTATATAAAAATATAAAAAGATTAAATTATATTAATTAAAATAAGAACATATAAAATTTTATTATATCAAAAAAGTTACAAGAAGGTTAATTTAATTATATATATATCAATTATTTAACATTATTTTTCAAGAATAAAAATAATTTATGTATATTTGACTTTATATTAAAAAAAAAAAAAAAAAAAAAAGTAATAAGACATATTTTATATATAATAAACAAAGCCTGATTTTTTTATTATAATTGTTAATGTTTTCGATATTTCATTTACTATTTTTTAGTGTTTTTCCATGTAATATTTTTATAATTTTAATATATTATATTATACCTTTTCATTTTTTTTTTTTAATTACTTTTAATTTAATAATTTTATACAATTATTAATATTAGTTTTATTATTAGTATTATTATTATTATTATCATTATTACTATTATTATATTATTATTATTTCCTACATAATAGTAGTAGTAATTATTTTTATTAGATATTCTTTAATGTTAAATAACTTTATTAAAATATTAATTAGTTATAGTCACATATTGTATTATTTTGAATTTACTGCTCATTTTCTTTTTATTTTATATTTCTTGCTTTATTTTGTTTTTAACTTTTAGATTATTTTTTAAAAAAATATAAACATTTATATTTTTAATTTTTATTTTCTATTATTAATTGAATTAATTAATTATTAAATTGATTATTAAATTTTTTATTTAATTAATTACTGCATAAACATGTTTATATCAATATTGTTTATATATATATATATATATTTCTTTTACAATAAATTTGAAAAAATATTTAAATTATCAACTTTCAATTTCGATTTATTATCTTAAATTTTTTTTAATTTCTAACAAGCCATATACAGTAAAAAATATATATATTTATAGTCACTCTATTTACTATTAAAAAAAGTCTCATTTACAACAAAAAATAGTAGCCCTTTTAATACTATTATTAATTTGCTTTTAATTTTTAATTTTTAATTTTTTTTTTTTTTTTTTTTTTTTTTATTAATAATAAAATAAAAAATAAAACAAGAAAATATAATAACCAAGATATAGTAACAATAGAATTACAATTTAAAAAAATAATGATAAATGTAATTTCTTTGTTCTATTTAATTATATAAACGATAGGAACAAAAAATAAAAAATAAATAAAAAAAATAAAATATTAATAAGTAGAAAAAAAAATTATATATTATTTATAAAAAATATCATTATAAATACAACAAATAACTATATACTATATACTAAAGTATACATAATATTGATATTGATTAATAATATAAAAAACTATATAATATTGATGTTAATTAATAATAAAAAACTATAAACTATATAAAATATTGATAGTCTATGTAATATAATATTGATATTAATAAAAAAAATAACTATTATCAAATGGAACTAGAAATAAAGGAATGTGTATCATTTCACAAATGTGCATTTCGCAATGTGGCTTAAAATATTTTTAATTAATTGCCACATTATTTTTATTAATTAAATTATAATTAATAATTATTATTATTATTATTATTATTATTATTATTATTATTATTAACCGACTATCGGTAGAAAAAAGACACAAAGATAAAATAATACCTTTAATATTGTTTTGTATTAATAATTATTATTAACACTTTATTTATTTAAGTTTTTTATAAAAGAGAGAGAGTACAGTTTTTAAAGTATAACAATTGTTTACATAAATATATGAATAAAATTAAATTATGAATAAATACATGTGACGTCATATGTTAGAATAATTTATATGTATATACATTTTTATTAAATTAAATTTATGTTATTATATAATTATTATATAATAATCTTGATTGTTAACACTCCCCCCTCAAACTAGTTTTTATGTATAAAAACTTGGTTTGCGAAGTTCGTCATATCTTTTCCATTTTTATTTTTAGTGAGTACGTCAGCTAACATTTGTTTAGATTCAATATATTCTAATTTTATATTTCCTTTTTCAATATTATCTTTGTTGAAAAAATACTTGATTGAAATATGCTTTAGTTTAGTGTTTATTTCATCATTTTCTATATTTGTTTTACTTGCTATATTATCAGTATAAATTGTTATTGGTTTTTTAAAGTTAAATAATTCTTTAAGAATATTTCTAAAATATAAAACCTTTTTTACACATTCTGAAGTACTGATATATTCAGCTTCGGCTGTCGATGTAGCTACTATTGTTTGTTTTTTAGAATACCAGCATATAGGATTTTTACACATTAGGATAATATGCCCTGAAGTTGATTTTCTATCTTTGATGTCTCCAGCGAAATCCGAATCAGTGTAACCGATAATTTCACCTTCACCATCATAACATATTTTATAATATTTTGTGTTATTTAAATATTTTAATATATTAGTAACTTTTACCCAATCTGTAATAATAGGATTTTCTGAATTTCTTGCAGCTTTATGTACTGCAAAAGAAATATCAGGTCTAGTACATTTGGATAAATATATTAACATGCCTATGGCACTTTTGTAGACTGTTCTATCAAAGGGTTTATTATTTTCACCTTTGATATTATCACCAACACATGGAGTACTTACTTTTCTTGTATATTTTATGTTAAAATTTTCCAAAATCTTATTAATATAATTTACTTGAGAGATTATATATTTATTATCAATTTTCTTTACTTCAATTCCAAGAATATAATTTATTTGTTCTGATTTGGATATTTTAAAATTATTCTTTATAATATTAATTGTATTTTGTATTTCTATTTTTATACCTGTAATGACCATGTCATCTACATATACACCTATTATAACTAATACATCACCTTTTTCATTTTTCTTAACGAATATACATTTTTCTGTTATTAATTGAGTATATCCGTTTTTGATTAAAAATTTTGATAAAGTTTTGTTCCATTGTCGGCCAGATTGCTTCAACCCATACAATGCCTTATTCAACTTCCACCATCCCCTCCCAAAGTTAGGATCTCCTGGCGGAATAGACATATAGATTTCTTTGTCTAAATCTGCATTGAGATACGCAGCTTTAATATCTAATTGTTGAATTGGCCATTTGTATTTTGCAGCAAGGGAGAAAATAAGTTTTAAGGTGTCTGTATTGAGAGTCGGAGAATAGGTCAAATCATAATCGATACCACGTCTTTGTCTAAAACCTCTAGCTACAAGACGTGCTTTTCTTTTGGTAATAATATATTCACCATTATATTTATTTGCAAAAACCCACTTTGAAGAAATAATATTTTTTCCTTTAGGAATATACTTTACAAAAGTAAAAATATTATTATCATATAAATTTTTAAGTTCATCCTGAATTGCTTTTTCCCATTCTTCGTGGTTTTTATATGTTATAGCTTCAGTATAGGAAAGAGGAACATTTGTGGAAATGGTAGCAACATATCTATTATTATTTATTCTTTTGTATTTAATAGGCCGTAAAATGCTCTCTTCATAATCAACTTCAGAAAAATTTCTTTTTAAATTAATATTGTTATTAATGATATTTGAATTATTTTTAATAAAAGCAACATTACTTTGGCTATTATCAATATAGGAAGTATTTTCAGAATTATTATAATATAAATTATTTTTATTTATATTTTTATTCTTTTTGTTATTTGAGATTTTATTATTTAATAATTTATTATTTAAATTAAAATTATTATTAATATTTAAATTTTTATTAAAATTTAGTATATCTTGTGAAACATTTTTTGTTTTGTCAATAACAAGTTGCCTTCTTCCTCTTTTAAAGTTTAGTTTTATCCTTTTGTTTACATTAAGAGAAGGTGTTTTTATGAAATTATTGATTTCATCAGTTTTTGTTAATATTCTTCTTTTTTTTCCAAACTCCTTCAATTTTCCTTTTGTAATTATTGTAAGATAAAGATTCTTCTCTTTTTAAATGATAAATCAATTCATATAAAGAAGGTTTTTGGTAAAACAATTTTTTTAAGTAATTGTTAAAAGATTCTGAAGCATTATTTGTTATGTGGTTTATATCGTTATAATAATTCCAATATTGAATATCATATTTATATAAATAAGTCTTATTAAAATATTCCAAAAAATTTAAAAAATTGAAATAATTATATATTTGACATATAATTTTAATATGATTATAAATATCAAATATATATGAAGCATTGGATATACTTTTTTCAAAATCACAATGCAAAATTTTTGGTGTAACAATAATATTATTATTATATTTACTTTCATTCTTTTTTAATTTTATATTTTATATTTTATTTTATTATTTATTTTTTTAAATTTTTTATTTTACTTTATTATTTATTTTTTTTATTTTTATTTTTTTTTTTTATTTTATATATATATATATATATATTTTTACTGTAAATGTTATTAAAATTAAATTAAAAAATAAAAATAAAAATAAAAACAAAAATAAATTTAACCCTATTCCTATTCATTTATTTTTACAAGCCACATTTTAATACATGAATAAATAATCAAACATAAATTATGTCGAAATGCAATACTCCCGGATTAAATATAATTTGTATCACATTTAATTATATTTTAATTTTTTATGTAACATAAATAAATTCCAAAAATTCTATAAAAAAACAATTAATACTTTATTATTTTAGATTTTAAATTAAATGTATATATTACTACTTTCATATTTATTTATTTATTTTTTATTATTATTATTACTATTACTATTTTTTTTCATAATTATTATTATTATTATTATTATTATTATTATTATTATTATTATTATTATTATTATTATTATTATTATTATTATTATTATTATTATTATTATTATTATTATTATTATTATTATTATTATTATTATTATTATTTTAAAAATAAATATCTAAAATAATAATTTTAATATAATTATTTTATTTTGTGCTTAAATTTTTTTCTTCTTTTTAGATTAGTAATAGTTATTTAATACTTATTAAAAAAAAATACATAAAAATAAATACATGAAATTTTTTAAATTAATATTAAAAACTATGTTATGAGTTTCGAGGACGAAATGAGTCTATAACTCTTCCCATTCATAGATGATAACTCCATGTGGATAAATAGTACCTTTCGAATCTGTATCAGAATTTCTTCTTTGCCTAATTAGACAACAAGGTAGGTCTAATGGTATACAAATTGATCATAATGTTAAAATTACTAATCACAATAGGAAAAACATTAGTAAGGAACTCCGCAAGTCCCTCAAAATGTGAAATCTGGAAAGAAGATTCTTTCGAAGGTGATTGAAGTATATTATTAATAAAAACACCTTTTTTCTCCCGAACCAATTTTTAAAATTTCATATATTGCATTTCCACCAAGAAGGAGACTCAATAAGTAAAATTTAATATTGTCATCAAAATCTTCTTCTTTTCATCAGGAATATTGATTTCTAATAAACCATTAAAGAAAATTTAATAAAATTTCATCAATAAAATGAATGAACTGTTTCCTAAATTCTTAAATTTAGAACATAAAAGTATCCAATGTATAAAACTATATATGCTTCTACTTATGCTACATGAGGTGGAAAGAATCAATTCCTACAAGAATATAAAAAAGTATATAATTATATAACTATCCAAAAAAAAATATAAAAAAATATTTGATAAATATAAAATTTTAATACTACATATGAATGATTCATACATGAAGAAATTGTAAATACGTGAAAAATTGAAAATATGGGAAAAAGAAACTAGTTCTTAAAATTTTTTAAAATTAATTAATATCTTTGATAAAAATATCTACTACAAACAGCTGTAATAAGCAATTATACCAAAGAATTTGTTGAGCAATATTTGAATTTTTTACCGTCACACTCGTTACAACGAAAATTAAGATGATCTAAAATAAAATTATATTTGAAAGTATTAAATAAATTAAAATATACAATTTAATAATTATTTTTTATAATAAATTTCATTAATTAATGAAACAAAAGTCAACATAATATAAAAAAGTATAAATATAATAATTATAATGTTAATTTATATTTGATATAAATAAAGATTAAGGGAAAATTTTAAAATATATAAAAATAAGCAATATTTAACACCCAAAAAAATTGGAATTAAGTTTTTTTCTTTTTATTTGATTGTCAATATCTATTTATTTATTTATTTATTTATTTATTCATTCATTCATTTTTCTTAGGATTTATGTATACTAAATTAAAAAAATAATATAAAATATTTTAAAGTTGTTTTCTTCTTTAACCTGAGTTTACAATATATTATTTGAATATATATATATATATATATATATATTTGGTTTTATGGCTATTGTTTTATTTAGTATTACTATTATTTAAATAGCAAATAATTTTTGATGTAATAAAATTTGAAATTATTCTTATTTGAAATATATATAAATATATATATATATATATATATAATATTTGATTAATTATATTTTTAACAAAAAAAAAAAAAAAAAAACATTAAATTTATTATAATTTATTCGGTTGATGGATTAAATTCTTCATTAAATAAGTCCTCGATAAACTGATCTAAATTATTATTAATTTCTTCAGCATTCTCCTCAAGAATTTCTTCTAAAATAATATCTGATATGCTATAATTAATATTAACATTTAATCAAAGTTAATTAAATAAGCATTTATATTATTATTTTTATATATTGAATTTTGAATTTTAAAATTATTTCTATTTAATTAATAATTAATTATTATAATAAGCTTTATATATATATATATATTAAAAAAAAATTCTAAAAATTATACCTTTCAATAATTTCCCATGGATTAAAAACTGAAAATATTTCACTCTCAATTATATTATCATTTTTTTTTAAATCGTCTGGAAATATTCCACATCCAAAGCCATTCATAGAATTTTCATTTAAATATAATAAGAATCGTTCCCTTCCTTTCATAATATTTTTTTTCATTAAGCTTGATATCCTTATCACATTAATTTGCTCTTTTAATTAATAAAATTATTTATATTGAAGTTAAAAAATTTAAAAATATAAATAAATAAATAAATAAATAAATAAATAAATATATTTTATTTCTATAACTATTAATATTTAAATATTAATCATATTAAATATAATATATTAAATAGTAATTACCTTCAAGATTGGTAGTATCTAATAATTTTGAATGATTGTAAAATATTTATAATATTTTGGAAAAAGAAATATTATATATATATTCACAATAAAAATAAAGTTTATTAATTTTAACTAATACGATCAATATCAAACAATAAATAGTTAATTTATTTATAAAAAAAAATAAATAAAAGCATACCATTAATATCATGTTTACTTTGATTATTATTTGAAATTTTAAGTGATTCTTTAACTTTTTTTGTATTTCTTGAATTTATGTATGATCTAACCATAGGATTTGAAATTACTCGTTTAACTTTTAAATTTGGATTATAAAAAAAGTAAGACAGTGAATCTTCAGATTTTTCTTCAAAAGCTGATTCTGATTCCCCTGTTGATGTATTACTTGATGAATATGTTATCTCTGTATTAACGGAATCTTCAGAGATATTAAATGATACTGATGAAGAATTTACAATATCTTCACAATTTTCTTTATCTTTTTTTCTCCTAATAATTTCTTTAATATTGTTATTTTTTGTTTGTTTATTAGTATTTCTATTATTTAACATTGTGGAAGATATTAATGAATTTTTTATTGAAGAGTCAAGATTTCCTTCATAAGTATTACCACTTAAATCGATAAATGACTTATCATCATTTTTATTCTTTTTTTGTCTTTTTTGATTTTTATTTTCCTTGAGTTTTATAACAATTTCATTTTGTATTTCTTTTTTCATAGTTTTCCAATTCATGCTTTTATGATCATGGGTATTATTCTTTTTTGAAATATTAATATTTGTTATATTTTCATTAACTTCAATATTAGTATCATTGTTTTTGTTATCAATACTCTTTATATTATTTTCATTATTGTCATTTAAAATTTCTGCACTAATAATTTCTTTATTACTAATTGTATCATTATCCTTTAACGTTTTCTGACTGGAAATTTTATTAATATTTTTGTTTTCATCTTCTCTGTATTCATTTTCATTTATCTCATTAATACTTTCATTTTCAATTAAATTATTATTATCAACAAGAAAAGACTTTGATTTATTATTTTTATTTATAATGCTTATCGGATATTCAGTGTCATCAATAATTGGAATATCAGGTAGCTTTATTACATCCAAATTAGAATTTTTATCATTATAATTTCTATTTATATTAACATCATTTCTTAAATTATTATCTTTAATAATATATGATTAAAATATTAATAGTTTGAAATTTTTTTTAAAAAAAAAAATAAAAAATAAAAAAATTTATATAAAGAAGATAAAATATAGAAATAAAAAATTGAAAAATGAAAAATAAAATTAAATATATATATATAATAAAGGTATTAAAAATAGTATATTATTAAACAATATAAAATAACTTAAAATTTTTTAATTTTTATATAAAAAAATGAAGTTATTTAATATTACCAATTCGATTATCTTTATAATTTTCTATTTCTTTACTAATATTCACAGACAAATTCTCATCACCAATTGTAATATTAGCATCATTATTATTTATAATTTCTGATATATTAGCTATATTTTCAATTGTAGTATCAATATTATTTTTGAAGTTTTCTATTTTCAAAGAATTAAAAGTATTATCAATTACTTCATTATTTAAAGCATGATTTGAATTTAAATCATTTATATAAGTATTGTTATTGTTATTATTATTTAATGAACTTTTTAATAATTCTTTACTTAAAATTTCTTTTATTGCATTTTCTATTATTTGTTTCATATCTTTATCATCTTTATTTATGTTTTTATCATCATTATCATATATGTCATCCAACTTCATTGGTATTTCATCAATGTCTTCTTGATTCTATATATATTTATATTATAAATTTAAGTATCAACAAAAAATTAAATTAAATTAAAAAAAAAAATAAATAAGTAAAGCAATATTATTAATTGAGTTAATTTATAAGCAATCAATATAAATATATTATACTTATTAATACTATATAACTATAAATTTAAATTTAATAAAATTATTTTATATATAATAAGTACATTATTAATTTTTTCTTTAATATTTTTTTTTTTAAAACAATAGTTATTAATTTTTGGTTTATACTCTGGAACACAAATTGGAACTTTTTTCGTTAATTTTTTTAGTTTTTCGTCACTCCTTTTTAATGCGTCATCTTTTCTTTTTATATCATTTTTAATAGTATGTTTTGACAGTAATCCAGAACGCGATTTAAACGTATTTTTTCCATTGATATCTAATTTAAATTCTGGTTTTGATTCATTTTTAATTATATTTTTATTACTCTTTGATATTTTTTTATTCCCTAATTTCCTTTCAATATCCATAGTAAGAGACTCTAAATTAAATAATTTATGAAATTTTAAAATTTTTATATATAAATAATTAACAATTATTAATAAATTATTAAAAATTGTTTTATTTTTTTTTTTTTTTTTTTTTTTTTTTTTTTTTTTTATTATTATTATTTTTATTATTTTTATTATTTTTATTTTTCTTATTTCAAGGTCTTATTTATTATAATAGTTAATAAATTTATATACCATTATCATAGAATTCTTCGCTCATTACATCATTAGTATAGTTTTTTGATTTTTCTACATCTGAATCACAATTACTATCAAGTTTATTTTTTGTTTCAGTTATTTTTTGATCAGTTAAGTCATTATTAAGAAATTCATAATTTGATTTACTCATTAAATTATCTTCACTTATTTCACTTTCATTCATTATTTCTTCAAACATTTTCTTTTTATTTTCATTTTTTTTTTTAGAATCAGATATAATGTAATTTTTTATTTTTTTTAATTCTTCATACTGTCTCGTCTGTAATTTTAATAATTTTTCCAAATCTAATTCTAATATTTATAATTTAAGCATATGTATAATTTATTATTTGTCATTATATGTTCTTATAAAATAAAATATATTTATTTATATTTGTTATATATATATTTTTCCAAATAATTTATAAATGTAATAAAGTATAATATTATATAATATATATATTTTTTATTAAAACGAAATATAAGGTTATAAATTATATACTACCTTTCTTTTCGTCTATATCAAGTTTATCTAAAATTAAATCTTTATTATTAATTATTTTTGAATCTTTATTATTATTTTTTTTAATTATTTTTTCATTTATTTGTACGTTTTTTAATTTATTTTCTTCATTTAATACGTTTGTTTTATCATTGTAGTAACCATTTAAATTATTTTTTAAATTATATGTGTACTTAGATTCATCATTGAATTTATTATGAGGGATATGACACATATTAAAACAATTATTATTCTCGTTTGAATTACTTATATTATGATTATAATATATATTCCGTGACATATTTGAATTGAATTGGTGATCTGATAATGATATAAGATTTTTGTGATTCGCCATAGCTTCATTTTTATAATTAATATTTTGTTTATGGTTTAATTCAAAATTTTGATTTCTGCCTTTCTTATGAAATGATTTTGGTGATAGTTTTGAATCATTATTTATTTTTTTGTTACTGTTAATGCATACATCATATTTATTTGTTTGACACAAATATTGATGATTATGATTATTAGGCAAATTTGATATTGAATATACATTAGAACTTGCATAATATGGAGATTTTTGATTAATCAAAAAAGTTCTATTACTGATTTTTTTATTTGGTTTTAATATATTTTGAAGAAATTGTTGTTGAAATTTAGTAGAATACATATGATTATTATTTTCCAAATTTTCATCATCACAATTGAGTTTGTAATATTTCTTGAAATAATTTGCTTCTTCTTTAGCTATTTTCATAGCTTTTAAAAGTTTCTTCGAACTTTTCGAACTTAAATTTAATAATTCATTTTTTTGTATTTTTGTTTTTTTATGTTTTTTAACCTTTTTATTTTGTAATGGTATAGCATTCATTGAATTAGTATTCATTTTCTATATCTAATTATTTATTAATAAATAATTATATTCAAATTTTTTATTAAAATATGTTATTATAAATTAATTATTAAAAATAATTATATGTAAGACGATAGTTTAAATATTATCGATATTTTCTATTTTTATTTTGATTTTCTTAATAGCTTTAGTATCTCTTTTTTTTAACACATATTAATATAAATAAATAAATAAAAGCCAAATAATTATAATAATTTTTATAAAAATAAAAATTAACTGTAAATAATTATTAGTTTTTTCACTAATATTATTTTATAATCTTCAAAATAAATAAAATTTAATGTTAGTAAAATTATTATTATAATTTAAAGTTTAGCGCAGCAACAATTTAATTAAAAAATTATTGTTTTTTTTATTAATTTTATAACTTTAATTTTGAAACTTTATTTTAAATTAAAGTTTATTTAATTTTTTATTATTTTATTTATTTATTTTATTTAGTTTTATTTTTTACAAAATAATATTTATATTTATTATTTTAATAAAATTTTACATAGATTTAAAAGAAAAAACTTAAAATATATATTTATGTATTATAAAAAATGAATGAATGTGAAATTATTCTTTTATTTAGACTAAATTTTTAAACCTTTGCACTTTAATTGATAAATCTTTGTAATTTAATTGAACAAACTATTTTTATTACATATAAACATTTAAAATTAATTTTATGAATACTATAAAAATTAATAAAAAAAAAATTTTTTTTTTAAAAAAATCTATTTAAATATTTACTTTTTAAGAATATTTTTTAAAGAATACTTTATTTTTAAAGAATATATTATTTTTAAAGAATATTTTATTTTTAAAGAATATTTTATTTTTAAAGAATATATTATTTTTAAAGAATATATTATTTTTAAAGAATATTTTATTTTTAAAGAATATTTTATTTTTAAAGAATATTTTATTTTTAAAGAATATTTTATTTTTAAAGAATATTTTATTTTTAAAGAATATTTTATTTTTAAAGAATATTTTATTTTTAAAGAATATTTTATTTTTAAAGAATATTTTATTTTTAAAGAATATTTTATTTTTAAAGAATATTTTATTTTTAAAGAATATTTTATTTTTAAAGAATATTTTATTTTTAAAGAATATTTTATTTATATATTTAATTTAACATGATGAATTTAAAGATTTTATTACAAGACTTTTAATTTTAATTTTTATATTAATAAAAAGATTATCTTTTTTAAAAAGTTTTTTGTATTTTTAAGAATTAAGTTTTAAACCCAATTTTTATAATTTTTTAAATATTTTTAAGAAATATTATAAAAATTTCAAAAATTGGTCATTATGTCATTATAATTTGTTTCACACCTAATTTTACTATAAATATCAATAATATATATATTCAGGATTTACAACAGGTATGTTCGAAATCACTTTACAATAAATATATATTATTATATTTTATTTAATTATAACATAATTCATTTTTTTTAAACACTGATACTCTTTTATAGTGTTATATACAGTATTTAATATTTATATTAAGAAATATTTTATCTGCTTCATTAGATATACCTCTTTTGAAATCATAATGAAAATTTTATGGAGTAATTATTGTATTATTGTTATACTTATTAGCATTATTTTATTTCTTAAGATAGTATTTCATAGGTAGCTATTCCTTTATTTTTAATATCGAAAAAGAAGTAGTATAAAAACTATTTAAATCTTTAATATAAGTTCTAGTAATAAACACTTGATAACTAAATATAGGTGCAATATAAAAAGCACCATTTGCAAATATATCTTCATTATATTTTATAAATAATTTTGTTTGGAATGGGGATTGGAAGATTATTAATTATAATGTATTTTTAAGAAAATATCTTATTTTTAATTGTTTAAAAAAAATTATTAATTATATACTTTATCAGTTTATTTAATTTTTAAATATTTGTAAGAATATATTTTATTTTTTAATATTTATTTAGAAAGTAAAAAATTTATTTAATTATTTATTTATGAATAAATTAGTATTAATTATTCAATTTTTTTTTTTTTTTTTTTAAATTATAAAGTATTTTTAAGAAAATATTTTATTATATTTAAATATAATTATTTATTTTAAATATATTAATATTAATTATTCAGTTTTTTTTTTTTCGTTACAAGGTAATTTAGAAAAATATGTAAAACGTTTTATTCGTTTAATAATTAATACAGTTTTATTTATTTCTAAACCTAGTTATAATTTATTTATTTATTTATTTATTTATTCATTTATTTATTTAAATAATTGTATTAAAAATATTAAAAAAAATATGGCATTAACTTTCAAAGATATAAACTCCACATTACGAAATGCAACTTTCCGAAATGAATAATATGCATGTCAGAGAGCCAATACTGAACACTCAGTAAGGCCGTCCAGCAGGGACAATATCTTCTATGTGAAAGCATACCAAAGTGTTGTGACTACTTCAATATTCCCATACCTTGAGGGAGGCCAAAGGGATATGCACTGAAAGTTAAAAATAAAAAATCACATATCTTTTAGTGTATTATATCTTTAATAATTTATTAAAGTTTTTATAATTGTTAGAAACTTTTTATTGTTAATTAAAGAGACTTTTTTAATTTTTATTGTTTATTAGAAAAACTTCTTTTCAACTTTTTATTGTTTACTAAATATTTTTTTTAACTTTTTATTGTTAATTAAAGAAGCTTTTTTTATTTCATCAATATAATTTTTTATTTTAAATAATATTTTTCATTAATTATATCTTTTATAAATTAAATCATTAATGACTTATTAAAGTTTAATCAAATGGAAAAAAAAAATTTTTTTTTCGTTTATAATATTTTTTCTTATCTCAAATTACTTTTCCATTAGAAAAGTGTTAGCATAACACTTATTAAAGGTAAATAACTTACTGTAGTTTTTAATTTTTTAAGACTTTTCTTTTTCTTTCATTATAATGTTTTTTATTTAAAAAAAAATATTTTTTACCATTTTATATTTTTTTTTCATTATAATATCTTATTTTAAATTATATTTTCCAATAATACAATTTTCTTTTTATAAGTTATATCTATACTAATTTATTAAACTTTTTATTGAATAAAAAAAAACTTATTATTATTATATCTTATTTGTAATGATATTTTCTATTAACATAATTACTTTTTTAAGAGTTAAAAATAACTTTTAAAAGTCCTCAAAGATTTTTTGTATAAAAAAAATTTTTTTAATTGTTAATTAAAACAAACAAAACTTTATATTATTATTGTTGCAGTATTGCGTAACGGTTCTTCTGGGGTTTTTAAAGTTTATTTGCATATAGTTTTTTGCATAGTTTTGTATAAAAACCATACCATTTTGACACTTATTGATATAGCCTTCCGAAAATATTAAATTATCAACACATAGTTTTGAACATATATTTGTCATAAAAACCTGTATGTTTATTCTAATAATTGGAAGGCTATATCAAATATGATCAAAAACAGCAATGATTATATATAAATGATATATTTTTGAAATTTCAGTTATCGATACAGTTTTGATATATATTCAATTAACAAATATAGCTAAGTTGTTTAATAAAAATAATATAACTTTTTATAATTATTTTGAACAATATAGCTATTATGTTTATATAAACTATATGGTTTTATAGTTAATATTAGCAATATATACATATGTTTATCAATTAACAACATAGCTTTTTTGAACATTAATAATAATAAAGCATATATTGCTAATATATGTATATTTATGCTATGATTATGCTAAAACTATGCATATATATTTTATTTATTTTTTTTATTTTATGTATTTTTTTATTTATTTTTTTATTTTATTTTTATTTTATTTTTTTATTTTTATTTTTTGATGAAAATGGTATAGTTTTTAGCATAGTTTTAGTATCAAACACTTATGTTGTTCATATATTAATATGGGCTTCCAAATAAAGACATATTGTATTTGAATGCCAAATATATGCATTTTATGTTCAAAAACATAGTCATTTTTGCAGAATGTTTATATATATATATTAGCAAAATGTGTTGTAAAATGGCATACAAATACAATCATTCAACCATATTGTTCATAAAAATAATATATGCAGAAATATAGCTAAGTTATGCAAAACCTAGCTAGTTGAACAACATATGTTTTTGATCGTTCAAATGGTCAAAAACATGCTCAAAATTCTAATAAAAAAACTAGCTAGGTTTTTGCAAAAATACTTCAAAACACTATCATTTATATATAATCATCACAGTTTTGAAGTTCATTGAATTCTGAATTTGTATTAAATTAATTGAACAACATCCCAGTTTTGTCATTCATTAAACTTCAAAAACTATATCATTCATAGTATTTCATAGCTGTTTTGTTCATTGAATTAATTAGGCCTGAAAATATTAATTAAAATATACTGGTTTTTATCATTTATTTCATCAAAAACTATGCTATGACATCTATTGATTAAGCCTTCCAAATTTAGATATATATCAACAACTTTTAAAAGTTCTCAAAGATTTTTTGTATAAAAAAAATTTTTTTAATTGTTAATTAAAAGGAACAAAACTTTATTATTATTGTTTATATTATAATATAATAATGTAATTTGAATATATTTTTTAATTAATTTTAATTTAAAAACTATATATTTTATATAATAAATAATTAATAAAAAAAAAAAAAAAAAAAAAAAAAAAAAAGCATAAAATTAATATAAACAATATATGAATGAAATATATATAATTTAAAACAAAAAAAATTTTTTTTTGATAGAATATAGAAAATTATAATAACAATAGGATTAAGAATTGTTATTTTATATTAATTACTGTTTATATCATGTAATATTCTTTTGTGACAAATTAAAATTTATTTAATTATGCATAAATTTATAATTTAATAATTATAGTAAAAAAAATAATTATAAAATAAAAATAAAATAATATATTAAAATAAAATAATAAAATAGTTAAAACATAAAGAACAGATTGAATAAAATAAGATAAAATAAAATTAAATAAAATAGATAGTTAAGTTATTGATTGACAAATTAAAATAAAATAAGAAGTGAAGTAATATAAAATATAAATGTACATATAAAAATGAAGTAATATAAATAAAAACAATGAAATTCAAAATCTAATAAATTTATATATATATTAGATTTTAATTACTAAATAAAGTTTTTTCTTAATCTTTAAAATAAAATAAAAATAAAGTATAAAAAATATTAATAATAAATATTGCAATATTTTTTGTATATAGTAAAGGTAATATTTATAGTTTTTATTATAAATTTTTTATTTATTAATTAAATTTTTATAATTACTAAATAATTATTGCTTTTTTTTTTTTTTTTTTTTTTTTTTTTTATTATTATATTTTATTTGTATAATTTTTATTTAGTTTTATTTTATTTTTTATTATTTCGTTTTATTACTTATTATTTTATTCTATTTAATTTTAATATTGTAAATACCTTTAAAAAAAAAAAAAGAATAAAAATAAAAATAACAACAAATAAATTTTAAAATAATTCTGATAAAATTTCTGGAAAATAAAATAAAAACTTTTATGTAATAGTTTAAATCATAGCAAATTGTTCTTTATACATAATTACAGAAAAAAATATTTTCATAAAAAAAGTCAAATTAATGATATTAAAATTAATTTAATTTTCATTAACTATTTCATTTGGGTATATATTGGATATATTAAAAAAATTATTTATTAAATGAATTTGAAATATCAATATAACTAAAATCTTTATTTCAATATTTTAATTACTCAAATATATTATAATATTGATGAAGTATTGTTGAGATTAATTTATTAAATTTATTAAAGTATTATTAAATTATTTATTTTATTTTATTATTGTGCTTATATATTTATACAAGTAAAAAAATAATTTACTTGATTTTACATTTAAAACTATCTAACAACTTTTTCATACTTCTCTTAATTCAGAGAAATGTTTTATTTTTATGCTATTTGATTGTAATAACCCTTAATTAGTGTTCTTTTAATTAAAATAAATTATTTAATGAGTTTTTATGTATGGTATTGTAAATATTATTAAGTATTAATTAAGTAAATATTCAATAACTATATAAGGATATATATAATAAGAATATAATTAAAATGATTTATGTTTTAAATATTATTATTTCTTAATAATAAATATTTTAATATTTGGATATCAAGCCACTTATAAAGAACATTTGATATAAAACAAATATGTGTAGTAACATATTTGTATAATAATTAAATATTAAATTTATATCTTTTTGATAATAATTATTTTATTTTATTTTATTTCAATATGTATTATTATAATTATAATAATTATACTTTAATTTATATAAAATTTATATAGTTCTATATATTAGAATATATAATTAATATATTTCTTATAAATAGTTTAAATTATTTATATTAGAAATAGAGGATTCTTGTAAAATTTTAGGAATTAGAATTATTATTTTAATTGTACGAATATTATAATTTTATTAATAAATTTTACTACAATTGTTTAAAAAACCATTGCTAATAAATTATTGCACATAAAATTCCAGCATATCACATTATAAATCATTAGATTTAAATTTTATTTATGACATTAATTTATGTTTGAATAATAATAAATTTTATTATATATTTCATTTTATATCAATATATTTAAATACTTTATAAATATTCTAAACTTATTTTATTATATTTTAATATTCTAACTATTTAATTTATTTATAAAAAACAATATTCTATATTTTTCAATAATATTATGATTATTTTATAAATAAAGAAAAAAAATATTTTTTCAACATGGATATTTAATATATAAATAGAATTTATATTAAATTAGTATTTTTTTATATTAAATAAATATTTTATAACAAATAAAATAAAATTTATTAATTTAATAAATTTAAAGCATAATTTTATATTGTACTATATTATTAAAAAAAATTATTAAGTTAATGCTTATTTGAATAAATTATTAATATCAATTTTGAATAAATTATTAATATCAATTAATATATTAATCATTATTGTCAATAATTTATATGTATATTTATATATTCAATCACATGTTATATTGTATTGCACAGCAATAATAATTGCTAATTAGTCATGCCAATTCGGTGTCGATCTTTTTTTCTTAAACTCTAAGTAAGGGTAGTATTGTAACAGTTATATGTGGAGAAATGTGGCTTAAATAAGTACAGAGGACTTTCATGCTTTTCATACAGATTGATTTCCTCTCAGTTAGTATATGTAGTGTATTATATTATTCTTTGCTCATTATAAGTATGCAGAACTTTAACACAAGGACTAAGTAGAGTCTGAGATAATATGTAAATCATGCTTATCATGGTGAGAGCTTCCAACTTAGCATCTAACTTCATTTATAGGGAAAATGCATCATATAAATAAAGAAAGCATGTATAGGATTTATCAAGAAATATTTATACTTCATAGTGAAGACAATTTATAAAAAATTAAATTAATTTACTCTTAATAAATTATAATATTATATTAAAGAAATTGTATTAAATTGTTCAGAGTATAAAATAATTAAAATAAAATAAAGGCAGAATTATACAACAATTATAAATTTTAAAAGAAAATTAAGTAAAGAAATTAGTAAAAATTAAATATAAAGATTAAAAAAAAAATAAAATTAATAAAAAATGGTAATGAATCATAAATTTTGAAAGAATTAATGAAAATAAATTAAAATATAATAAGCAATTAAAATTTAAATATATATATATTAAAAACTAAATAAATAAATAAAATTAACAGTAAAGAATTATAAAAAAATTAAAAATATTAATAAAAATAATATATATAATAAATAGTGAAGAATTATAAAAAATATTTGAAAGTATTTATAAAAAAAAATAAAATGAATAATTACTCATTTACAATGGTTTAATTGTTCAATTTCAAACATTTTTTTTTTTTTTTTTTTGAATATAAACAAAATTAATTATTTTTTTTTAATTTATTTTAATATTTTGTTTCAATAAATATTTAATATTATTAATATAAATATATTTCGTTGAAATACTTATTTTCCATAATGAAGTAATAATATGCTTTTATTACTAAATAGACACAAAAATATTTATAGCATTTTTAATAAAAAGTTTATTATTAAATAAAAATTAAAAAAAAAGGATATAAAATTAAAATTTTAAAAATTGATAATTTATTTTATTTTATTTTATTTTTTAAAAAAAAATAGATTAATTTTTGATGAGAAAATATATATAAAATTTTCCCAAATTTTTGATAATATCAATAATTATTATTAATAATTAATAAATTTTTTTTAAATAATTAAAAAAAAATAGTAAATATTAATACTTTAAATTTTTATATAAATTAAAATAATATTAGTTTTTATGCTTAAATTATCCAATAATATTTTAGATTTTTGATTTTAAAATAATTATAATATATTTGGAATTAAAATATTAATATAAAAATAATGTGGATTTAATATAAAATATTATTATATTAATATAAATGAATAATAATTTATTTTATATTTTATATAACTAAAATATTTAATATATTTTTTCGGATTAATTTTAAATATTATAAATATAAATAAAGTTCAATATATACAAGCTATAAAAATAAATAAATAAATTATAATTTATATATATTATAAATAATATTTTACATAATTACTTATATTTAATATTTTTTTAAACTTAAATATATATATAAACATTATTATTTATTTTTATTGGATAAAAATATTTTTGTATTATAAAAAAAGTTATTAATTAGTATTTAAATCTTTATATATTTTCCCATTAGAAAAATAACAATAGTATAAATAATGATATTTCTATATATATTATGAAATTATATACATTAATTAAAATGTATATATATATATATTTTTTGTTAAAACAGTATATTCAAATGCATTTTTATATATTTTTATATAGTATCCTTTTTTCATCCTTTGGTAAAAATACTACTAAAAATAATTAATACTATATTGATCAAATGTAATAATTATTAGAAAAAATCTTAAAATTTTATATATTAAAAACATTTATAATTATGCAATAAATATTTGATATAAATTATTAAATATTAAAACATATTAGTCTTTTCTGTATAATGATTATTATATTTAATATTATGAATACGAAGTTTATTTCATATATATTTCCTTTATATCAGAAATATAATTATATTTATACTAAATAAAAAAAAAAAAAGGTAATTAAGCCTTAATTTTAATTCTATAATTTAATACATTATATAAATAAATATAATATTATATAATATTTAGTATTAAATTATAATAAATTACTATACTTTTTTTTATATTTTATATTTTTTATTAATTAAAAATGAAATAGAATTAATTAGAGAAAATAAACACTTTAATTTGAAAAAGTTATATTTATTATAATTTACTATTTTATATAATTATTTAATGAATTTTATTTATTATTTCTAAGTTCCTTTTTCAATAAAATAATTATTTTATTTTTACTTTTATCGTAATTACTTACATTTAATCATATCGTGTTATTAGATAAATGTTCTTTTCACGTCATATATGCGCTATATTACAGTTAAATATATAATTTATATATTTTATGTTTTATAACAATAATAAATATCTATATATTAAACTTAATTTCTAACAGTTAAAATTTTTATATATATCAATTTGTATAAAATAAGTTTTGTTGAAAGTAAATTTTCCATTAGAGTACATAACGTATTAAAATAAATAGAAAATATTATTATGAACTAATTTCATATGGAATAATATTTGAAAGATATAATTTATTAAATTATAAAGGAAAATTATATATTTATAATTATAAATTTTTATAAATTAATATATTAAACTATATTCTAGAAAATATTATATTAAAAAGTATTTAGGTTCAAGATAATACTATATAATTTATATATAATATATTATTATTTTGTCTTCTATATTTGAAAATATATCATTAATTAAATTACACATATTAAATTACATATATCACCTTGTATTTAAAAAAAGTACATTAATAATAATTTTATATAATTATTTATTATATATTAATTATTTAGTAATACATTATTAAAAATACAATTTTGTACTTTCACTAGGAAAATATTAAAAATTTATTTGATATTAAAAAAGTTAATATATATATACAGACTTTTTTTTTTTTTGTAAATTTTTATTTTATTTTTCAATTATTCTAAATTTAAGTTAAATTTCTTTTTTAGATAATAAAAAAACTATAAGTGAAATGAGATAAAAATAAAGTTAACTTATATAAATTATTAAAAAAAAATACTTAACTCATAAAAAATATGAATACTATAATATTTACATAAAATAGTTATAAATATCTATATATATTATTTCATTTTTTCACAAAAATTTTGTAATAATTTAATTATTTATTTAAAATATTTATAATATTTATAATTATTTTTATAAAAAAATAAATTATAAAATAATAAAAAAATTGTAAAATAGTTTAAAATATTTTATAATTAAATAAAAAATATTATATATATAATATAATAAAAAAAAAATGACATCATCTCCAATATACCAAAATATCAATAATATAACACAAAAAAGTTCTAAAAATAATTTATGTTACATTGTTACTCCTTCAACTCCAAGTGAAATATTAACAAATAATTCTACAACTTTCGTAACTTCTTCAATAATTAATAATTATGAACAAAAATATATGTCAGGTATTAATGTAAGTAACAATAGATCGGCTATTCCAGTTGAACATTCTCCATATATGAAACATACTTCCCTTATTGATATTTCAGGTAGCACAAATAATAATACTATCGTTAATACAAACTTCAAAGACAATATCAACCAAAAAGGAAGCGTTCATTCTTTTAGCCCAAATATTATTCAACATAGTAGTAATATTTCTATATTAGAAAATACACTACCAGTTGTTCAAATTCCTCGGCAACAATCATTAACTTATATTCAGAAAAATAATGGACTTTTATCTCCTACTAATAGTCATTCTTCAATAAATAGTAATTCTATTACAATACAAAATCAAAGAATTAATGATTCTAATATTATATTTCTCGAAAATTCTAATCCTTCATATATTATTGATACACAAACCTATTTAAACCAAAATACAATTTCTCAAAATGCTGTTACTCGGCCATCTATACTATTAACACAATCTCAATCCCAATCTGGTATTGTTGAAAGACCATATTTTTCTGATTGTACACAACAGTCTTCATCAAATACTTATAACAATAAACAAATTCAAACTAATTATGTTCAAAATATTCAAAATATATCCCCAGTTCAAAACCAAGTACAACAACAACAAGTTCTAACATCTTCCCAAAGTGATAATCAACAATCATTTCAATTGGATAATTCTCAAATATCAACCTCATCTTTTGCGACTTATGTTCAACCAACTATCATAAATAGTTGTTACAATAAAAGTAACATTCAACTTAATAGTAATGTTTCAGTGCAACAAGAACAAATAAATAATAATATAATTTACAATACTGATAATTTTAACAATTACTTTTATTCTGTTACTCCAATTAATTCAACAATTACTATCCCAATTGACAGCAATAATCAAAATTCTAATTCTAATTCTGTAATTAATCAACAAACCACAATATTTAATAATAATTCTAATCCATCCAATATAAATAATTACCGATTTAATCTTGTTGCATCTATTCCTGAAAGTCTCTCGGTTAATTCTAATTCAGAAAATTCTGTAAATATTGATAATTATGGTGTATATAATAATGGAATGATTATAAATCAAAATAATAAATCTCAAGATTTAGAATACAATAAAATTGGTAATTTCTATAGCACAATTCCTTGTAAAAAGAATTCTTCCAAAGATGAGGTAAGACAACAAAAAGGAAGGTTTAAAGGTGATATCTATACTCCAAAATTGGTAAGATATTCTGGTAATGCAAAGGAAGGTTTCTGTGATCAATGTAATCCTGGTCGTTGGTTACAATTAAAGAATAGCGCTTATTGGTATCATAAACAATTCTTCCATGGAATTTCTTCAGTTTCTGGTAAGCTATTTCATCCACCAGTAGCCACAAAAATTTTAGATTATTCAGAAATGCTTGAAGTTATACGTAAGTTAGAAAGGAAAAATATGAAGGAAAATCTCTTAGATAATAAATATAATAAAATAGATACTAAGATATCTGGTTCATCTACTCAAAGTGATAAAAATGAACCATCAATCATTGCAAGTACTGAAGAATTTATGAAAGCATTCAAAAATTTAATAGCTGAATCCACAATTAATCTTCCTAATGAATTAGATCTTAATGACAGTATTTTAAAGTTTGTTGTTGGTCTTTGTCATCATTGTAAAGAGTGGATTCCATTAATGATTACTAAAAAGAAAAGTTCACAATTATTTACAAATATTTTAAAATTTAAGCAAAATGATAACATTTTAAATGAAAAAAATAAAAAAAATGGAAAACCAATAAATAAATATTATTTAAAGAAAAAATACAATATGTATAATGATAAAAAAAATATTACTGAAATTATTATATCTTATCTTCAACAAGTTAAACAAAATAAAAAAGAAATCAATGATATCATTAAGAATAATGGTATGACTATTTTATGGTATAGACATGCTCATAAGTGTCATCAATATTTAAGACCAAAATTAAATATAGAAAATCATGCTAATAAAAATGAAAATTGTACTAATACAACTTTTAATTCTAAAACTATAACTACATCAGATTCAAATAATAGTACAAAATTTAAAGAAATTACTGAAACTAAAAATGAAAATGCATCAATAGAAACTATCAATATAACTACAACAATAGCATCAGCATTGAATGAATCAATGGTAAATACAAATACAAATACGAACACAAATATAACATCATTCAAAATTAATGTAAATTCTACAAATGAAAATATATTTAGAAATTCAATTCATCCCATAACAACATCTTCTACATTAATTTATTCAGATATAGCAAATGAAAATAAAAATACTTTTTTCCCTTCTTCTTCTTCAATAACATCTTTAATTGTATCAAATACAAATACTGATAATTCATTAATTAATAATGAGGGATATTCTTCAAGCAATAATAATCATGTTGTTATTCAAAAACCTTCATTAATAAATAATATTCAATCCCAAACCCTTACATATATTAATAGTAACTGTTCTAATTATGCTGTTAGCAAAAATATTATAAATGATAATAATAAAAGAATTGATTCAATCTATGATTATAGACAAATTAAGAAAGAAAAATTGAATTAAATATATTGTTTTTAAAGGAAATTTAAATGTTGATTTTATATATATATATAACTTATTTAAAACATTTTGAATTATATCTTTCATTAATATTTATATAATATATAATATATAATATATAAAAAGTATTTTAATATTATAATTAAATATTATATGTGTTAATATTTAATAATATAAATAAAAATATTCTTTATTACAAAAAATTAAAAAAAAAAAATATTATTGATATATTAAAAGAAGTTTTAAATTTAAAGAATTATAATAAAATAAAAAAAAAAATATTATTAATATTAGTAATTTAAAAATTGAAAAAAAAAAAAAAAAAAAAAAAAAAAGCTTAAATAATAATATAAATAAAATTACATTTTATTAAAAAAATTTAAACTTCTTTTTTTAATTTTTGTATTACTGATATTAATAGTTTTTTGTAATAAAAAGTGTTTTTTATTTATATTATTATTCATTAAATTTAAAAATATATTGATATAATTAATACATAATATTATATAAGATAAAAGAAAAATTAAAAAATAGCAGTTAAAATTTATTTTAAAGATTAAATTTTTTAAAAAATATTATAATAATAAATGATCAATAAATAATTAATTAAATAATTTTATTTAATATAATATATAAAGAAATGATTGGCTAAGACCAAAAATTTTTAAAAAAAATAATACAATCTTAAAAAAAAAATAATAAAAATAACTAAAATAAAATAAAATAAAATAAAATAAAATAAAATAAAATAAAATAAAATAAAATAAAAAATATACATATCATAGAAAGTTAAATAATTTAAACAATGGCTACAGGAATACAATTAGGTTTTGTATCTAAACCAGACAGACCATTTTTACCGGATATTAATGATTTTCCATCAAAGATCGGAGGAAAACCAGTAATATATTATTAATTATTAATAATTCAATATGACATTAATTTTTTTTCGATAAAATTTAATTAATAGTATAAATATTTTATATATATTTTGTAGGTTTGGTTAAATCCAGAATATCCATTAGATGTTGAAGAAGTAAGATGTGGTATTTGTAATAAACCAATGGTTCTTCTACTTCAAGTATATATTATTTTCATAATCATTATAATAATTATTGTTATTTTAATAAGAAATTTTTAACTCTATACTTTTTTTTTTTTTTTTTTTTGTTATAATATATTTTCAATTTCAATAAGATATATGCTCCAGAAGATGTACCTGCAGAAGCATATCATCGTTGTGTATACTTATTCTGTTGTAAAGATGGAAAATGTCATAAACAATCTCAAGAAAAAAGGTAAATTTTATAGGAAAGATAAAAATAAAGCAAAACAGAAATAATAAGTATATAATAAGAATTTTAATTTAAAAAATTTTTAAAAAAGTTTCAAGGTTTATAGAAGTCAATTACCAAAAATTAATAAATATTATCCAGAATCACAAAAATTACCTGCTGGTCAATATCCAAAAGGTATATATAATTAATAGAATTATGTTATATAATATAGATTTCAATTTTAATTTTACTCTTTTATTAAATTTATTTTTATTGCAAAATCAAATGAAAAATTAATAATATTAATATAAAAATAAAATAAATAAATAAATAAATAAATAAAACAATTAAATAAGATGTAAAAGTTGCACCATTATGTAAAGTTAGTGGATTCTTGGGTTCTAAGCAATGTTCAAAATGTAAATCAGAGAATTATAGTTGTAGAGATTGTCAAATTTTTCATTGGAATAATGCATACCATAAAAGAATTTGTTGTAATACTAATGAAAAAGAATCTTTAATACTTATGCAATTAGAGACCAAAGCTTTAGAAAGTTATTTATTCCCAGAATATGAATTAGTTTCTGAAGAAGAGCCACCATCTGATATTTTAAAAGAAAATGAGAAATATGATATATCAAAATTTTCAAACGGTATAATTAACTATATTTAATATATTATATTTTAATTTTTTTTATAACTAAATATTAAAATAAATTGTCAGTAATCTAACATATATTAAATAATTAATAATGAATGTCATTTAAAATATATAAAATATACGAAATTGAATAGCCATTGATCCAAAAATTCTTAAAGATTTCAATGTAAACGAAGAAGATTGCGAAGATACAGAAGTAGATGTTGATAAAGCATTTTTAAAATTTGAGAAAAGAATAGCTAGAGAACCATCACAAATTTTAAGGTATAAATAGAAATAAATATTTATATGTACTTATTTATTATTATTATTATTTTTATTTTTATTTTTTACTATTTGTTTAATTTAATTTTATCTTTTAATAAAAATAATTTTTTTATTAATAAATATTTTTAATTATTTAATTAAGATATGCCCGTTTACATTATAATCAAGAAGATGCTGAACCATTATGGGTTTGCCAAGATAATAAACCAACCGAAATTAAAAATTGTCCATATTGTGGTGAAAAATGTACTTTTGAATTTCAAATTATGCCTCAATTATTAAACTATTTAAATCTCGATAATAAAAACCCAGATTCACTTGATTGGGGTACGGTAGCTGTTTATACCTGTAATGCAAACTGTCAACCAAAGGATAAGCATTATATGGAAGGATACGTTTATCATCAATATTTCAGTAACGATGGTTTAAATAAACGTTTCAAGGCCATTGATATAAAACAAAAAATTGAAAGTGGTGCACTTACAAAAGAAGAAATCGAAAGAATTATGAAAATTAAAAAGGAAAAGGATGCTGCTAAAACTAATAATTAAATTTATATTAAAAATATATCAGATTTTGTTTTTATTAGTACAGTTTTTATTAATAAACTTTTTATTAGAATTGGAATTAATATATCTATATATATATTTTTTAGAAGAAAATAAATAAAAATAAAATAAAAAAAAATGAAAATGAAAATGAAAATGGAGTATTTAATATTAAAAGAAATTGTTTGAAATATATTTTTTTTTAAATAATTACACTTATTTTTATTTTTGTATTATATTTGTTCATGAAGTATAAAATAATTAATGAATAAAATTTTATAATTAATAAACCAAGTTTTTCTTTTGTGTATTAAATTTATATTTCTTTTTATAATAAATAATAGAAAAAAATTTAACAGTGTAGAATAAAAAATAAAAAATCTAAAATCTTATATTAAGTTTAAAATTAAAAGAGATCCTACTTTTTATCTTGCTGGTCAACCAATTCCAATAACTAAATGTTATACCTATTTAGGTATACCATTTGATAAAAGCTTATCGTTGAAACCTATTATTAAATTACTTAACTCTAAAGTAACTAAAGCTCTCTTTTCTGTTAGTAAATTTCTTTCAAATTCCAAAATTCCTATTCCATTTAAGAAGATTATAATTAACTCATATGTACTTAGTAAAGTCTCTTACTTTGCACCTTTACTTGGTTCGAATAAAACGAGAACAAATAATACTCAGAAATTAATTAATAAAGGATTAAGATGGATTGCAGGTATACAAAAAGCCAAATCATTTATTAATGTATATTCTATTTCAAAAGATTTACATATTCCTCCATTGTCAGCTAAGTGTGCTTTGTCTCAGGTCAAATGTTTTGATAAATGGAAAAATTCAAATTGTATTATTTCCTATTTAGTTAATAATATTCCAAAATCTAGAAAATATACATGGACAAAAGAAAGTAGAACTCTTAAACGTAAACTAGAGAAAAGAGGTAATAACGATAATAAAATCAAGGATTTTTATTGGAAAAGAGATATGAAAATCAATTCTATTAAAGCTGAGTTTTATGACAAAAACAAATTCGAAGAAACATCAAAATTTATAAAACTTTGTTATGACTATCCTGATCTTTCATATGGTTTCTATTGGCTATTGAGAGCACGAAGCGGATATAGATTAGATGCTAGAATTGCTAAAGCTGCAAAAATAGTGGACCAAATGTGTCCTAATTTTTGTCCCTGTTGTAAAAGTAATAAACAATGGATAAGTCATTGGTTAATTGATTGTCCCTTTTTCAATCATACTCGTAGTAAAGTTAATGATAAAATTTTATTTTTATATAATGCTTTTTACCGTGGCAACCTAACAAATGATATTGTTAATAGTAATAATGATAATAGTAATAGTAATAATAGTAATAGTTATAATAGTAATAATAATATTAGTAATAGTATTTTTAGTAATGTTAGTAATAGTATTGAAAATAATGTGTATATTGATTCTAGTGTGTGTGAAAAAGTGTTTAATTTCCTTCTTGGAGGTCGAAGTATTAATAACAGTACAAGGGAATGGAAGGATCTATTTAAGTGCCAGATGAAATCAGGTGCTTATTCTGATACTCCGTTCTTAGTGGTTACTGCGGCACTTCTCCAATCGATTATACCTATTGCTATTGGCCAGCAATGGTCTTTGTTCAATAGGTTCAAATCGAATCGTACTACTACTACCAAGAGCGTCAATGCTGAAGAAACAGTAAGACAGGCCAGCAGGGCTAGCGCAACCAATGAAGATCATAATTTTGTATCTTAAAATTATGATTAACATTGCGAAGTCAAAGTTAATTATTATACTTCAGTATAATAATGCCCTTGTGAAGTCTTACAAATATTAATTAAATGAAACTAGAATATATTATACCATTATTTTATTTTTATTTTGTGTTTTATTTTTTGTTTATTTTTTTATCTTTTTTTTTTTTTTATTATTTTATTACATGTATTTTATCAAATATTTAATTAATAAAGATGAAACAAGTTTGCTGCCGTTAAAAAAAAAAAAAAAAAAAAAAAAAAAAAAAAAGTTTAAAATTAAAAAAATCTAATAAAAAAAATTTAATAATATATATATATATTCTTTTTTTTTTTTTTTTTTTTTTTTTTTTTTTTTTTTTCATTATTATTATTATTATCTTTTAAAGGAAATATATTAAAATGAGACCCGATCCATATAAACAAAAGAAAAGTAGAAGATATCAACTTACTCATAAGAATAAAATTACAAATAAAGATAATAAAAATGATAATAAAGATAGTATCGCAATAAATAAAGAGAAAAATAACAGTAAAGAATTAAATAATAATAATAATGATAATGATAATAAAAATAATAAAGGATCTTTATTCAATAAAAAATCAAATAAAAAATTTGATGAAGGTATATGTCATTTATTACATTTATAGCAAAAAAGGTCATTATTATTATTTTTTTTTTTTTTCTTTTTTTTTTAACATTTTTTTTATATTAATTTCAATCATTCAATAATATTTTATTTAAAAAAAATAATAATAAAAAAAAAAAAAAAAAAAAAGAGAATTCTAAATCATATGGTAGAAGAAAAATATTTGATAATTCTTATAGATATGAAGAGCCTACCTATGAAGGTAAATTTTTTTTAAAAAATATATATGTATTTGTTGATTAGTTAATAGTAATAACCCTAATAATAAAGTAAATAACTAATAAAAAAAATATTATTGTTTTGTATTTGATAATCGACTTAAACATTCTGAAAATTATCATTTTAATACATAGAACAACTGGAAGCAGAAGCAGAAATTGATGTTGAAGTAGAAGATGCACTTTTATTAATTAATTCTCAAGGTAAATTAAATGAATATTTAAAAACAGCAGAAAAAAAATATATTAAATGTTATTAAATTAAATACAATTTAATAAATAGAGAATACAATTTATGATCCATCATCATATTTTAAATTTAAAAAAGAAAATTGGATAAATAATGAAGAATTTGCTGAAAATGATAACGTAATACAAAAAAAAAAAAAAAAAAAAAAAAAAAAAATTAATATTAATAATAATATAATATTAAAATTTTATTGTATATTATTAATGAAATTTATATTATAATTACAAAACATAAGAAAATGGAAGAAATTTTTTATTTAGATTTCAATAAATTAGATAATTCATTTAAAAGAATCTCTATATGGGATAAAATAAAGATTAAAAAAGATTTCATCATTGAAAATGTAAATTAAAGAATACATAATAATAACAAACATATATAATAATAAATACATAATTGATAATTGATGATTATTATGATTAATAATTAAATATATATATATTATATAATATATAACCAAAATTGTTTGTCATATATAAATGTAGGATGACAATGGTTATGTAAATGAATCTAAAAATGTTAACAAAATAATTCCAACTTATAATTATATTCATAAGCAATCAATAAATTTAAATAACAAATTTAATTTTAATATTCCAGCTGAAGTTGATTATTCCAAAGTAGTTCCTAATAATACAAATAATCCTGCTACTGAAGCAAATAATAATATTTTTAAAAAAAAAGAAAATGAAATTGATAAAAAAATAATTTCAAACCCTTCTAATGATATTGATTTTGAAATTGATGAACTTTTGAACAATTCTAAACCAAGAAAAACTCAAATAACAAAAGAAACTGCAATTGAAGGTAATAATAATTATATAGATAAATATAATATATGCCTTTTATTTAATTATTAATTTAAAATATCTATTTTTATAAAATAGATGAATTAGATATGCTTCTATCGTTAGAAACAAATAAACTTAATAATGATTCAAATATTAAAAATAATATTAACAACGTTACAATTTCCAATAATAATAGCAGTAATAATAATAATAATAATAATAGCAATATCAGTAATAACGGCAATAATAGTACTAATAATAATAATATCGATAATCTTCAAGATTGGTTAGATGATTTACTATCATAAAACGGTTAATATTTACAAAATGTAAATTAATATATATATCAAAGAATTTAATACAATATATGAAACTAAAAATGTTTATAGATATTATTTTTAATTGTATATATGAATATCATATATTAATAAAAATAAATCAAACATAAATTTAAGTTATTTATTATTATTTATTATTATTAAATTATCATATATTATTTTATTACGATTTTGTTCCTATTAGTATCATTTTCCATTCAGATAATTATTATAATATAATTATAATATATCTCAAATTCAGAATTTCGTATTGTTATTATATTTTACAAATAATAAAAAATAAATAGTGTTTATACATCTTTCTTTAAATTAACAAAATTAATATTTTTTTAGGAAAATTTATAAAAGTATTGAATTCAATTTACTCATAATTAGTTATATTAAAAGAAATAAAATAAATAATACGATTAACCAAGGTTAATTTAATTTTTTTTTTTTTAAAAAATAAAAAAAAAAAAAATTAAAGGGAAATCGTATTTTGGAAGAAAGAGAAAATTTTATTTTTATTAAATATTTATTTATAGTTTTAATATGATTGATCATTTTTAAAGAAAATATTTAGATGAATAATTTTAATTATTATTATTTTTATTATTATTATTGTCATTTTATGAATGTGGTTCATTTCGCCAATTTTTATAATACAAATTTTCAATACGCCGTTTATTTTTAATGACTTGCAATATTTTTTGTTAACTCCATAAAAATTTTAATAAAATTATATGTAAAAAAAAATAAATGTATAAATAAATAAGCAAACAAATAAATAAATAAATAAAGAATGTAATAAGTATATAAAATAAAAATAAATAGTAGAATATGAATATAAGTACAGATTGAATAAAATAAAATAAAATGAATAGTAGAATATAAATATAAGTACAGATTGAATAAAATATAATAAAATAAAATAAAATAAATAATAGAAATATGAATATAAAATACAGACTTAATAAAATAAAATAAAATAAAATAAAATAAAATAAAATAAAATAAAATAAAATAAAATAAAATAAAATAAAATAAAATAAAATAAAATAAATATTGAATGTAATAGTATAAAAGTACTAATATATAGAATAAAATAAATATTGATCATTATTTTTTATTAAAGAATATTAAAGACAATTTATTTTTAAAAATAAAATGTTTTATTTAATTATATATGTTAGAAAGCAAAAAAACATTTATATTTAATGAGATTATTAACAAACAATAATATTGTTTTATATATTAAATTACATAATCAATTGAATGCAATAAAATGTAAAAAATTTTCATTTCTAAAACATTGATCTGTAATATTCTTTAATAAAAAATTATTAGATATTTATTTTATTTTATTTTATTCAATCTTTACTTTATATTCATATTTCTACAATTTATTTTATTTTATTTTATTTTATTAAATCTGTACTTTATATTCATATTTCTATTATTTATTTTATTTTATTTTATTAAATCTGCACTTTATATTCATATTTCTACTATTTATTTTATTTTATTTTATTAAATCTGTACTTTATATTCATATTTCTACTATTTATTTTATTTTATTTTATTTTATTCAATCCGCACTTATATTCATATTCTACTATTTATTTTTATTTTATATACTTATTACATTCTTTATTAATTTATTTATTTGTTTGTTTATTTATTTATACATTTATTTTTTTTTACATATAATTTTATTAAAATTTTTATGGCGTTAACAAAAAATTTTACAAGCCATTAAAAATAAATGGCGTATTGAAAATTTGTATTATAAAAATTGGCGAAATGAACCACATTCGATATACGGGACTTTTATGTGCTATATTTTAATTATAATAATAAAGTTATATATTTAATTTATTATTACTTGTTAGAAATAAGTTTAATATAGTTAATATAAAATTAATATATAATTAATAAATATAAATATAGTTAATAATAAATAATTATAATATCATAAACATAAAATATATGTATAAATGTTAGTGGCGTATTATATCAGATGATATATATCACACATATATATATGTAAAATTATTATAAAAATGTATGTTATAAATAATCAACAACGTAATATTTTAATATACGGAACTTTTAATAATAAATAAATAAAGTGTAATTTTATAACAGATTAAGAGTCTCAAGACTCTACGTTAATAATAGTGGATTTATATATGTGTTTTTAAATTTTAAAAAGTGTGTGTTTTAAAGTTCTAAATAGTGTATTTTAGAGTGAAATAAATTTTAATAAAATTAAATAAGTAAAATGAGTAATAAGGAGGAGAATGGAACTAAAGATATTTTAGATAGTTCCAACTACAGATTATGGAAGCAACAATTATATTTGCTTCTAAAAGAAAAGAAATTAGAACAACATGTTCTAAGAGAATTAATTAAAAAAGTTTCAAGTGATAAACTTAGTGAGGAAAAGAAGAGATCATTAACCTTAGTTGATGGAACAACAGATATTTACTACAGTGAAGATACTTCAGAAAAATCTATCACTGATGATGCTACCGCTAAGAAATTTCTCATGAATAGTATTTCAAATGATTTAGCAAGTAAAATAGATTTTATATCATCAACTGCATATGAAATTTTCAAATTAATAGCTACATTAAATCAACGTAGTAGAAGTGAAAGAATAGAAGAAATTAAAGAGGAACTAATAAAGTTAAAATATGATCCAGATAATGATGGAGCCTTATCTATATTCATATCTGATATGAATTTAAAATTCAAGGAATTAGAAAATCTTAAAGAAAAATTAGAATATCAAGATAAATTTAATTATTTATATAGTGCTATTCCAGAAGATTTAGCTATAAAATCAAATATCTTGAGTTGTGAACCTAATTGGGAAGAAACAACTTCACATCTAATTAAAGTTTCTCAACAATTAAAGAGCATACAAGAAATTATTATTAAAAAGGAAGAAAGAGCCTCTACTTCACTAAATGTTGAAACAAAAATTAAATCTAATTATATTCGTGATAACCAAAATAATAATAATAATAAAACTCGTAATAATTATAATCAAAATCAAAAAGGTTATAATTACAGTCAAAATCAGAAAAGAAATACCTATTATGATAATAATAATAATAAATCAAGAAATTATAATAATAATAACCAACAAAATAAATTAAATAAAAATAATATTAAATGTTGGAATTGTGGAAGGTATAAAGTTTTGGTAAAAAAATAGATTATAAATCAATACTTCAATAATAACACTAAAACACAAAATAATAGTTTTAAAGAACAAGTTTTATTAATTTTTTAAATATTAAAATCTTTATTTATTTTAAAGTGTTATTAACAAGAAATCGTTAATAACAATTCCATCGATTAAAATACATGAAATTTGATAACTATTTATATTTTTATCTTATTACATTTATAATATATAATTCCTATTGAATTATATTATATAGCTATTTATTTAAAAACAATACTAACCTAAACTAATAATAAATAATTAACTATTACTAAATAAAGAGAATTATAATTAATAACTAAAATAAATATAATCAATTCTAATTGAGTTCATTTATTATTTATTTATTATTTAAATATTATTAGTAAATTTATTATATATTTTCTATTTAAAAATAATATAAAAGTTGTCATAATTATTTAATATAAATTTAGCATAAAATGCCGTAAGTTTCAACATGACTATTGCATAGTTTCATGTTGTTAATTTATCTTGTGAAAAACCTTAACTCTTATTATTTAAATTAAATTACATAAAAAGAAATGATTTTCAAATACTAGTTTCACAAGAGAAATTTTTAATTTATTAGTATGATTGGGAAAAAATCGAAATTATGTTAAAAATATTTTCAATAATTTTATACACGTGATTTCAAATAAATTTATTTTAATTTTACTTAAATTTATGATTAAATTTAATTAAAATTATTTAAAGATATTAATAATATCTTTACAGAAGGTTTGGTCATTTTTCTGATGAATGCAGATTTAAAGATAATAGTTACAAAAATAATAATAAAAGAAATAAGAATCAACAAAAACGAAATAACTATAATAGAGGGAGGCACCATATAAACAAAATACAATGCAAAAATGCCGAAGTAAATAATATAAATAAAAATTATATTGATAAACACGAAGAATATTTCTTCGAAGATTATAATGATTCATATAATTTTGAATCAAATAATATTTTTTGCAATTATTCAAAAAACCTTTTGCCAATGCAAAAATTAAAATATTACACATGCAGTAATTCATCAGAAGATAAGAAAAACAATAAAAATGATAAAAACAAATTGAACGCGTGGACACTTGATTCCGGAACTACCTACCATATGACCGGAGATTTAGAATGTCTATCCAATATAACAAAGTTTAATAAAAGAATATATTTCGCCAATGGAGAAAATGTAAAATCAAAATTTATAGGAACATATAAAGGATACATTAATGATAATAAAATAAATTTAAAAAATGTTTTATATGTACCTGTATTCAAGAGAAATTTAATATCAATAGACTGTCTTAGTGATCAATATTTTAAAACAATTTTTCAAAAGATTAATAATAAAAATAATGTAACTATTTACAACAAAAACAATAATAAAATATACAGTACCAGTGCTAATGAATCCAGAACTTACACTATATGGACCTCTAAAAGAAAAATTGAATTTACAAATAACTCACTTTGTAACAATATTTCTTCTGAATCTGAAAAAGATGATAATATGAATACATGGCATCGGAGATTAGGTCACTTTAATATTAATAGTTTAAAAAATATTTTATCAAAAATTGAAAATAAAAATAAATGTAAAATATGTGCTCACTCCAAATTAAGAAATTTTCCGTTCCATACTAATGAAAGAAGGGCTTCTGAACCATTTGAAAGAGTCCATATGGATACAGTCTCCTTGAAACAAAGTTCACTTTATGGAAATAAATGTTTTTTAACTATTCTGGATGACTATTCTAGATACGGATGGGTCATCTTTTGTAAATCTAAGAGTGAAGTTTTTAATATTTTTCTAATTTGGTATAATAGAGTTAAAAATATTTTTAATAAAACTATAAAATATTTACATTCGGATAATGGTACCGAATTTATAAATAATAAATTTAATGAATTTTGTAATATGAACGGTATTATTTTTGAACATACTATTCCTAACAACCCGCAACAAAATGGTAGAGTTGAACGTCTTCATGGAACTTTATTACCTAGTGCTAGAGCAATGTTAGAAGACGCTCATTTAAATCATGTATTTTGGGAGGACGCTATTACTACAGCTAATTATATACATAATAGAATCCCTCATAAAGGTAATAATAATAATATTCCTTACGAACTTTTATATAATGAAAAAGTGGACTTTAAAAAATTTAAAGTTTTTGGATGTCAGGTTTTCTATTACGTTCCTAAACAATTCCGTAAAAAATTGTCAAACTCTGCTCTTCCAGGTATTTTTATCGGTTATGATCAAAATCCCTCTGCTTACAAAATATACGATATTACTAATAATAAAGTTATCCTTTCCCGTTCGGTTGTCTTTTTTGAGGATACTCCAGGTAATTGTAATTCTCCTTCTTCTATTAATTTATAAATTTTACTCCATATTATGAAATCGGGGGAGACAATAATGATGATGACTTTGACTTTCATTTAAATACTGATAATACTGATAATAACATTAATAATAATATTAATAATGACAATAATAATATTAATAACGATAATGATACTAATAATTATAATAATAATAATAATATGAATACTAATAATAATAATAATGATTTAAGTAACACATATAATAATATAAATAATTTTATAAATGAAAATAATAATAATAATATAAATAATTTAAATAATTTACCATATTACTATAATAGTAATATAAATTATTATGATCCTTCTATTTATGGTAAAAATTTTTATGGCCAATATAATTATAATACTCCAAATTATTATCTGCCATATTATAATTACAATAATTTAAAACAAATTTTTTCTTCTCCTGTTTTAAATTATCCTCATTTAAATTTTCAAAGTGGCCATTTAAATAATTTAAATGTAAATTTTGAAAATGATAATAATTTAAAGGATTATAATAATAATAATTTATTTTCTGAAAATGATAAAATTAAAAATATTAATTTAATTAATAATAATAATTTAAATAACAATAATGACAATTCTAATTTAAACATAAACAATGAAAATTTAAATTCAAATTTAAAATTTAAAAATAATCAAAATAAAATTCAAGAACATACAATAAACAATTCAGGAAATAATACCAATTTAAATAATAATCAGGAAATATTAAATAACATTGATAATAATAATAATATTAATAATAAAGGTAATTATTTTGAATTAAAAAATTTAATTAAAGATAATTTAAATATAAATAAAGTAAATAATAATTTAAGAAATGTAAACAAAGAATTAAATTTAAATAACAAAAATGTAAGTAAAGAATTAAATTTTAATAATAATGTGAATAATAATATCAATAATAATAATGGTAAAAATGGCGAAATTGTAAGTATAAATTTACATAATGAAATTAACTCTGTAAATGAACAATTAAATTCAAAATTAAAAAATAATTTAAATTCAAATAAACAATTAAATGTAAACAAACATTTAAATTCAAAAATTGAAAATTCCGAAAACAAAAATTTTAATAAACTTAATGCTGCTAAAAGAAAATTCAATGGAGAAATTGAAAATGATATTAATAAAAAAATAAAAAATTTAGCTAATTTTGAATTATTTTCATGTAATAATGAAGTATTAAAACCTCCTTTAAGTTTTAAAGAAATTTATGGACGACCTGATGAAGAATTATGGCTAAAGGCTGTGGAGAACGAATTAAATAATATGAAAAATAAAAGGGTATATAAATATGTTCCTTATATTCCAAAAGATAAGAATATAATATCCTGTAGATGGGTATTTACATATAAAAAGGACGATAAAGGTAAAATAAATAAATATAAAGCTAGATTAGTTGCAAGAGGTTTTTCACAAATACTAGGTATAGATTATAGAGAAACCTTTTCGCCAACTTTAAAACAAGACTCATTAAGAATAATAACAGCTTTAGCTGTTTATTACAATTTTAATATTTATCAATTAGATATAAAGGCAGCTTACTTAAATGCCGACTTAGAAGAAGAACTATACATGGATATTCCACAAGGTGATAAAAATTATAATAATGGATTCCGGAAATTAAATAAAGCTATATATGGACTTAAACAGGCAGGTAGAATGTGGAATTTTAAAATTAATGATACATTACTAGAATTAGGATTTAATAGATGTAAAAGTGAGCCTTGTGTATATATTAAAAAGGATAGAAATAATAATATTATATGTATTTTAGCTATTTATGTAGATGATATTTTAATAGCTGGTAAAAATAAAGAAATAAATAAAATTAGAGAAGAAATTAAAAGTAAATTTGAATTAAGTGACATTGGTGAAATAGATTTCATAATAGGAATAAAATTTGTTAAATGTAATGATGGTTATATATTACATCAATCACAATATGTAGATAAAATATTAGATGAATTTAAAATTGATAAATATGATGAAATATCAAACATGATGTATTATAAAAATGAAAAACTTAGTAAGAAAAAATTCAACCAAAAATTATATATGAAGGCTGTTGGATGTTTATTATATTTGGCTATAGGAACAAGACTAGATATAATGTTTGCTACTAGTAAAGCTTCAAGAAAAAATCAGGATCCCACTTACGAAGATTGGTTCAACATTTTAAAAATTTTTAGATATTTAAATGGAACCAAATATTATGGATTAAAATTTACTAACAATATTGACTTAAATATTTTTGTTGATGCTGATTTAGGTGGAGACGAAAGAACAAAAAGGTCAACTACTGGTTTTCTAATTTTAATGGGTTCTACACCAGTCTCATGGTATTCCAAGCTTCAACAATGTGTGGCTGTGTCAACAGCTGAAAGCGAATATTATAGTTTAAATGAATGTGCTCTTAAATGCTTATGGATAAAGAATTTCTTGGATGAATTAAATATTAATACAGGATGTATGACAATTAAAATAGATAATAAAGCTGCGATATATAACAGTAAAAACGAAACAATTAATCCCAAGTCAAGACATATAGATTTAAAGTATCACAAAATTAGAGAATTGGTAAAAGAAAATAAAATTGATTTAAAATATATAAAATCACAATATAATTTAGCTGATGGACTAACTAAATATTTAAATGGTACTTTAACTAATAAATTTAGAAATACTTTACTATATAAAATTTAGTATATTAAACTTACGAGGGAGTGTTAGAAATAAGTTTAATATAGTTAATATAAAATTAATATATAATTAATAAATATAAATATAGTTAATAATAAATAATTATAATATCATAAACATAAAATATATGTATAAATGTTAGTGGCGTATTATATCAGATGATATATATCACACATATATATATGTAAAATTATTATAAAAATGTATGTTATAAATAATCAACAATGTAATATTTTAATATACGGAACTTTTAATAATAAATAAATAAAGTGTAATTTTATAACATTATTTTTCCTAAAAACTAAAAACCCCTTTTCTAAATTAATTTTATTAGAAATTGGTTATTATTAAGAAATTACATTTTAAAATTATAAAATTTAATAATATGAAATATATTTTAAATATATAATATAAATTATATATATATAAGAATACAATATCTATATTTAAATAATAAATGTATATTATATGTAAAATATAAAATAAATATAAAATAATACATAATAATATATTATATAATATAATAAAAAATCCTATTAAAGTTAAATATAAGAATATTGTTATATTTTAATATAATAATATATAATTATAAAATAAATATATAATTTAATATATTATAAAATAATATGTAATTTAATATATATTATAATAGTAATTATAATATAATAATGAATAATTAATAATATATTATAAAAATTATTATCAAAAGATATAAATTTAATATTTAATAATTATTATTAAATATACAAATATGTTACTACACATATTTGTTTTAGATCATAATCAATAACATATAAAATAATAATAATCTAGAATTAAACCTTATTGGTAACAATAAATTAGTAAAACCTCATGATAGTCCACTCCCACCTATGATTCCAAACATAATTACAAACGACCTAAATAGAAAAACTATATATGAATTCATTATCAATCATAAATGTCATCAAGATTATAATAATGGTTATGTAATATCCATAGATTCTGGAGCATCTTCAAATATCACGGGATCACTTAAAAATCTATGTAATGTTAGAGATTATCATACTAATATGATCCTACCAACAAAGGAAAAAGAAATAGTACAAGTTTCAAAAATTGGAGATCTTACGGGATACATCAATAATATTTACTTCATAATAAAAAATGTATTATATTCAGAAGATATTAATGAAAATAAAACATTAATATCATTTAACGATCTTAAAAGACAATACTTAGCTGATGTTATCATTATTGATAACAATGCATACTTTAGATTAGCAAAATTAAACGGTCAACTTTTATGTATAGAAAAAGAAAACTCAATTAAAATTTGTAATATTTACGTTAATAATAAACAAGGAAATTATAAAACAATATACAGTTTACAAAGTAACAATCTAGACCAATACTCCTTAAGTATATGGCATAAAAGACTGTGCCATTTCTATAATAATAATCTTATTAAATACTTAAATGGCCATACTATTAACAAAACTCACTGTATTGGCTGTAAAATTTCAAAGCTGAAGAAAGAACCTTTCAGAAAAACATTAAATGCAAGAAGCACAAGACTATTGGAACTAATTCATTCGGATATTATTGGACCTCTTAAAGAATCAAGGAATAATTTCAAATACATTTTAACTTTCCTTGATGACTTCACAAGAAAAAGTTGGATATATCTACTGAAAAGAAAATCGGAAGTTCCAGAAATTTTTGAAAATTTCATACGAATGGTAACAAACGAATCAAATTTAACAATAACCAAAATACAAAGTGATAATGGAAAGGAATATACTTCAAGGAAATTCATAGATATCTGTAACAAAGCAGGTATACAAAGAAATCTTATTGTTCCAAGAAACCCACAAAGCAACGGAAGAGCTGGAAGATTAAATGGAACAATAATTAATGCTACAAAAGCATTATTAAATCAAGCAAAGTTTGATAATTTTAACAAATCAAATGAAAATGTTAATATCGAAAATGAAACAAATCAAACAAGCAATGAAATAAATAAACAAATAAATAGTATTGATTTAGATACTCCACAAACATTCATAGAAGCAGTAACTAGTGATGAAAAGGATAAATGGATAGAAGCAATATCAAACGAACTCGAAAACCTCTACAACAACGAAACCATGTCCTTAGTAAAAAGGCTACCCGAAGGAAGAAAACCTATTGAATATAAATGGGTATTCACAAAAAAATATAACGATAAAGGAGAACTTGAAAAATACAAGGCTAGACTAGTGATCAAAGGATTTAAACAAATTGAAGGAATTGATTATGACAAAACATACTCTCCCACGTTATCTGTTGAAAGTATGCGTTTAGTCATCGCAATAGCTTCATTACATAATTGGAATATACAACAATTAGACATTAAAGCTGCATATCTAAATGCTCCTCTTAATGAAAAAATATATATGACAATTCCAGAAGGAGATCCAAACTACAAAAACGGTTTTTGGAAACTGAACAAAGCCTTATACGGATTGAAACAAGCAGGAAGAATGTGGAATATAACAATATCTAATTTTCTGAAGAGTATAGGTTTTACTCAACTAAAAAGTGAACAATGTTTATTCTCAAAATCAAACTCTCAAAAAGAAACTACTTGCATTGTTGCATTATATGTAGATGATATGCTTATTACAGGCTTAAATAATGAAATAAACTCCACTGTTGAACTAATTAAAAACAAATTTAAAATATCAAAATGTAGTCCAGTAAATCATATACTTGGAATAACTGTCGAACCTACTGAATATGGATATAATATTTCACAAAAGAAATATATTAACGATATTTTAAAAAGATTCAAAATAAATGAAAATCAAAAATCCTCTACTCCTTGTGTAGGTGAAAACATTAAAGAAATTAACAATGAACCATTCGATAATAGTATCTATCAAAGCGCAGTAGGCTCTCTCATACATTTAGCAAAATGCACAAGACCTGATATTGCTTGTGCAGTAAACAAAGCATCAAGAAAAAATAAAAATCCAAATATGACTGATTGGAAAAAGGTATTACAAATATTTAAATATATTAACCAAACCAAAGATTATTATTTACAATATAAAAGAGATGGAAATCTTAAAGGCTATACCGACTCCAACTTCGCTGAAGATATAACCAATAGTAAATCTACATCTGGAAATATCTACTTCCTAGCTTCAGGACCAGTTTTATGGATGTCAAGACAACAACAATGTGTCTCAAGATCCACTGCCGAAGCAGAATATGTTGCATTATCGGAAGCCGTTGCAAATGGCTTATGGTTAAAAAGTATTCTTGAAGAACTATTCAATAAAAAATTCAAAATAAATCTCTATGATGACAATAAAGCCAGTCTATATTCCGCCGAAAATTTCGCTATTGGAAAAAGACTAAGACACATACGTGTAAGTTACCATTTCTTCAAGGAACATGTTGAAAATAATAACGTTATTTTACAACATATCAAATCCGAAGACAATCTTGCTGATATACTCACAAAAGATGTCAATAGAAATAAAATGTTATTCTTCGCAAACAAAATTTTCAAGAAAAATCTTGTTTAGGGGGGAATGTTAAAATATTCACATTTTATTTTATATCTTTATATTATTAATATTATACTTTTATATTCTTATATTATTATTAATATTATATTCTTATCGATATTATATTCTTATCTTATATTAATATTTTATTATTATATTTTTATGTTGTGTAACATCTATCTATGTGTATTAATTCATAGAATAATCACATGGTTAAAGATGTAATTTTACTATAAATTAATTATTTTTATTATCTTAAAAAAGTGAGTTCTTAAACATTAATAATTAATAAAAATTTATGTATTAAATAAATACAAAAATAAATAAAGTTTATTATAAAAAACACATATACTTTTCTCACTATCAAAAAAAAAATTTTTTTTGTTTTAAATTATATATATTTCATTCATATATTGTTTATATTAATTTTATTCCTTTTTTTTTTTTTTTTTTTTTTTTTTTTTTTTTTTATTAATTATTTATTATATAAAATATATAGTTTTTAAATTAAAATTAATTAAAAAATATATTCAAATTACATTATTATATTATAATATAAACAATAATAATAAAGTTTGATAAAAATTTTTTTTTTTTTAAATTGTTTTATTATAATAGTAAAATAATGAATAAAATATGTATTATAATTTTGTTTTATAAAAAAATAGGTATAAAATATGTAATACAATATACTATTTAAATTTGTTCCTTTTAATTAACAATTAAAAAAATGTTTTTTATACAAAAAATCATTGAAGACTTTTAAAAGTTATTTTTAACTCGTAAAAAAGTAATTATGTTAATAGAAAATATCATTACAAATAAGATATAATAATAAGTTTTTTTTTTTATTCAATAAAAACTTTAATAAACTAGTATAGATATAACTTATAAAAAGAAAATTGTATTATTGGAAAATATAATTTAAAATAAGATATTATAATGAAAAAAAAAAAAAAAAAATATAAAATGGTAAAAAATATTTTTTTTTTTTTTTAAATAAAAAACATTATAATGAAAGAAAAAGAAAAGTCTCAAAAAATTAAAAACTACAGTAAGTTATTTACCTTTAATAAGTGTTATGCTAACACTTTTCTAATGGAAAAGTAATTTGAGATAAGAAAAAATATTATAAACGAAAAAAAAATTTTTTTCCATTTGATTAAACTTTAATAAGTCATTAATGATTTAATTTATAAAAGATATAATTAATGAAAAATACTATTTAAAATAAAAAATTATATTAATAAAATAAAAAAAGCTTCTTTAATTAACAATAAAAAGTTAAAAAAAAAACATTTAGTAAACAATAAAAAGTTGAAAAGAAGTTTTTCTAATAAACAATAAAAATTAAAAAAGTCTCTTTAATTAACAATAAAAAGTTTCTAACAATTATAAAAACTTTAATAAATTATTAAAGATATAATACACTAAAAGATATGTGATTTTTTATTTTTAACTTTCAGTGCGTATCCCTTTGGTCTCCCTCAAGGCATGGGAATATTGAAGTAGTCACAACACTTTGGTATGCTTTCACATAGACAGATATTGTCCCTGCTGGACGGCCTTACTGAGTGTTCAGTATTGGCTCTCTGACATGCATATTATTACTGAGAATTTTCTTAGAATGCCTCTCAAGTTCTATAATTCCCTTTGAAGCGAGGCCAGTATAACCTAACCTAATGATATACATACTAGCTCACTTTGTAATTTTATATTAGTCAGAAAGATTGCTTTAGTAGAATATATCTACATGCATATAAAAGGTAAGTGAATATATTAATATTAATAAAAATATCATTTAAAATAAGATAATATATAATGAGAAAAATATACAATAAAAAGCTTGAACAATTAAAAAATTATTTAATGGACTATTGACTTGACTCAGGTAAGATTAATAAAATAAACATAAATAATACTAAACCTTAATTAATAGTATTATATAAAATTAAATAAAAAAAATTATTTTCTTAAAATAATTATTATTATTATTATTTTTTAATATAACATATTTATAGGTATTTTGATATTATAAAAAATAAAAATAATGGTAAAATAAATTGAACAATTATATGTTGAATAATATAAAAAAATTTTTTTTTGTTTTATTTAAAAATAATTAAATAAATATTTATAAAAATTAAAAATACATATATATATTTTAATTGTTTTAATATATAAAAACAACAGAAAAAAATTTTAAATGAATAAAAAAAATAATAAATTTATTAAATTTTTAATTTTTTAGCTAACAAAATTCACAAACATAATTTGAGAATTTTGTTATCTTTGGTCCATTAATATTTTTAGTCAAAGCATTAGAAAGCATATTTTCAGCGTTTATGTATTTAATATAATTCTTTATTTTTAATATGATCCTTACTAAAATAGAATTTTATATTTATATGTTTTAATTTTTAATATTGTCTATTTTCAGTTGTCGTTTTTCTTGAAATATTGTCAGTGAATATTCTTATTGATTTATTAAAATCAAATAATTCGAATCAAATAATTCGAATCAAATATTTCTTATCCATAATGTTTTCTTAACACATTCAGAAGTATTAATGTTTTCAGCTTCCATAGTAGAGAGTATGTTTTCTAACTAATTAAACTGAGGAATGAAGTGTTTATAATTATGTTTTTAAACTGTTTTATTTTTGCAATTGTTTCTTTCATTTTCGGGTTTATACCTATAATAATCATTTTATCTATATAAATATCAATGATGCAAATGGACTTTATTATTTCTTACCTTTTTAAATATACATGGTTCAAATATTAATTGATGAACCCAATACTAATAAGAAAGTTTGTCATTACCAGCCTGATTATCTCAAGCCATATAAAGTTTTGTTTAATTTCCAGAAACCCTTTTTATATCTTTTGCGGTATAGTAATAAATATTTTTGTTTAAATCTGTAATTAAATAGGCAACCTTTATATCTAATTAATAAATGACCCAATGAAATGTCGCTGCTAGAGAAATTATAAGTTTAATATTGTCGATACTTAATGTTAGTAAGAAAGTTAACTCGTAATCGAGACCTATAATTTGACTGTAGCTTTTTGCTTCAAGCCTTTCTTTGATTTTAATTTTATTATTATTACTATCTCTTTTGATATTAAATATCCATTTTACTTTAATTGGTATTTTACTATTGGTTAAGTCAATAACAAAAGTCATAAAAATATGATTATCATATAAACTTTTTAATTCATCATATATTGCATCTAGACACTTATTGAAGCTTAATGGAACTTCCAATTGAATACTTAATACTTCATTACTTGTATAAGATTTTTTATTTATTTCCTTTTTTACTGAGGATCCTGGTCTCTTTACTGAGAGATTATTTTAAATTTAATTTTTTATGTCCAACCTTTAAAATTTTTTTAATAAATTTAATATTTAATTAAATTTTTAATTATTATTAAATTAAATATATAAAGAAAAAAAATTTTTTCTTTTTTCTTTTTTTTTTTTTTATTCTATTTTTAGTCTTATTTTTTATACATATGTATAATTAAAATATTTTAAAGAATATCTATAACATTTATTATTTATACATATTTTTATTTATTAATAAAATAAAAATTAACGAAAAATTAATAATAAAACAAAATAAAAATAAATAAAAAAAAATAAATAAAAAAAAAAAAAAAAAAAAAAAAAAAAAAAATTAAAAAGTCATAGTAGAAAATAAAATAAATATGAATAACAGTATAAATAAGAAAGATAAATTATTGGAAAAATATAATGAAAAAAAAACTTACACCTAGAGTATTAGAAATTCTAATAAATAAAAATCATAATGATTTATATATATCTTCTTCTTTAATAAAATTATTAATTGAAAAGAATGAAATGGTTTTATTAAAAATTATTTTTAAGATTTATGATAATGATTTTATTAAATGGTTACTTTTTCTATATAAAAATAAAATCTTCTATTTCTACTGAAAAATTAAATCAAGAGATCTCTGAAGATAAATATAAAATAATAATAAATTATGTAAAAAAACATATTCTTTTTAACAGGGATACTTATAAAATTGAAAATATGAATAAAAATTTAATATATTATTTAGTTGAGCATGGAGTAGATATAAATAAAGATAATATGTTTAGAGAAACACCTTTATTTTATGCATGTAAAAAGTGGAAATAAAGATTTAGTACAATATTTGGTGGAACATGGAGCAGAAATAAATAAAGAAAATAAAGATGGTGAAACACCATTGTTTATAGCATTCCTTAGTGGAAATAAAGATTTAGTAAAGTGCTTGGTAGAACGTGGAGCAGATATAAATAAAGAAAATAACTATACTAATGAAGCACCATTATTTTATGTCTTTAAAAGTGGAAATAAAGATTTAGTAGAATACTTGGTAGAGCATGGAGTAGATATAAATAAAGATAATATGTTTAGAGAAACACCTTTATTTTATGCATGTGAAAGTGGAAATAAAGATTTAGTACAATATTTGGTGGAACATGGAGCAGATATAAATAAAGAAGATAAAGATGGTGAAACACCATTATTTAGAGCATGTGGAATTGGAAATATATATTTAGTAAATATCTTGCTGAAATATAAAGCAGATATAAATAGTAGAAATAAAGATTTAGTAGAATACTTGGTGGAACATGGAACAGATATAAATAAAGAAAATTGGAATGGTGAAATACCATTATTTAAAGCATATAAAAGTAGAAACAAAGATTTAGTAAAATACATGGTGGAACATGGAGCAGATAAAAATAAAGTATAAAAAGATGGTAAGCCATCACTATATTATAGAAATTATGATATAGAACATTATTTATTAAAATATATCACAAATATTATATATATAAATAAAAGCAATTAACAAAGAAAAAAAAAAATAAAATAATATAAATAAAGAATTACTTTATTTATTATATATAAATAAAGATAATAATTTATCAGTTTATTTTTTTTTTTTTTTTTTTTTTCATTTGACTATTGCATCATTAATCTAAAAATTGATATTTATATATAATATACTATAATTTATTTTTTATTTTAATTATTTTTTTATTTCTATAATAAATATATATAATATTTGTTTATTATTATTTTACATAATTTTATTTTTAATTTTTAATTTTTAATTTTTACTTTTAAATTTTTACTTTTAAATTTTTACTTTTAAATTTTTACTTTTAAATATTTATATGAGATTATAAAAATATTAAAATTTTAAAAATTACAATTTTATATATTTCATTTCTTGTAAAAATGAATTCCTTGGAACTATTATTAGACTAAGTTAAAAAAAAAAAAAAAAAAAAAAAAAAAAAAAGAAAAAAGAAAAAAAGAACTTCTCTTCACATTGAATGATTTTCAATGTAAAAATATTAGAAATTGAACATATCCAAAAAAAAAAAAAAAAAAAAAAAAAAGGCAATTAACAAAAGATTATTCATTTTTTAATTGAATAGATATGGTTATTCTTTATTAATATTTCAAGTAATAATAATAAAAATGAAAATGAAAAAATTTTTTAAATTAAAAACATTACTTTTTAAGTTTAAATTTTTAATTTTTAATTTTTATTTTTATTTTTATTTTTATTTTTATTTTTATTTTTATTTTTATTTTTATTTTTATTTTTATTTTTATTTTTATTTTTATTTTTATTTTTATTTTTATTTTTATTTTTATTTTTATTTTTATTTTTATTTTTATTTTTATTTTTATTTTTATTTTTATTTTTATTTTTATTTTTATTTTTATTTTTATTTTTATTTTTATTTTTATTTTTATTTTTATTTTTATTTTTATTTTTATTTTTATTTTTATTTTTATTTTTATTTTTATTTTTATTTTTATTTTTATTTTATTTTTATTTTTATTTTTATATTTATTTTTTTTTTTGATAGGATAATGATCAATTTTTTTTTATTTGGGTATTAACCAGTTTGTTAAATTGTTATTAACATAGTATTTTTTAAGTTTCCTTTTTTTTTTTTTTTTTTTTTTTTTGTAAATATTTTTATTTTTATTATTTTCCTTTGTTTCTATATATCTAAAAATTATATTTTTATTATCATATATATTTTATAAGAATATACTGATTAAATGCCATTGGGTACAAACAATTGTTTATTGACAATAAAAGTAAAACTTATCAGAAGGATATAGAAAATACTTATATAAAATGGAAATACGATCATTCCAATAAGTTGTCCTAATAAACCACAGAGAATTGGAACAATCATAAAAGTTAAACTACTAATAGCCATTTCCATACCGATAATGGAGGGAGAACTGGTTTCTCCATAGATAATCGGGGTGATAAAACTAAAATTAGGAAAAAGTGGACCATTCCCAAATCCTATTAATGATAATCCCAGTCCAGCAAGAATTAATGATTTTGAAAATATAATAAATAAAATTCCTGCACCTAAAATAAGCTCACCAAGAAATATTATTTTTTTAGAACCTAATTTGTGGGCTATTAATCCAGAAATAAATCTTCCTAAAGCAATACCAAGGTAATAAAATATGATTATACTTGCAGCAGTTTCGTCAGCAATATTTTTCGTTTCCACTAGATAAGTACTACCATAACTACCACTAGATACTTCAATAGCACATGAACCAACGAATAAAACCAATAAGGTTAATACACCTTTAATTTTTACAATTTTTTTGATGGGAAGATCTTCAATGTCTTCTTCCGTTAATTTACTTTCTTTCTTTTTCCATAAAAATAGAGTTGTAAAAAGAATGATGGTAATTACCGCAAGAATGATACACACAATCAAATAACCTTTTCTCCAACCTCCTTCTTTTTTTAATACGGAAGAAAAAATATATGGACTTGCTACTACGCCTACCCCATAAAATGAATGCAAAAAATTTATATGATGAGCTTTATAATTAATGGAGACATAATTATTCAAAGCCGTATCTATAGAACCAGCACCAAGACCAAGCGGAATAGCGCACAGGCATAACATCAAAAAATTTTTTGAATAAGAAAATGCAAGAATGGATACTGTTGTTAATGCCGTACTAAATGCAGTGACATTTCCAGTACCAAATCGTTTTATAACCTTAGCACTCATCAAACTTGAAACCATTGTTCCACAATATACTATTGTAATTATAAAGCTTCCTAAAGATATTGGAAGATTCCATTCTTTATAAATAGCAGGCCAAACCGTCCCAAATATAGAATCGGGAAGTCCCAATCCAATAAATGCAATATATATAACAGCTAGTAAAAACATAATCCTTTAATATGTCTGTGGAATATTGAAAAATTAATAAATATATAATAAATATGAAACAATATATAATTATATATTATCTTTACTATTTGACTTTTAATATGCTTTAATTTGCTTTTATTAACTATTTATTATCTTAGTGTTTGGCTTTTAATTTGCTTTTATCCATTCATATTACTTATTATATTTACAAGTTTTGTTTTTATTTTGCTATTAATAAATTAAAATATTTATTATCGCAAATAAAAAGTACTTGAAAAAAAAAAAAAAAGCAATAATATTTAATAAAGGATAAATATATATATATGTAATTTTCTATAAATATAATAAGGGTAAGAGCTTATATTTAGAAATGTTATTATCTAAATATTTGTTTATTTGTAAAATTTAAAATTTTATAATAATGGTGGCTGGCTGATAATTATTAGTTCGATTAAATCTTAGAGAGATTATCAATGGATGTTTTATTAAATGTTCTATAATAGTTTGTTTAAATAGTTTAATATATACTTAGCAAAAATAAATTGTAAGTATGTAGTAATATAAAAATTAATTTTAAATACTTTGTTATTCCTAAATAAACTAAAATGATAACATAATTGAAAAGAAATTATTAATCTTTAAATTATATATATTTTTATTTAATTGAAAAGAAATTATTAATCTTTAAATTATATATATTTTTATTTTTATTTTTATTTTTATTTTTATTTTTATTTTTTAAATTAAAATTTAAAAAAAAAAAAAAAAAAAAATTATTGGGTATGATAAAGAATTATAAAAATTTCATAAATTTTTATAAAAATGTACAAATTTTATACAAATTATAATATGTATTAATATCATCAAAGGTTCCAAAATGCCAAATTTTCACGTGATATATCAAATTTTGAGGCAGTTATATGATACTATTTTGTTGTATTATTAATTTGTAATTTTTTTCTTAAAATTTACTAAGTAAATAATTAAATAAATTATAATGGTTAGATAAAAATAAATATTTTTTTACAAAAAAAAAATAAAATAAAATATTCAAACAATTTAAAGGTTTATTTTTTGTAAAAAAAAAAAATATATATTAATAAAATACTTTAATAGGGAGAGTTGCATTTCCCCAAATTGCATTTCAACAGGTTACATTTCACCAGGTGGCGTAGTATTAAAATGTTGCATTTCCCCAAGTTGCATTTCCACAAGTTTAATTATAAATATTAATAATAAATATAAATATATAAAAATATAATATTTATTAATAATAAAATATAAAAATATAAAAATATAATATTGATATTAATAATAAAATATAAAAATATAGGATAATTTTTTTTAAATCAATCTATATAATTGTTAAAGTATTTTATTAATATATATTTTTTGTAAAAAAAAAAAAAAAATAAACCTTTTAATTGTTTGAATATTTTATTTTATTTTTTTTTTTTTGTAAAAAAATATTTATTTTTATCTAACCATTATAATTTATTTAATTTATCACTTAGTAAATTTTAAGAAAAAAATTACAAATTAATAATACAACAAAATAGTATCATATGATATAACTCGATTCTAATTTCCACTTTTTGGGAGAAGCGATTATATTCTTTTTAATATTTATTTTTATTTATTTAGTAATAATAATTAGTTAATTAACAACTTAACAATTACATAATATAAAATAATTTACATTTATACTTATTTATAATAAAGTTTTCATATGATAAAATATAAAGTTTAATAGGGGAAGTTGCATTACGCCAATTTTTTCACGTGATATATATATATTTGTGGCTATAGCTATATTATACTACATAATATTATTTTATTGTATTATTTTGTTATTTCAATTTTTAAATTAATTATTAAGTGAATAATTAAATAAATCATATAATGGTTAGATTTTATGATTTTAATTCTTTTTTTTTAATAATAATTCTTTTATTTAAATGTTATTAAAAATATAAATATTATTAATTATTTTACTTAAATGTTATTAATAAAAAAACATATTCTACTATTTATTTTATTTTATTTTATTAAATATGTACTTTATATTCATATTCTACTATTTATTTTATTTTATTTTATTAAATATGTACTTTATATTCATATTCTACTATTTATTTTATTTTATTTTATTAAATATGTACTTTATATTCATATTCTACTATTTATTTTATTTTATTTTATTCAATCTGTACTTTATATTCATATTCTACTATTTATTTTATTTTATTTTATTCAATCTGTACTTTATATTCATATTCTACTAATTATATTCTTTATTTATTTATCTATTTATTTATTAATTTATACATTTATTTATTTTAAAATTAATTGTATTATAATTTTTTATGGCGTTAACAAAAAATTTTACAAGCCATTAAAAATAAATGGCGTATTGAAAATTTGTATTTTAAAAATTGGCGAAATGAACCACATTCAGTTTAATAAAATATATATACATAATTAAATGTTATAAAATATAATAAATATTAGAAATAAAATAAAAGTTATTTAATATAATAAATTATTAATAATACACAATGAATTTCATATTTTTATGTTATCATTAATTTCCTAAATTCTAATGATATTTTCACTAGCCACAATTATAATAATTTACCAATTTGCAATTAACATAATTTTTAATATATTTATGTGTTTATAATAAATTAATTTTTATATTAATTAAAGTTTTTATTTATATTCTATATCATACGTCCCTCCTTTAGATACAACTATACCATAGTTTGTTAGAAATAAAGTTTAATATTATGATACTATATTATAGTTAGTTATATAATAACTTAGAATATAATATTATTAATATATTAAATAATTAAATATATATTGTTATGTAAATATATTGTGGCGCATATATGACGTACATCATATACTTACATAAACAACCAAATATAGTTATATTAAATGTAATAAATAATGTTTATATAATTGTATTATACAATTAATTATAAACAATAACCTTATTAAATAAAGATATTATTAAAAGTAGAGATCGAAATCTCAATTTCAAAGAAATATTTTTAACAGATTAAGAGTCTCAGTTTGACTCTACTAGTGTTTTATAATATTATATAACGAGTTTTTAATATTAAAATTAAGAAATATTTTTTTAAATAAAGATTAAATCATTTATTGATTATTTAATATAATAATTACATATTTTATTTAGTTGTCTTTTAAAAAAAAAAAAGAATAAATAAAAATAAAACAAAATGAGTGAATCATTAACAATTTCATCTAATGTCAAAATATTAAGTAAAAAGAATTATCCTTGTTGGGCCTCTGATATGGAACTGTTACTCGTCACCCATGAATTAGAATCTTATATTTACGAAGATAATGTTAAGATGATACATAAATCAGACAGCGAATACGAAGAAGGATGTATTCCAATTATGTGCACTAAGGACCTGTACTACGCAAAAGGAGTGACTAAAAAGCAAATAAAAAATGATGCAATGACAAAAAGAATAATAAGTCTTAATCTTGATGACTCAATCAAGATTAAAATAGATTTCAGAACAAAATCAGCACATCAAGTTTGGAAGCTGATTGAATCTACCTACTTAGAAAGTGAAGAGCAAAGGAAAATAAATTATAGAAAAGAATTGGAAGTAATGTCTTTTAACAAGAATGAAGATTTTGAATTATTTTTGTCTAACATGATAAATATTTTTAATAAACTCAAGGATTTAAATGATGAGGTTAGTGACGAAGCAAAATATAATTATCTTTATAAATCGTTACCTTATGACCTCATACATGCGACCAACATTATTAGCTATCACGATAATTGGGAAGGATGCTGCAAGCATTTAAATAAAATAATTCCAAAGTTAAAATTCTTAAAGGAATATAAAAATAATCAATATAACACTAATGCCTTGTTTAGCAGCACTGAAGAAAATAAACATAAAAATATAAATCATAATTATATAAACAAAAGAAATAATACGTACAATATTAATAAAAATTTCAAATGTTATAATTGTGGCGGTTTCGGGCACATTGCAAGAAATTGTAGCAGTAAACGTCACATTAACAATGGTAAAAATTACAACTTAAATAAATATAAGCACAATAATAAAGGAAAAGAGTATTCATACAAAAATAAAAAATACAATTCTAGAAAAGGACGTACATATGCGAACAATGCAGAAGAAACAAAATATGAAGAAAATTATAAAAACATTTATGATAACGTTTTAAATACAGACTACAACGATAATGAACATTGTGAATCCAATAGTGCGATTGTAGAGAAAAAGATAAATAATAAAAAGGATTTTTAGGTAACGGCAGTGTACTCCCTATGCAGAATATTGATTATTATACTGCCGATAATTTAACAATAAATTTACCTAATAAAATCAATAATGACGTTACTGAATGGACTTTAGATTCTGGAGCGTCATATCACATGACTGGAAATGTTAATAACTTAGTCGACTCCCAAAAACATGAAGTAAGCATCCACTTCGCAATTAATCATATAATTAAATCAAAATTAATTGGAAAATTTGTAGGTTATATTAACGGTAACAAAATTACTCTTAATAACGTCTTGTATATACCTACATTCAAGAAAAATCTTCTTTCAATTGACCATTTGAGCAATGAAAACTTTAAGACAGTATTTTATAGATACAAAAATAAAAATCATGCTGCTATATTTAATAACAAAAATAAAAGAATATACACATCAATATCAAATAATTCTAAAACATATAAAGTAATAATGACTAGAAAAAATATTAATATGCCCAACAGATACACTTGTAATAATTTAGAAAAAGCCACAGAAGATAATAATATGGAATTGGGGCACAGACGTATGGGTCATTTTAATATTGATTTAATTAAAGATAAATTATCCAAAATTAACATCTCGAAAAGATGTAAAATATGTTCAAAATCAAAACTAAAAAATTTCCCTTATCCACCTGCAAAAAATAATACCAAAGAAACATTCGAGCTTATCCATATGGATCTAGTATATGTACCAGACTACTCTGTTTATGGAAATAAATATTTCTTAACTATATTAGATGACTACTCAAGATACAGCTGGATTTGTTTTATAGAAAATAAAAGTAAAACATTTGATGCATTTATCAACTGGTACAATCAAATTAAAAATATTTTTAATAAAAATATAAAGTATATTAAGACTGACAATGGTACTGAATTCTTTAACAATAGATTTAGAGAATTTTATGATAAAACCGGTATAGTACATGAGAGTACTATTCCTTACAATCCTCAACAAAATGGAAGAGTTGAGAGATTACATGGAACTTTGATTTCTAATGCAGAGGCAATGCTTGCAGATGCAAAGTTAAATCATAAATTTTGGGAAGATGCAGTTTCAACTGCTAATTATATCCATAACAGGTTACCACATAAAGGTAACAATAATAAGATCCCATATGAAATATTATATAATGATAAAGTTGACTATAATAAATTTAGGGTATTTGGGTGTTTAACATATTTCTACGTACCCAAACAATTTAGAAAAAAGTTTTCGAATACCACTTTACCAGGTATATTTTTAGGGTATGATGAAATTAATCATACAGCCTATAAAATATATGATATTACAAACAATAAAATAATTCTTTCAAGAGCTGTAGTATTCATAGAAGATGAACCAGGAAATATGAATTCCCCTTCTACTACTCCAGACACATTAAATTTCTTACCATATTGTGAAATCGAAGAAAATAATGATAAAATTGAAGATAATAATATTATTGATAATAATGTTAATAATAATTATAATAATAATATAGGTGACAGTAACAATAACTATAATTATAACATTTATAATGATAATAATACAATAGATAATATAGAAAATATGAGAAAATCAAACAATGATAATTATAATAATTATAATTTAAATGAAAAATTTATTAATCCATAGTTTAATCCAAATATTCCTTATAATGATGTTAATTTTAATAATTACCAAAATAGTAATAATAACTTTATTTCCCCAATCAATTACAACTATCCTAATGTACCATTTTATAATATTAATGTACCAAATTATTTAAATTCTAACTTTAATCCTCAATTAATAAATTCACAAAACGTTAATCCTTCATTTATAAATAATAATAAAAATAATTTAAATGAACTAAATTCAAATAATAATTATAATTATTTCCAAAATGAAAATAATAAATATTTTTTAAATGGAAATAAAAATTATAATTATAATAATGATTATCTGTTGAATGATTATAATAACAATTTAAATAATGTTAATTATTCAAGTAATTTAAATAAAAATATTGTTAATTATAATAATAATAAATTTATAGGTAATTCGAAAAATGTGATCAGGAATATTCAGGATGATGAAACAGATAATATTGATAATACTAACGTTGATTTCAATAAAGCAAACATTATTAATCAACCCATTGAGAATAATAATAATTCATTCAATATTAATAATCTCCTTAAGGATCAAGATTCAAATAAGATAAATACTAATTCAATTCAAGAAAACTTAAATTTTGAAGTAGATAATGTAAACAAACCTTTAAAGGAAAATGCATATACAGGAATAAATAATAATGGAAATATTACTAATAATTTAAATTTTAATTATAATAATAATTCCAATGAAAATATAAATAAACATAATTTGAATAATGATAATGAGTTATATGGGAATAATTTTGATGATAAATATAATCATAATTTAAATGTTAACAACCAAGAAAATATAAATCATACTACAGGTAATGAAATAAAAGTAAGTAATATAACTCATGATAATATTAGTGTAAATGAATCAAATGTTAATTCAAATAATTATTTAAATCCAAATACGAATGAAAGTAATGAGGAATATAATAATTTAAATAAATCTAAAGATATTTTGAATAATGCTATTATTGAGAAAATAAATATAAATAATAATATGAATAAGAATAAGAATGATATATATTCAAATAAAAATAAAAATAGTAATATTAATAATTCAAATGTTGATGATGAATTTGCTGAATTAAGAGAACACTTAAAAACCAATTATAATAATAATATAAATGAAATATATCATATAAATAATAATAATAATAATAATAATAATAATAATAATTACTTAAAACGTTATGGAGATTATATTAAGGATACATACATTAATAAAAATAATAATGTTAATATGAATGATAAATATAATTACAATACGTTTAATAAAACTAATAAAGAAAAAGTTAACATTGTTAACACTAAAAATGCTGACAATAATAATGCAACTTCAAAGAAGTCAGCATGTAACAAAATTAAAAAGAAAAATACAAAAAATAAAGTAAATAAAATATTAACTAATAAATTGAATGAAGTAAATAAGAATATTAAACATACTGAACGAGATAAACAAACTAATTCTTTTTATAAAAATAAAAACAAAAGTACTTATGTAAATAAACAAAATAAGCAACAATCTAATGTGTTAAATAATAACGATAATAATTCGAAATTAAACATTAATAATAACCAACAAATAAGTTTATTAGGTACAAAAAGAAAAATTAGATATAACCCAGGAAATAATAACAAACGGTTAAAACCTTTTAGTATAGATAACATTTTAAATAATTACATGGCTCTTATATCTATTGATAATAATAACTTAAGGGAACCAAACAACTATAGAGATATTTTTAATTTAGAAGATAAAAAAGAGTGGTTGAAAGCTGTCGATGAGGAGCTAAGTAATATGAAAAAAATGAGAGTGTTTACATTAATAGATAAAGTACCTAAAGGAGCAAATATTGTTTCTACTAGATGGGTCCTTAAATATAAAAAAGACTCAGAAGGAAATATAATTAAACGAAAAGCTAGATTAGTAGCAAGAGGGTACTCTCAAATATATGGTGTGGATTATAGAAATACCTTCTCCCCCACACTTAAACAGGATACACTCCGAATAATTATAGCTATTTCAGTTCACCATAAATTTAATATTCATCAAATGGATATTAAAGCCGCCTACTTAAATGCCGAACTAAAGGAAGATATATACATGGAGCTACCTGAAGGTCTAAATAAAAAGGGTTTTTGTAAATTAAATAAAGCTTTATACGGCTTGAAACAATCAGGTAGGATGTGGAATGAAACATTTAATAAAGTATTAATAAGTTTAAACTTTAAAAGGTTCATTAGCGACCCATGTGTATATATTAAAAAAGATAACGATAGTAACATAAAATGTATTGTAGCCGTATATGTAGATGATATCATTATATCTGGAACTGATGCCGAAATTAAGAAAACCAAAAAATTAATTAAAAATAATTTTGAAGCTACCGATGTAGGTGAGATTGATTTTATAATTGGTATAAAATTCGTTAAATGTGATGACGGTTATTTTATACATCAAATAAAATATTTAGAAGATATTCTAAATAGATTTGACATAAACAAATATAGTCCAACGTCGAACATCATACCTATTGAATATAAAGAATTAAGAAATAAATATTTTAATCCTACAAGATATAAACAAGCAATTGGAAGTTTGCTTTATCTGGCTTTAAGTACTAGACCTGATATTCTATATTCAGTCAGTAAGGCTTCTAGGAAATCTGAAAAACCCACATACGAGGATTGGTATAACTTATTAAAAATATTTAGATACTTAAAAAAGAACCCAAATTATGGTATAAAATTTTCGTATAACGATAAAATTAACCTTGAAGTATATGTTGATGCCGATTTAGGTGGCGACAAAGAAACTAGGAGATCAACTACTGGATTTCTAATGTTAATTAATTCAGCCCCAACAAGCTGGTTCTCTAAGCTTCAACATTGTGTTTCTGTATCAACAGCAGAGAGTGAATATTACGGTATTCATGAATGCGCAAGACAATGCTTATGGTATAAAAATATATTTAAAGAATTTGGAATCAAACATGAATGTATAACAATCAACACAGATAATATAGCAGCAATTTATAATTGCGAAAATGAAACAATTAACCCGAAATCAAAACATATAGATTTAAGATATCATAGTATTAGAGAACTGATAAGAAATAATTATATAGGTTTAAAATATATTAAATCTGAGTATAATTTATCAGACGGTTTAACTAAATACTTAAATACTACTTTAATGAATAAGTTTAGAAATAACATTCTTTCTAGCTTTAATGATCTTAAACTTTAGGGGGAATGTTAGAAATAAAGTTTAATATTATGATACTATATTATAGTTAGTTATATAATAACTTAGAATATAATATTATTAATATATTAAATAATTAAATATATATTGTTATGTAAATATATTGTGGCGCATATATGACGTACATCATATACTTACATAAACAACCAAATATAGTTATATTAAATGTAATAAATAATGTTTATATAATTGTATTATACAATTAATTATAAACAATAACCTTATTAAATAAAGATATTATTAAAAGTAGAGATCGAAATCTCAATTTCAAAGAAATATTTTTAACATAGTTGTATTAAATTTTATAACATTTTTGAGATGCACTGGACGTTCTAATTTTAATTTCAAATTAGGATCTTCTAAACTAACAGTATTAAATTGTTTCCTAATAACTTTATAGGGTCCGACAAAATAAGGTTCCAACTTATGTCTTGTAAAATTTTTGACTTTAACTAGATCTCCAACGTTTATTTCATTTTGTTTATTAAAACGAGTTTCTTGTTCTTTTCTTTGAGTCCAATATTGATTATTTTTCTTCAAATTTTCACATGCATCTAAGACTCATTTGTGATGGTCGATAAATTTCTCAATTAATTGTTCTTCTTTGGATCCTAATACATTTGAAGTTGGTAGTGTAGTAGCAAGTTCAAATGGTTGTAAATCCTTTCGACCATAAAGTAATTCAAAGCTAGAATATTTCGTTACCGAATTTTTGGCAGTCCTTAAGGCCCAAAGAGCAGAAGGTAAAATTAAGTCCCAATTTTCTTCTTTAGCTCCAAGAAGTCTTAATAACTTACCAATTTCTCTATTTCTGTTTTCAGTCAGACCATTAGATTCTGGATGATATGTTGTAATAAAACTGATATATACATCATATAAATCCAAAAATATTTTTGTATTATCAGCAGAGAATTGAGTACCATTATCCGTAGTTATCACACTTGGAGTACCATGTCTAGCAAAAACTTTGGTTAAGAAATATACTACATCTTTTGCAGATACAGTTGCTGTGGGTTCTGCTTCAACCCATTTAGTGAAATAGTCTACAATTACTATAATATACTGATTATTACGTTCAGTAATAGGCAGAGGACCTATTATATCTAATCCAAGATGCGTAAACGGCGCTTCCACTTGAGTCGCATATTTTTCTGTAGGGTCCGGTGTTTCGTTCTTTTTCTTTAACTGGCATGTTGTACATTATTTTAGAAATCTTCTTATATCATTCGTCATGCCCTTCCAATAACTTGTCCTCTTCAGTCTCTCATATGTTTTCTCAAATCCTTCATGGCCTATTGAGTGTGCTTTAAGAATTAAATTAAATTTATCTTCTTCTTTTTCTATGATTTTTCTATATTGACCGCTATCAATAATATATTTTTCTCCATTTTCTTCAACAATATTTTCCTCTAAAAACTTTTCCATAAATTCAGTTACATTTAATTTGGATTGTTCCTCTTCATTCTCCATATTCACCGTGGATATTTTATAATTATAATTTTCATTAATTTTCTTTTGTTCTATATTATTAATGTATTCTAATATGTTATTCCTTTGTTGGTAAAGTTTATCTTTATAATCCTTTAATTCAGGAGGAGTAACATCATTGTATTTATTTTTATTAAATTCTAATATATAAGATTCTATATTATCCAGTTTATTATTCACATAATCTTGTACTATTTGTTTTAATCTATTCAACTGATTTATTTCTTTATTACATTTATTTACATTTATTTCAAATATATGTATTTTATGATTAATACGACTATATATTTTATCATTAACCTGTAATATATTATTAATTATATTATTTAATTCATTTGGACATATATTAATAGTAGTATTTAGTATATTAACATGGTTGTCTCCAATCGAAAAATTTTCGAAGTTTCCATTTTTCTTTTTAGGATCCTGAAAATTTTCTATATACCCATAATTTTCCCTCATATTTTTATTTTTTGAAATTTTTGAAATTTTTGAAATTTTGTCTGAAAAATTTTTTTCTTTGATCGCAATATTCTTATCCTTTCTTGAATCACAGTCCATCTTTTTAGATTCGTCTAATTCATTGATCTCTTCTATTTTGCTTTTTATATCTATATTATCTTTTAGGTCTTGTTCTATATTTTTATTTTTATTTTCTTCCATTTGTCCTGGTTCAGTATTTATAATTTTATGAGCTGTTTTGTTTATATCCTCATTTAGTCTTTTAATTCTGGATAGAGCATCAGCTAAAGAATTCTTTTTCCCTGGTTCATATAAAATTTTTATCTTTAACATACTTATTAATATGCACCATCTAATATGACGCAAATTATTGGGTTCTTTGTTTTTAAATAATCCCACCAGTGGTTTATGATCAGTGTATAATAAAGTTTCATACATGTTTCCAGAAATATAGGGTTTAAATTTTTCAGCGCAATAATATACAGCAGTGCCTTCTAGGTCTGTAGTGCTGTAGTTTCTCTCCGCCTTTGTTAGTGTCCTACTAACATAATGAATAGGATATTCCACTCCGTCATCTTCGTCCTTTTGTAATAGAACACCTCCAATTCCTTCAGCGCACGCATCAGTTCGTATTATAAATTGTTTACTGTAGTCCGGGAATCTTAATATCGGAGCATTGATTAAAGCAGATTTTAAAATATCAAAAGCAGACTGTTGTTCTTCCCTCCAAAAGAAAGAACAATTTTTTTTTAAAAGAATTGTTAATGGAGCAGCTAACTTAGAAAAATTCGAAATGAATTTTCTATAATAACCAACAGTACCGAGGAAAGAACGAACTTCATTGATATTACTAGGGCGATTCCAATTTTTAACAGCCTCTACCTTACTCTCCATTGTAGTTAAACCGTCTTTGGTAACCATATGGCCCAAAACTTCTACTTTTTCTTTAAAGAAGTGACATTTACCTATATTAAGTTTAACTTTGTGTTTCCTGAAGATACTAAAAACTTGCTCAAGGTGAATTAAGTGTTCTTCTTTACTTTTGGAAAATATTAAAATATCATCAAGAAAAACGAATACAGACTTTCCTAATAGTTCTATAAGAATGGAATTCATTTCTCTTTGAAAAGTCGCTGGGGCTCCGGTGAGACCAAATGGCATGACTTTATATACGAAATTACCAAATTTTGTAGTGAAACCTGTAATATCGATGGAATCCTCAGCCATTAAAATTTGATGATATCCTGAGAATAAATCTAGAGTGGAGAAAATAATTGCACCAGCCAGACTATCGAATATTTCTTCTATATTTGGAAGCGAGTATACGTCTGGGACAGTTAAATCGTTAACTTTCCTGTAGTCACTACAAAGTCGCCATTTTCCGTTTTTCTTACGAGCTAGTACAATAGGTGAAGACCATGAAGATTTAGCAGGAGCAATTAAACCATTTTCCCAAAGTTTGAGAATTTCTTCTTTAACAATATCTGATTTAAACTTATTTAATTTATAAAATTTACTTTTCACAGGTTTAGCTCCCTCCACTAGTTGTATATGATGAGGACCTAAATCTGAAAGTGTCAAATTTTCGGATGAAGTAGCAACTATATCTATATATGAATTTAATAGATTGACTATATCACTTTTACAATCTTCGTCTAAAGATAAAAGAAATTGTGGTGAATTTATGTATTCTTTAGGACTTAAAATATCATTTTTCTTTGATGAATTTGATGTAGGAGTGAATTCATCATTATCACTTAATTCTTCAAGTCTAAAAGTATTAATCAATTTTTCGTGTCTTTTGCATCTAAGAAAACATATAATTATATCATCATCTTGTTCTACAATAAGAGGCGCAATAGTTTCAAAATTAGATTTATCTATGAATCGACAAAGAGTAGCACATAAGGGGTGGATAAATAAAGAATTTGAAAATATAGTTTTCAGACCAATTAACAAATCAAAGTACATAATATCATGTTCTACCACACAAAAATTAGCGGTAAAAGAAAAATTATTAATATGTAAAGTTAAACGAACAACTATTGCATCTGCCACAGTATTATCTCCTAAGGCTTCATAAATACGTCCACGACAGTAACCCACTTGTTCGTATTGACCTGGAAGACTATTTAAATAAGAGGTAGATACTAGATTTAAATTACTACCAGAATCAATAAGAAGTCTACCTGAAGTATTATCAACCTTGCAACTGACTAGTCCAATATCCTCATCTTTAATAATTCCATCCTTATTAGGTGTTTTATTGGCCTCCTCCGAAAAATCTATGGAACTCATTAACTTAACTTTATCTGCTCGAAGGCTTTTGGTTAGGTCACTACGTGCTTTAGGAACCAAATCTAAAAGTTGTCCCATATTAATGTTACATTTGGTATTCGCAATGTCCTCAATTAAGTTATATGGTTTAATATTTAATTTTTGAACCATATTAATATGTTTTTCCACTCTAGTATTACCATGGGGAACATCAACAAACGTTACCTTTTTGCTTTGTGTAACCTTCTTTATATTTGTATTTAAATTTGAATCAGAAATCTTTTGATGGTCACCTGACATTTCATTTGATATAATTTCGGAGTTAGAATTTATTTTGTTTATTTCCATAATATTATCATTATTATTTTTAGCATTTGAAATGTTTATTGAAGGCGCGTTTTTATTATTATTATTTATAAACACTGAATTTTTATAGACACTATCGGAACTTTTAATATAATTTTGATTATTATTTTTATTAATTTCTTTATGGTCTTTTACAGAATTCAAATTATTATTATCTATTTCCTTTAATAAGTTAGGAGAAGATGGTCTACTATTTAATTTTTTGTTTGAAATTTCTTCTTGATCTTCTAAGGGAAGTCTTTTTCTTTTGGTAGCATCTACAACAAATGTTCGAGCGTTTTGATTAACGAGAGGTCGCGAACTCTCATTTAAAAGTTTAAAGAATCCTTTTTATTTTGATCTAATTTTTCTACTAACTCTTTATATCTTAAATATTCTTGTCTAATGAATTCAGGACATTCAGCTTTAAAATGTCCAGAATCTCCACAACAATAACAAGCATTAACTTTAATTTTTGGTTTAGTCTCCAATGGATTCGTAGAAAAATTTTTTGTTTTATATTGACTATTAAAATTTTTCTGATTATTAGGGTTAGGGTTAGATTTTCTTTTTACTTCCATTTTTTGTTTATTTTTAATAACAAAATCTTCATGTCTTTCGGCAATTTCCATGGCTTTTGGAATTTCCATTTTTCCAGCTAACCAGACACCTTTATACGCTTGATGTTTATATTCAATAGAGTTCAAGTAGTCTTTATAAGTAATAGCTAATTTTTCTGAAATGGATAATTTGTTATAAAGATCTAAATATTTTAAATTAAATTCCTTGAGATTATCATCGACTGAAATTTTCATGTCTTTAAGCTGGTCAATGATATCTTCCGGCGATACGTCCATATTGTATGCTTTCAGAATATGTTCTTTCATTTGTTCTAAACTTGGATAAGAAATTTCTGTGTCACTGACTCTGATAATATTGTCTGTGATACTCCTGAGACCTTTACCTTGCACAGTCATAGCACAGTATCTATAAAGCTCTTCACCTTTAGATATTTTATGCATATCTTTGAAGGCTTTCATTTGAATATACCACGTCTCGACGTCATGGTTTTCGTCATTGATGTGGATGATGTTTTGAAGCATGCTAGATAGCATGTTCATTTTTATAAATTCTTCCATTTTAACTTATAATTAATATTCTTAAACTTCAATTTCTTCAAAAAAAAATTTTTTTTTTTTTTTTTTTTTTTTTTTTATGTTATTAAATCAATAACCAATTATTTCTATAAAATCAAAAAAAAATAATATTCTTTATTTTAATATATCCTTCCTCCTCAAAAAGAACCGATATCGCCACCAATTGATATAACTCGATTCTAATTTCCACTTTTTGGGAGAAGCGATTATATTCTTTTTAATATTTATTTTTATTTATTTAGTAATAATAATTAGTTAATTAACAACTTAACAATTACATAATATAAAATAATTTACATTTATATTAATTTATAATAAAGTTTTCATATAATAAAATATAAAGTTTAATAAAATATATGTACATAATTAAATGTTATAAAATATAATAAATATTAGAAATAAAATAAAAGTTATTTAATATAATAAGTTATTAATAATACACAATGAATTTCATATTTTTATGTTATCATTAATTTCCTAAATTCTAATGATATTTTCACTAGCCACAATTATAATAATTTACCAATTTGCAATTAACATAATTTTTAATATATTTATGTGTTTATAATAAATTAATTTTTATATTAATTAAAGTTTTTATTTATATTCTATATCACATATAACTGCCTCAAAATTTGATATATCACGTGAAAAATTGGCATTTTGGAACCTTTGATGATATTAATACGGGGAGAGCGCGTTTCGGAACCGCACGTGAATAGATATAAGCCACATGCTTTTTGAGATGGCGTATTATATATAAAATTTTTTATATAAATAAATAATTAAATAATAATTAAATAAATATTTTATTTTATAATAATTTCATAATTTAATATATATTTGATAATAAAAAATAAAAATATAAAAAAATAAAAAAATAAAAAAAATAAAAAAATAAAAAAATAAAAAAAATAAAAAAATAAAAAAAATTAAAAATAAAAAAAAAATAAAAAAAATAAAAAAGATTAAAAAAATAAAATACAAAAAAAATAAAATAAAATATTTTCATTTTTATTTATATTTATAACTGTAATTTTTTATTATATAAATAAATAAATAAATAAATAATAATTAAATAAATATTTTTTTTTATAATAAAAAAATAAAATAAAAAAAAGAAAAGATAAATATTTTTTTAGTAATTTAAATATTATATTCATAAATAAAAATTTATAAAAAAAATAATATAAGCCACATTCCGAAATGAAAATTTATGTAAAAATATTTAAAGCCACATTCCGAAACGCACCACCCCCATATTAATACATATTATAATTTGTATAAAATTTGTACATTTTTATAAAAATTTATGAAATTTTTATAATTCTTTATCATACCCAATAATTTTTTTTTTTTTTTTTTTTTAAATTTTAATTTAAAAAATAAAAATAAAAATAAAAATAAAAATAAAAATAAAAATATATATAATTTAAAGATTAATAATTTCTTTTCAATTAAATAAAAATATATATAATTTAAAGATTAATAATTTCTTTTCAATTATGTTATCATTTTAGTTTATTTAGGAATAACAAAGTATTTAAAATTAATTTTTATATTACTACATACTTACAATTTATTTTTGCTAAGTATATATTAAACTATTTAAACAAACTATTATAGAACATTTAATAAAACATCCATTGATAATCTCTCTAAGATTTAATCGAACTAATAATTATCAGCCAGCCACCATTATTATAAAATTTTAAATTTTACAAATAAACAAATATTTAGATAATAACATTTCTAAATATAAGCTCTTACCCTTATTATATTTATAGAAAATTACATATATATATATTTATCCTTTATTAAATATTATTGCTTTTTTTTTTTTTTTCAAGTACTTTTTATTTGCGATAATAAATATTTTAATTTATTAATAGCAAAATAAAAACAAAACTTGTAAATATAATAAGTAATATGAATGGATAAAAGCAAATTAAAAGCCAAACACTAAGATAATAAATAGTTAATAAAAGCAAATTAAAGCATATTAAAAGTCAAATAGTAAAGATAATATATAATTATATATTGTTTCATATTTATTATATATTTATTAATTTTTCAATATTCCACAGACATATTAAAGGATTATGTTTTTACTAGCTGTTATATATATTGCATTTATTGGATTGGGACTTCCCGATTCTATATTTGGGACGGTTTGGCCTGCTATTTATAAAGAATGGAATCTTCCAATATCTTTAGGAAGCTTTATAATTACAATAGTATATTGTGGAACAATGGTTTCAAGTTTGATGAGTGCTAAGGTTATAAAACGATTTGGTACTGGAAATGTCACTGCATTTAGTACGGCATTAACAACAGTATCCATTCTTGCATTTTCTTATTCAAAAAATTTTTTGATGTTATGCCTGTGCGCTATTCCGCTTGGTCTTGGTGCTGGTTCTATAGATACGGCTTTGAATAATTATGTCTCCATTAATTATAAAGCTCATCATATAAATTTTTTGCATTCATTTTATGGGGTAGGCGTAGTAGCAAGTCCATATATTTTTTCTTCCGTATTAAAAAAAGAAGGAGGTTGGAGAAAAGGTTATTTGATTGTGTGTATCATTCTTGCGGTAATTACCATCATTCTTTTTACAACTCTATTTTTATGGAAAAAGAAAGAAAGTAAATTAACGGAAGAAGACATTGAAGATCTTCCCATCAAAAAAATTGTAAAAATTAAAGGTGTATTAACCTTATTGGTTTTATTCGTTGGTTCATGTGCTATTGAAGTATCTAGTGGTAGTTATGGTAGTACTTATCTAGTGGAAACGAAAAATATTGCTGACGAAACTGCTGCAAGTATAATCATATTTTATTACCTTGGTATTGCTTTAGGAAGATTTATTTCTGGATTAATAGCCCACAAATTAGGTTCTAAAAAAATAATATTTCTTGGTGAGCTTATTTTAGGTGCAGGAATTTTATTTATTATATTTTCAAAATCATTAATTCTTGCTGGACTGGGATTATCATTAATAGGATTTGGGAATGGTCCACTTTTTCCTAATTTTAGTTTTATCACCCCGATTATCTATGGAGAAACCAGTTCTCCCTCCATTATCGGTATGGAAATGGCTATTAGTAGTTTAACTTTTATGATTGTTCCAATTCTCTGTGGTTTATTAGGACAACTTATTGGAATGATCGTATTTCCATTTTATATAAGTATTTTCTATATCCTTCTGATAAGTTTTACTTTTATTGTCAATAAACAATTGTTTGTACCCAATGGCATTTAATCAGTATATTCTTATAAAATATATATGATAATAAAAATATAATTTTTAGATATATAGAAACAAAGGAAAATAATAAAAATAAAAATATTTACAAAAAAAAAAAAAAAAAAAAAAAAAGGAAACTTAAAAAATACTATGTTAATAACAATTTAACAAACTGGTTAATACCCAAATAAAAAAAAATTGATCATTATCCTATCAAAAAAAAAAATAAATATAAAAATAAAAATAAAAATAAAAATAAAAATAAAAATAAAAATAAAAATAAAAATAAAAATAAAAATAAAAATAAAAATAAAAATAAAAATAAAAATAAAAATAAAAATAAAAATAAAAATAAAAATAAAAATAAAAATAAAAATAAAAATAAAAATAAAAATAAAAATAAAAATAAAAATAAAAATAAAAATAAAAATAAAAATAAAAATAAAAATAAAAATAAAAATAAAAATAAAAATAAAAATAAAAATAAAAATAAAAATAAAAATAAAAATAAAAATAAAAATAAAAATAAAAATAAAAATAAAAATAAAAATTAAAAATTAAAAATTTAAACTTAAAAAGTAATGTTTTTAATTTAAAAAATTTTTTCATTTTCATTTTTATTATTATTACTTGAAATATTAATAAAGAATAACCATATCTATTCAATTAAAAAATGAATAATCTTTTGTTAATTGCCTTTTTTTTTTTTTTTTTTTTTTTTTTGGATATGTTCAATTTCTAATATTTTTACATTGAAAATCATTCAATGTGAAGAGAAGTTCTTTTTTTCTTTTTTCTTTTTTTTTTTTTTTTTTTTTTTTTTTTTTTAACTTAGTCTAATAATAGTTCCAAGGAATTCATTTTTACAAGAAATGAAATATATAAAATTGTAATTTTTAAAATTTTAATATTTTTATAATCTCATATAAATATTTAAAAGTAAAAATTTAAAAGTAAAAATTTAAAAGTAAAAATTTAAAAGTAAAAATTAAAAATTAAAAATTAAAAATAAAATTATGTAAAATAATAATAAACAAATATTATATATATTTATTATAGAAATAAAAAAATAATTAAAATAAAAAATAAATTATAGTATATTATATATAAATATCAATTTTTAGATTAATGATGCAATAGTCAAATGAAAAAAAAAAAAAAAAAAAAATAAACTGATAAATTATTATCTTTATTTATATATAATAAATAAAGTAATTCTTTATTTATATTATTTTATTTTTTTTTTTCTTTGTTAATTGCTTTTATTTATATATATAATATTTGTGATATATTTTAATAAATAATGTTCTATATCATAATTTCTATAATATAGTGATGGCTTACCATCTTTTTATACTTTATTTTTATCTGCTCCATGTTCCACCATGTATTTTACTAAATCTTTGTTTCTACTTTTATATGCTTTAAATAATGGTATTTCACCATTCCAATTTTCTTTATTTATATCTGTTCCATGTTCCACCAAGTATTCTACTAAATCTTTATTTCTACTATTTATATCTGCTTTATATTTCAGCAAGATATTTACTAAATATATATTTCCAATTCCACATGCTCTAAATAATGGTGTTTCACCATCTTTATCTTCTTTATTTATATCTGCTCCATGTTCCACCAAATATTGTACTAAATCTTTATTTCCACTTTCACATGCATAAAATAAAGGTGTTTCTCTAAACATATTATCTTTATTTATATCTACTCCATGCTCTACCAAGTATTCTACTAAATCTTTATTTCCACTTTTAAAGACATAAAATAATGGTGCTTCATTAGTATAGTTATTTTCTTTATTTATATCTGCTCCACGTTCTACCAAGCACTTTACTAAATCTTTATTTCCACTAAGGAATGCTATAAACAATGGTGTTTCACCATCTTTATTTTCTTTATTTATTTCTGCTCCATGTTCCACCAAATATTGTACTAAATCTTTATTTCCACTTTTTACATGCATAAAATAAAGGTGTTTCTCTAAACATATTATCTTTATTTATATCTACTCCATGCTCAACTAAATAATATATTAAATTTTTATTCATATTTTCAATTTTATAAGTATCCCTGTTAAAAAGAATATGTTTTTTTACATAATTTATTATTATTTTATATTTATCTTCAGAGATCTCTTGATTTAATTTTTCAGTAGAAATAGAAGATTTTATTTTTATATAGAAAAAGTAACCATTTAATAAAATCATTATCATAAATCTTAAAAATAATTTTTAATAAAACCATTTCATTCTTTTCAATTAATAATTTTATTAAAGAAGAAGATATATATAAATCATTATGATTTTTATTTATTAGAATTTCTAATACTCTAGGTGTAAGTTTTTTTTTCATTATATTTTTCCAATAATTTATCTTTCTTATTTATACTGTTATTCATATTTATTTTATTTTCTACTATGACTTTTTAATTTTTTTTTTTTTTTTTTTTTTTTTTTTTTTTTATTTATTTTTTTTTATTTATTTTTATTTTGTTTTATTATTAATTTTTCGTTAATTTTTATTTTATTAATAAATAAAAATATGTATAAATAATAAATGTTATAGATATTCTTTAAAATATTTTAATTATACATATGTATAAAAAATAAGACTAAAAATAGAATAAAAAAAAAAAAAAGAAAAAAGAAAAAATTTTTTTTCTTTATATATTTAATTTAATAATAATTAAAAATTTAATTAAATATTAAATTTATTAAAAAAATTTTAAAGGTTGGACATAAAAAATTAAATTTAAAATAATCTCTCAGTAAAGAGACCAGGATCCTCAGTAAAAAAGGAAATAAATAAAAAATCTTATACAAGTAATGAAGTATTAAGTATTCAATTGGAAGTTCCATTAAGCTTCAATAAGTGTCTAGATGCAATATATGATGAATTAAAAAGTTTATATGATAATCATATTTTTATGACTTTTGTTATTGACTTAACCAATAGTAAAATACCAATTAAAGTAAAATGGATATTTAATATCAAAAGAGATAGTAATAATAATAAAATTAAAATCAAAGAAAGGCTTGAAGCAAAAAGCTACAGTCAAATTATAGGTCTCGATTACGAGTTAACTTTCTTACTAACATTAAGTATCGACAATATTAAACTTATAATTTCTCTAGCAGCGACATTTCATTGGGTCATTTATTAATTAGATATAAAGGTTGCCTATTTAATTACAGATTTAAACAAAAATATTTATTACTATACCGCAAAAGATATAAAAAGGGTTTCTGGAAATTAAACAAAACTTTATATGGCTTGAGATAATCAGGCTGGTAATGACAAACTTTCTTATTAGTATTGGGTTCATCAATTAATATTTGAACCATGTATATTTAAAAAGGTAAGAAATAATAAAGTCCATTTGCATCATTGATATTTATATAGATAAAATGATTATTATAGGTATAAACCCGAAAATGAAAGAAACAATTGCAAAAATAAAACAGTTTAAAAACATAATTATAAACACTTCATTCCTCAGTTTAATTAGTTAGAAAACATACTCTCTACTATGGAAGCTGAAAACATTAATACTTCTGAATGTGTTAAGAAAACATTATGGATAAGAAATATTTGATTCGAATTATTTGATTCGAATTATTTGATTTTAATAAATCAATAAGAATATTCACTGACAATATTTCAAGAAAAACGACAACTGAAAATAGACAATATTAAAAATTAAAACATATAAATATAAAATTCTATTTTAGTAAGGATCATATTAAAAATAAAGAATTATATTAAATACATAAACGCTGAAAATATGCTTTCTAATGCTTTGACTAAAAATATTAATGGACCAAAGATAACAAAATTCTCAAATTATGTTTGTGAATTTTGTTAGCTAAAAAATTAAAAATTTAATAAATTTATTATTTTTTTTATTCATTTAAAATTTTTTTCTGTTGTTTTTATATATTAAAACAATTAAAATATATATATGTATTTTTAATTTTTATAAATATTTATTTAATTATTTTTAAATAAAACAAAAAAAAATTTTTTTATATTATTCAACATATAATTGTTCAATTTATTTTACCATTATTTTTATTTTTTATAATATCAAAATACCTATAAATATGTTATATTAAAAAATAATAATAATAATAATTATTTTAAGAAAATAATTTTTTTTATTTAATTTTATATAATACTATTAATTAAGGTTTAGTATTATTTATGTTTATTTTATTAATCTTACCTGAGTCAAGTCAATAGTCCATTAAATAATTTTTTAATTGTTCAAGCTTTTTATTGTATATTTTTCTCATTATATATTATCTTATTTTAAATGATATTTTTATTAATATTAATATATTCACTTACCTTTTATATGCATGTAGATATATTCTACTAAAGCAATCTTTCTGACTAATATAAAATTACAAAGTGAGCTAGTATGTATATCATTAGGTTAGGTTATACTGGCCTCGCTTCAAAGGGAATTATAGAACTTGAGAGGCATTCTAAGAAAATTCTCAGTAATAATATGCATGTCAGAGAGCCAATACTGAACACTCAGTAAGGCCGTCCAGCAGGGACAATATCTGTCTATGTGAAAGCATACCAAAGTGTTGTGACTACTTCAATATTCCCATGCCTTGAGGGAGACCAAAGGGATACGCACTGAAAGTTAAAAATAAAAAATCACATATCTTTTAGTGTATTATATCTTTAATAATTTATTAAAGTTTTTATAATTGTTAGAAACTTTTTATTGTTAATTAAAGAGACTTTTTTAATTTTTATTGTTTATTAGAAAAACTTCTTTTCAACTTTTTATTGTTTACTAAATGTTTTTTTTTTAACTTTTTATTGTTAATTAAAGAAGCTTTTTTTATTTTATTAATATAATTTTTTATTTTAAATAGTATTTTTCATTAATTATATCTTTTATAAATTAAATCATTAATGACTTATTAAAGTTTAATCAAATGGAAAAAAATTTTTTTTTCGTTTATAATATTTTTTCTTATCTCAAATTACTTTTCCATTAGAAAAGTGTTAGCATAACACTTATTAAAGGTAAATAACTTACTGTAGTTTTTAATTTTTTGAGACTTTTCTTTTTCTTTCATTATAATGTTTTTTATTTAAAAAAAAAAAAAAATATTTTTTACCATTTTATATTTTTTTTTTTTTTTTTTCATTATAATATCTTATTTTAAATTATATTTTCCAATAATACAATTTTCTTTTTATAAGTTATATCTATACTAGTTTATTAAAGTTTTTATTGAATAAAAAAAAAAACTTATTATTATATCTTATTTGTAATGATATTTTCTATTAACATAATTACTTTTTTACGAGTTAAAAATAACTTTTAAAAGTCTTCAATGATTTTTTGTATAAAAAACATTTTTTTAATTGTTAATTAAAAGGAACAAATTTAAATAGTATATTGTATTACATATTTTATACCTATTTTTTTATAAAACAAAATTATAATACATATTTTATTCATTATTTTACTATTATAATAAAACAATTTAAAAAAAAAAAAATTTTTATCAAACTTTATTATTATTGTTTATATTATAATATAATAATGTAATTTGAATATATTTTTTAATTAATTTTAATTTAAAAACTATATATTTTATATAATAAATAATTAATAAAAAAAAAAAAAAAAAAAAAAAAAAAAAAAAAAAGGAATAAAATTAATATAAACAATATATGAATGAAATATATATAATTTAAAACAAAAAAAATTTTTTTTTTGATAGTGAGAAAAGTATATGTGTTTTTTATAATAAACTTTATTTATTTTTGTATTTATTTAATACATAAATTTTTATTAATTATTAATGTTTAAGAACTCACTTTTTTAAGATAATAAAAATAATTAATTTATAGTAAAATTACATCTTTAACCATGTGATTATTCTATGAATTAATACACATAGATAGATGTTACACAACATAAAAATATAATAATAAAATATTAATATAAGATAAGAATATAATATCGATAAGAATATAATATTAATAATAATATAAGAATATAAAAGTATAATATTAATAATATAAAGATATAAAATAAAATGTGAATATTTTAACATTCCCCCCTAAACAAGATTTTTCTTGAAAATTTTGTTTGCGAAGAATAACATTTTATTTCTATTGACATCTTTTGTGAGTATATCAGCAAGATTGTCTTCGGATTTGATATGTTGTAAAATAACGTTATTATTTTCAACATGTTCCTTGAAGAAATGGTAACTTACACGTATGTGTCTTAGTCTTTTTCCAATAGCGAAATTTTCGGCGGAATATAGACTGGCTTTATTGTCATCATAGAGATTTATTTTGAATTTTTTATTGAATAGTTCTTCAAGAATACTTTTTAACCATAAGCCATTTGCAACGGCTTCCGATAATGCAACATATTCTGCTTCGGCAGTGGATCTTGAGACACATTGTTGTTGTCTTGACATCCATAAAACTGGTCCTGAAGCTAGGAAGTAGATATTTCCAGATGTAGATTTACTATTGGTTATATCTTCAGCGAAGTTGGAGTCGGTATAGCCTTTAAGATTTCCATCTCTTTTATATTGTAAATAATAATCTTTGGTTTGGTTAATATATTTAAATATTTGTAATACCTTTTTCCAATCAGTCATATTTGGATTTTTATTTTTTCTTGATGCTTTGTTTACTGCACAAGCAATATCAGGTCTTGTGCATTTTGCTAAATGTATGAGAGAGCCTACTGCGCTTTGATAGATACTATTATCGAATGGTTCATTGTTAATTTCTTTAATGTTTTCACCTACACAAGGAGTAGAGGATTTTTGATTTTCATTTATTTTGAATCTTTTTAAAATATCGTTAATGTAACGAATCGTAGTGTAAGAATCTATAATTATTCTTAACAAAATAATTATATTTTCTTAGTTAGGTTATAATTAATATAACTTTTATTTAACTCATATTTCATTTATACAATTAATTATAATTAATAATTTATTTAATTATATATTAAAATTTTATTTAGTTTAATATTAAAAATTTATTTAATTAAATAATTTTTATACATTTAAAATAATATTAAATTTATTTAATTATTCACTTAATTATTAAATTTATTAGTTTTAGTTTTCTCTCACTTATTAAATCATAAACTAAAACACTATTCTGTATTTTATCATGTATTCTGTATTCTATCATGTATTCTGTATTGTATTAATCATGTATTTTATTATTAATGTATTGTTTTATATTTTTTATGTAAAGTTCTATAAAATAGAACTAAATAGATTAAATTTTAAATTTTATGATCGAAATAATTTTCATTATTTTATTCTTTCATTTTCGATCATTATATTAGATTAAGTAATCGGTTAATTAAGGTTTTTCCAATTACTTCTTAAAAGTAATCGGTTTTACTTAATTAACGCGATGATCGATATGGATAGAATATCGATCAAAAAACTTATCTAGGTTTTTCTTCTAGTCTTTTCCTAGATAAGAGATTTGTTAAGATTAGAACCCCTTTTGATTTTAACCTTATTTTGACAAAAAAGTATAAATAAGGCTCTTGAGTTCTCTTTGAGAAATCAAGAGTTATTATTATAACAATTATAATATAATAATAATAACAATAAGTTTTAACATTTAAAATTTTTAATAAATAATAAAACAAATTATTTTAATAAAACAAATTTTATAATTAAAACTTTTCCTTATCAATTTTAGTGTTTCGTCTATTATAATTCGTTATAATAAACTCGATAATTAGAAAGAACCATAGGTAAGTATGATTCTTTTCTAAACCTTTAATATTAGCAGTTAGAGCTAATATTAATGATTAATAATTTAATTATAATTTTTTAATTAAATTATTACACGTAGAATTTTATGGTTTGGTTCGGGGTTTTTATAAAAATTATTCAAAAATTATAAATAAAATTAAAACAATAATAAAAATAAAAATAAAAGATTAATATAAACAAAAAAATAAATAAACAATATAACTTTTTAAAATTTGATTTTTATAATTCTTTTATTAATTTTTTTTTATTTAAAAATTATAATGTTAGAATTACAATATAAAAAAAAAATACAATTTTTTTACTGTTATTTATATTTTTTTCTTAAAATAATAGAAATGGTAATGCCATTTCTTTGTATAATAAAAATTAATTATTATTAATAATTTTTATATTATTTTTTTTTTATTGTTAATATAATTATTATTTACTTATAATAAATAATGCTTATATATTAATCTATTACTAATTATTTATTACTAATCTACTTAATTATATATTTTAAAAGACAATTTTTTTATTTTACAGAAATTAATTCTGTGGTTTAGTAATATTTATTTAATCCTAAAGTTTAATTTTACTAAGTTTAGAAAAATAATATTATTTAAATTGTTAATATAAAATTTATAATCATTTCATCAAATTTATAATATAATATTTATAATAAAACATATAATAATAATATAACTATTTTCTTTTATGTTTAATTTTTTTTTTTTTTTTTTTTTTTTTTTTTTTTTTTTTTTTTTTTTTTTTTTTTTTAGTAATCATTAATACAATTTTTAATCTGGAATTTTCCAAAGAAATAATTAATATTGATAAGTTTAATATTAATAAAAGAATTATTGATAAGATTTTGATAAACTATTAAGAAAATTGATAAAATAAACTATATAATATTGATAAGGATTTTAATAATAATAAAATATAGATAAGAATAATAAAAGTAGTATAGATAAGGAATTAATATTAAATACACTTTTTTAAATAGTATAATTTAATTTGTACTAATTAGGAATATAGATGAATTTATTAGAATATAGAAAGTTCCAAAAGAATAAAGAATCAAATAATTTATTTAAGGGTTAAATAAATCATTTAAGATGAATAACCAAAAGAACATTATTTGGGCATTCTTTATCATAGATGGTACAAGATCTGAAGATTTTATTAATAAAATAATATATTCTAATAATAAGGAAAAATTTAAAATATTATTCTCTAATTCTAAACCTAAATTAATTAATAAACTACTCTAATTTTAGTCTAAACTATCCTAATCTAAAAGAATCTAAACTAAGTTAAAATAACTTAAACTAATATCTTAATCTAAACTATTCTAATCTAAACTAAACAATTTCTCTAAATCTATTACTATTTCTATAAAATGTTTAATACAACTAATCTATTACTAAACTAATTTTATACTATACTTATCTTAATATTATACACTAAACACAAAAAACTATTAATTAAACACTTTTAAAACATTAAATTTAGAAAAACTATTTAATAAATTTTAATTTATTTTAAACTATTTAATTTATTATTTAACTTTTAGAAAATATTAAAAAAATAATATAATAATAAAGTCGTTAGAAAAAAAGGGAGAGAACAAAAGTATTGTGTTACTTTGTTCTTTTTTATACTAATAAAATATTTATTTGATTGGATTAAAAATAAAAATAAAAAAATTAATAATAAAAATTTAATAATAAAAATTTAATAATAAAAATATAGTAATAAAAATATAATAAGCTTAAATTTTCTAAATTATTAAAATATTATATAAAAATTTTACAATATTAAATAATATAATTAATACATGATTTTTTAATACATCTAATTATTTTTATTTAACTTTATAATATTCTATAACTAATATTTTAATATTCAATTTTTTATTATTTATTTATAATTGTTAATGATATTTTTTACTTTAATATTTTCTTTAAATAGTTTAATTTTTCTTTATTTAATTGTACCGTAACATAGAGTTGTTAAGGTTTTAGAGAATTAAATAAAAATAAAGTAAAGAAACACAAATTTTATTTATTTATTTATTTTATTTATTTATTTTATTAAATTTATTTGATTTTATTTGATGATATTTAAAAATTAGTAGCAAAATTTACAACTATTTATACTTTTTTCAAGGCATAAAAGTTGTTCTTGCCACTAAATTACATTTTATTTATTTTTTTTTATAAAAACTATTAAATTTAAATTGATTTTTATAATTAATTATATAAAATTTAATTATAACAATATAAATAAAATACATTTATAATATTAATAAAACATTTTTTTTTTTTTTTTTTTTTTTTTTTTTTTTTTTTTTTTTTTTATTTATTTAAAAATATCTAAAATATTACTAATAAGAATTTATTTAATTGGCTATAATTTTTATTACAATCTGTTAAAATATTCAAATAAAAATAAAAATACTATTCTAATATAAAGGTTTTTAATAAAATAAAATATTTTTCAATATAAAATAAAACATTTCGATATAAAATTTTATAATAAAAAGTTAAAATATAATATATAAATTTTTAATTATCAATATATAAAAATATTATTAATATAAATTTTCATTATTAATATAAAAAAAAATAAGATTTATTATTAATATTGCTAATATAAGTTTTAAATATATAAAAATATTACTATTAATATAAGATTTAATATAAAAATATAAAGTTTAATATAATTTTTGATTTAATTTTTGATCTTTGGATTTAAAAATTTATTAAAGTACAAAAATAATAATGTACACATAATGTATTAGAAATAAATCGTAGATTTAATTAAGAATGCATTATTTAGTACATTCTTATCAAGATGCCCCGACGAAGACTCAAGCTTCTCTGTAAGCGGAGTTAAACTTTACTAAATTTTTAAAGTGAACATTCCTATCGAGTTGCTTTCCAGTCTTCTGATCGATTAGGGTTGCCGTGTTGAATTGAATTTTTAAAATTTTAAATGGTCCATTGTAATATGGTTCTAGCTTAGTGCGGCTAAAGTTTCTAACAAGAACAAGATCACCAGCCTTTAATTCTTTTCCTTTTTTCATACTTATTTGTTCTTCTCGTCTTGTTGCCCAATACTTGTTAGCATTCTTCACATTTTCGCATGCTTCTCTAGTCCATTGATAATGACGAACAAATTTTTCCATTAAAATTTCATCATATGATTTACCTGCATTTTCAATTGTTCTTATGGCTATATCATAAGGCTGTTGGTCTTCTCTTCCATATACTAATTCAAAACTAGAATGTCCAGTAGCTGTATTTTTGGTAGTTCGAAGTGCCCATAAAGCAGAAGGTAAAACTTCATCCCAATCTTGATTTTTCCTTCCTAATAAACGGAGTAATTTTCCAATTTCTTTATTTCGATTTTCAGTAAGGCCATTTGATTCAGGGTGGTAAGTAGCTACAAATTTAACATATACATCATAAAGATCAAGAAAGATTTTAGTCATATCAGAAGTGAATTGGACTCCATTATCAGTAGTAATAACTTGAGGTACACCATGTCTTGCAAAAACGTTTATTAAAAATTTAATTATATCAGAGGAAGTTATGTTTTCAGTGGGTTCGGCTTCAACCCATTTGGTAAAGTAATCAACAGTTACTATAATATATTGATTATTATTTCTTGTTTTTGGTAACGGTCCTATAATATCTAATCCTAAATGCACAAAGGGACCCTCCACTTTAGTTGGATGGTTTTCGGTTGGTTCTGGATATGGTTGAGGACGATTTAACTGGCATTTTTCACAATTACTAACTATTCTTTTGATATCTTTAATCATATGATTCCAATAAAAGTTTTTCTTAAGTCTTTGATATGTTTTGTAATATCCTTCGTGGCCAATATTATGAGCTTCTAAAATTAATTTAAACCTTTCATTTTCGTCCGTTATTAGTTTTCTATAATTTCCATTGTCGATAAAGTAATCTTCACCATCAATAACAGTAAACTTTTCATTAATAAATTCCTTTATAACCTTAGATAATAATTCTTCATTATTTCCATTAGTAATTTTTGTTAATAATATCTTTCTCTCTTCCTTACTTTTCATTCTTGAAAGAGCATCAGCTAACACATTCTTTTTGCCTGATTCATATTTTATATTAATTCCAAGCATACTAGCGGTTAGACACCATCTTGTTTGCCTTGCATTCAAAGGTTCTTTATTCTTAAATAAACCAACTAATGGTTTATGATCTGTGTAAATAGTTGTAGGTAATGGATTTCCTTCAATATAAGATTTAAATTTAGTCATACAGTAAAACAAAGCGGTTCCTTCCAAATCGGTAATACCATAATTCTTTTCAGCTTTCTTTAAACTTCTACTTATAAAGTGTATTGGATGCTCCTTACCGGTTTCTTCTTCTTTTTGTAAAAGAACTCCACCAATTCCATTATACGAAGCATCAGTTCTAATGATAAAAGGTTTGTCAAATGACGGAAATTTTAGAATAGGTGCATTGATTAATTTTTCTTTTAGGAGTTCAAAGCTTTCTTGTTGTTCTTTATTCCATTCATATTTAGTATTATTTTTCAATAATTTACATAAAGGTGAGGTAATTTGAGCATATTTAGGAATAAAGTCACGATAATATCCTATTGCTCCTAGAAATGATCTTAATTCATGAATTGATGAAGGGGCTTCCCACTTCTTAATAGCTGTTATTTTACTTTCCATGGGACTTAATCCTTTAGTAGTAAGTTTGTGACCTAATACATCAACTTCAGTTTGAAGAAAATGGCACTTTTCAATATTAATTTTTAACTTGTTTTCTTTAAATACTTCTAATACTTGTTTAATATGAATTAAATGTTCTTCGATACTTTTTGAATAGATCAAAACATCATCAATAAATACGTAAACAAATTCACCAATAAAAGGGAATAAAATTTTATTCATTTCTCTTTGGAAGGTTGAGGGAGCTCCAGTAAGTCCAAAAGGCATAACCTTAAATTGATAATTTCCAAACTTAGTAGTGAAAGTGGTTACTTCAACGCTTTCTTCATCCATTAAGATTTGGTGAAAACCAGAAAATAAATCAAGAGTTGTAAATATTTTAGCTCCTCCGAGACTATCAAAAATTTCATCTATATATGGAACTGAATAAGAATCTTTTTCTGTCATATCATTGACTTTTCGGTAGTCAATGCACAAGCGCCACTTTCCATTGTGTTTTAGAATAAGTACTACTGGAGATGACCATTCTGAACAGGATGGTTCTATCAATCCTTTCTTAATAAGTTTTGTAAGTTCTTCTTTTAAGATATCTGATTTTAATTTAGTTAACCTATAACTTCTTAATTTTACTGGCTTTGAATTTGCTTTTAAACGGATCTTATGTGGTGAAAGTTTAGAAGGAGTTAGTTCTTCTGTTGAAGTGGCAACTATGTCAATCATTTCTTTGAGAATTTTAATAATTTGTTCTTTATAATCTTTATTTAAGGTACTTAAAAATTCATCACTCTCAATAAATTCCATTGGAGTTAATTCCTTTATAATTTCCTTTTCATTATTCGTTTCTTTAACTTTTCTAATAGTGCAAATTATACTTTCTTCATCATAATATTGATTATTTATTTTAGCTATTTCTTCGTATTCACTTTCTGACAAAAGTTTACATAAACTGTTTAAGGTCGGATGAATAAATAAACAATGATCGATTTGAGTTTTAAAGTTTATTAACATATCATAAAATGAGTCTTCTTTCTCAATAATTCTAAAGTCCGCATTAAATTCATAATTATTAATTTTTACTGATAATCGAACAATAATTCCTTCCGAGTATTCTTCATCTTGTGTTGCTAGTTGGATTCTTCCACGACTTTTTCCAACTGTTTCATATTCACCAGGTAATTTATCAAAATACTGCTTAGTAACGATGCTTAGGTTACTACAAGAATCAATTAAAAGTTTTCCTAGTACTCCGTCAACACTTGCATCAATCATTGCTAAGTCTTCTTCGGCTACTTCATTACTTTTACTTATGTAGCTATGATCATAGTTATTCACTAATAAAGTTCGTGCTATTACATTGTCTACAGTTCCAATTATTTTAGATTTTTCTAACTTTAAACCTTGAGTTAATTGTGAACGAATTTTCGGACATGCATTCAAGAGTTGACCTATCGTAATACTGGATTTAAGATTATTTAAATCATCCATAATATTGTAAGGTTCTTTATTATTCATCATTTTGATATTCCTTTTTACTAACTAAGTATTTTCATTATTAGTTTCTTTAGTTTTTGTTGAAATTAATTTTTCCAAAGTATTAGTTTTATTTTGTTGATTATCTTTATTCATTTCTATATCTTCTATTTCATTATCGATTACAAGTATATCTTCAGATTCAACTTTTTTCTTTCCTTTTGATGAATAATTGTTGTTTTCTTCTTTACTTTCTCTTACTCTTGTTATATTTCTTAATTCCTTTTCTTTTTGTTTTTCTTTGTTAATATTTGGTTGAGTTAAAATTGAAGGAAGTATTTGATTTTTATAAACTTTATTTGGTTTATTATGTAGCTCATTTTCTTTCTTCTTTCTTAAAGCAGGAGTTGCGAAAGGACGTGGATTATCTTTTAAACTTTTATGTACTTTCTTGGAATTATTTTCTTCTTTTTCGCTGTTATTATCATTCATTTTTCTTTTTATAGCATTTATAATGATATCATCCTCACTTTCAGTTGTGTCACTAAAATCAGATTCTTCAGATTCTTCGTTAAAGGAATTATTATCAATTGGAGTATTCTTAGTAAAAGTATTATTTTGTAAATTATTTAATGAAGCTATTGTTTTGTCATTGGGAGTGCTTCTGCTCCCATTTAGAAGTTTAAAGACTTTTTGGAATATATTTCTTTTTTATTTTTTTCCATAATTTTATTTAATTGAGGGCAATAGTATGAGTAATGACCTTCTTCCTTACAGAAGAAGCAAGTTTTAACAGATAAATTTCTCATTTTCTGGGTTGATTCTTCTATAATATCTTGAGGTTTCAGTTTATTATTTGTTTGACTTGTTTGGAAAGTTTCGTTTCTTCTTTTAGGATAAAGTCTTGAAGTAGTACTGTTTTGATTATTTTGATTATGTTGGGAATTATTAACATTATAGGTATTAATATTATTGTTCCTTACAGAAAGTCTATCTACTTTCTCGGCAATTTTGAAAGCTTTCTCCATACTTATATCATCTTTAAGGGATAATTTCTTCCAGGCTTCATAATTATTTTGAATAGAATCAATATAATCTAGTACACCAATGCGCTTTCTTCTCTTTTTATCAAGTTTAGTGTACAAAGTTCTATATCTTACATTAAAGTCTTTAATCTTTTCGTTTCTTTTAATTCGCATTGCACGAAGTTCTTTAAGAAGTAAATTTTGGTCTTCTTTAATACCGTAAAAATTTTCAAGACTTGAAATAATTTTTCCAAGAGAAGGAAATTTAATATCATCATCAACATTTTCTTCTTCATCATCTTCTTCTTCTTCATCTGATGAATCATCACTTTCATCATCACTATCTTCTCCCAAATCTTCAATAACGCGTTGTACTTCACCAGAGCTGGTAAGTAAACAAGCATTAAATATTGTTTCTGGATCTGTAATACCTTGTATCTTGATCCAAAGTTTTAATTCAGTAGCCCAGGACTTAATATCTAAATTGTCCTTGCTAAGTTTCACAATATCTCTTAATTCTTTTTTCAATTCTTTAAAGCTCAAAGTTGTTTCCTTGGACATTTTGTTTAAATATTTCTTGTTGTATATTAATGAGGTGATTAAATAAGAATAAATTTGGAAATACAACTTTAAAAATATAATTTAATAGGTAATTTAATATCGAATCAATTTTTAAAACAATATATTTTAGTAACTTTTGAAAATAATAATTTTATTTGCTTTCTTTAGTAGATATAAGCTCGAAATCCTTATCGACAACTTAGTAGAAATTATAAAGCACGAGGTTCTTTTCGACTACTTTATTAAGAATAATTTTTAAGTTCGAAATCTTTATCGACAACTCAATAGAATAATTTTTAAGTTCGAAATCTTTATCGACAACTCAATGGAATAATTTTAAGTTCGAAATCTTTATCGACAACTTAATAGAATAATTTTAAGTTCGAAATCTTTATCGACAACTTAATAGAATATTTTTCAAGCTCGAAATCTTTATCGACCACTTGAATTTTGTAATTTAGTATATTTGTAGTAATAAATTTAGAAGCAAAGTTTTATTTATTATTTTCACCTTTCAAAAATTTTTCTTTTTAAACGATAAATATTGTATTGTTATAGCTAATAAAATTATTAATTAATTATAATTATTAAACACAAAAAATAATCTTTATTGTCGTACAATCTGATAGTACACACTGTCTGACGTGCAGCTTACCTAATGGTGTCATGCCACGCGTGTGCCACGATTACTATATTCAATATAAAATATAGCAGTTCAGAGCCTACTAGCCCAATTACTATGTAGGATAAACTTAATCCGATAATCTATGTACGGAATAAAAAAAATTTTAAAAGTATTCAATAATATTTTTATTAACTAATAAAAATTAACTAAAAACACAATATTTTCAAAGTAAATTAAGATTCTTTTACAGGAATTATTAAACAAATAAAGTATCAGTAATAAAAAAAAATAAAAAAAATTTAAATGGCGAAGTTAGTCAAAGTCTGATACTTTATATAATAAAGTGCCTTATAACTAGCACAAAGAAAAATAAAAAAAATATAAAAAAAAACAATCTTACGCCTTCGGTGACGTAAGCTCCTTATTCGCCAGTGCTTGGAAAGTACCCGCACCTTCGTGTGTTGAAACGTTGAAGGCTGAACTATTATTACCGGGTCGGTAACCAAATACCTTCGTCTACTTTCCAATTAATTCCCAAAATAACTATTATCCAATAACCTACTATGAATAATAGATATTTTGTTGTTTTCTGGAAATACACTGTGTATGAGCTCTATCCGCTCCTTGTTATAATTTACAATCTTTTTTTTTTTTTAGAATCTTAATTTTACTTATTTAAAAAAATTTTTTTTTTATATATATATCAAACAAGCGCCATAGGTTAATCAAAGGATTAACGACTTACTTGTTTATCAATATAAAATAAAAAAAAAAAAATTAAAAAAAATCTATGTTATTTACTATTATTTCTATTTAATTCCCCGATATCTTCACCATATAAATGTTAAGGTTTTAGAGAATTAAATAAAAATAAAGTAAAGAAACACAAATTTTATTTATTTATTTATTTATTTATTTTATTTATTTATTTTATTAAATTTATTTGATTTTATTTGATGATATTTAAAAATTAGTAGCAAAATTTACAACTATTTATACTTTTTTTAAGGCATAAAAGTTGTTCTTGCCACTAAATTACATTTTATTTATTTTTTTTTTTATAAAAACTATTAAATTTAAATTGATTTTTATAATTAATTATATAAAATTTAATTATAACAATATAAATAAAATACATTTATAATATTAATAAAACATTTTTTTTTTTTTTTTTTTTTTTTTTTTTTTTTTTTTTTTTTTTTTTATTTATTTAAAAATATCTAAAATATTACTAATAAGAATTTATTTAATTGGCTATAATTTTTATTACAATCTGTTAAAATATTCAAATAAAAATAAAAATACTATTCTAATATAAAGGTTTTTAATAAAATAAAATATTTTTCAATATAAAATAAAACATTTCGATATAAAATTTTATAATAAAAAGTTAAAATATAATATATAAATTTTTAATTATCAATATATAAAAATATTATTAATATAAATTTTCATTATTAATATAAAAAAAAATAAGATTTATTATTAATATTGCTAATATAAGTTTTAAATATATAAAAATATTACTATTAATATAAGATTTAATATAAAAATATAAAGTTTAATATAATTTTTGATTTAATTTTTGATCTTTGGATTTAAAAATTTATTAAAGTACAAAAATAATAATGTACACATAATGTATTAGAAATAAATCGTAGATTTAATTAAGAATGCATTATTTAGTACATTCTTATCAGAGTTGGTAGACTCGGGGTTGACACTTAGATATTTAAAATCAAGCAGGGGGGGACGGGTATTACCCTGCTTTGATTTTAAATAAAAAAAAATTATTTCTTTATTAAAAGTTATTTATTTTTTTTATTAATATAAAATTTTATTATTTAAAGTACACATATTTAATTTTTAAGAAATTGTTACAATATTTATATTTTTTTATAAATTTAAAGTATAATTAATTGTTTATAATTTAAGTAATTTTATAGAATTATTGAATTAATTTTATATCAATAATTCATTTTTGTTTTAATTTTTATAAATATAATAATATAATATTCAAATATAATTTAATTAAAAATAATTATAAAATAAATATATAGAAAATAGTTTTTACTATTTTCTTTGATATTTTTAAGTTAAATAAATTGTTTTTAAAGATTAATATAATAAATTTAATAATCTTTAATTATTTTAAATAATACTTGTAATTATTTTCAAAATAAAATAAAATTTTTATAATATTTAATTAATAAATTTGATAATATTTAAATAATAATTTTTATAATAAGTAAAAATTTTTAATAATAATTTTTAATAATAAATTTAATTAATAATCTTAATAATTTTATAATAATATTTAATAGTTATAATATATAAATTTTTATAATAATATTTAATAA
>JACVTC010000142.1:0-182500 GCA_016946835.1 Neocallimastix lanati (nom. inval.)
TTGGTTTGAACTTTTTATTTCCCTTATGAATGATTAAGGAACTATCAAGCCAAACTTTATCACCCTTTTTAAATTTAGGAGGTTTACATCTATACTTGTCGGCCTGTTTCTTCTGGGTTTCTATAGCCATTTCAAGTTTTCTTTTAATTTCTTTATTAAATCTTGAAAATCTTTGGTAAATTCTACAGCACGAGGTACATTAATTTGCTCAGGAATTAAAGGTGAAGTTTTGGGTGAAAACCATAGTTAAGGAAGAAAGGAGAAAACCCGTAGATTCTTGAACAGCGTTGTTATAGCTAAATTCGGCAAAGCTTAGGTAGTTTTTCCAATCAGAACCCTTATAATTTGAAAAACATCTTAGATATTGTTCTACAACGGAGTTCACTCTCTCCGTCTGGCCATTGGATTGATGATGATATGGAGATGAAAGTTTGAGATCAATGTTAAGAGATTGGCAAACAGCTTCCAAAATTTTGAAGTAAACTGGGGACCTCTGTCGGAAATAATTTCTTCAGGAAGGCCATGAAGTCTAAATATATGGTCAATGAAGGCAGAAGCAGTGTCAATAGCGGAAGGGAGACCATGAAAAGGGATAAGATGGAACATTTTAGTTAATCTATCCACGATAACGAGAATGCATGTAAAGCCATCGGAGTCGGGTAAATCGGTAATAAAGTCCATTGAAATGGAAGACCAAGGACGTTCACTAATTTCAAGAGGGTTCAGAAAACCATAAGGTTTATGGCGTGAAGTTTTAGAGCGACAACAGACATCGCAGGATCGAACATACTTCTTGATATCAGAGGATAAAGAAGGCCACCAAAAATCACGAAAAGTAAGAGAAATAGTTTTTTTAATACCATAATGACCTGCAGTAGGAGAATCATGGCATATTTTCATAATTTGTGTACGGCAGCTTGGTGGAACATAAATACGGCTATTGAAAAGAAGAAAGCCATTGTTAAGAGAAAATTTATCAATTTGGCTATAGGGGATAGGTGGTTTTTTATTATCAAGATAAGTACATACGTCTTGATAAAAGGAGTCAGATTTATAACCAGTTAGAATTTCATTGTTAAGAGACGAGATTGAACAAACAAGAGCACAAAAATTTTCTGGACGAAGGACGGTAAAGGGAATATCTGAATCATTAGCAGAGTTAACATAATCAGGACGGCGGGAAAGAGCATCAGGTTTACCATTAGAGGAACCGGAACGATACAGGATTTTAAAATTGAATTCTGAAAGAAATAAAGACCATCGAACAAGTCTTTGAGTCATTTTTTCAGGTTTCTTTTGAAATAAAAGGTTACGATGATCGGAGAAAATAATGAAAGGAATGTCAGAACCTTTAAGAAGATGACGCCAATTTTCTAAAGCGGAAACAATAGCCAAAAGTTCTTTGTCGTAAATTGGGTAGTTGCGTTCTGCACCTGTAAGTGATCTAGAAAAGAAAGCGACCGGGTGTAAATGATTGTCGTTTGGAGATTTCTGTGATAGGACAGCACCAATAGCAAAGTTACTAGAATCAGTTTCAACTATGAAAGGAAGTTCTCTATTAGGATAAATAAGAACTGGTGATGAGGTAAACTTTAATTTAAGAGAGTCAAAAGCAGCTTGGGCATCAGGAGACCATGAAAACTTAACATTCTTTCTTAAAAGATGATGGAGAGGATGAGCAAGTTTAGCAAAACCTTGAATAAAACGTCTGTAAAAATTTGCTAGACCGAGAAAAGATTGAACGTCTTTTACACAAGTAGGAACGGGCCAATTTAAGATGGAGTCGACCTTTTTGGGGTCCATATAAATGCCTTCAGAGGAGATACGGTGCCCAAGGAAATCGATGTAAGGAACGAAAAATTCGCATTTTTCGAGTTTAGCATATAGTTTAGCTTTCCTGAGGCGAGTTAAAATTTCCTTGACATGCTTAACATGAGAATTGTAATCTTTAGAGAAGATAATGATGTCATCGATGTAGGCATATGCAAATTTTCCAATAACATCTTCAAGAACATCATTAATGAAATGTTGGAAAACGGCAGGAGCGTTCTTTAGCCCAAATGGCATTACGGTGTATTCAAAGTGTCCAAAAATATAAGTAAAAGCGGTCTTGTATTCGTCGCCTTCCTTAATTCGAATGAGATTATATGCCGAGCGAAGATCTAATTTAGAAAAGATTTTTGCTTTCCCCAAATGTTCAAGCATATCTTGAATTAGTGGAAGAGGATAGGAATCTCGAATTGTGATTTCATTGAGAGGGCGGTAGTCAACTACTAATCGGAGTTCACCATTTTTTTTAAGGACAAAGAATATTGAAGCACCGGCAGGGGATTTGGATTTACGAATAAATCCTTTCTTAAGGTTTTCCTTGATATATTTCTCTAAAGCTTTTATTTCCTTATCTGTTAAAGGATAGATAGGTCCATAATGAAGCTTTCCGTTAGCTATAATATTTATTTGACAATCATATTGACGATGAGGCGGAAGTTCTTTGGCAGAAGATTCACTAAAAACGTCTAAAAATTCAATTAATACTTTAGGAAGTTTAGATTTTAATTCAGAATATGAAATAGGATTAAGAGAAGAATTAAGCTTTGAAATAGAATTTTTGGAAGTATCACGAGAAACAGAAAGTGAATTAGAAATTAAAGAATTAGAATTGTTAGGGATACTTTTTGATTTACAATTGGATTCATCAGTTATAACCATAAAAGAAGTACAAGGAGAAGTGTTTTGTAAATTTAAATTGTTATGAGAGGAAGTAGAATTGTGACTTTTATTGTTAGTAGTATTACGGCGAGAATTATTTTCGATAATAGGAAAAGCGGAAGGTTCTTCTGGGAATTCTGGAACATTATTTGGTAAAGAGACACAATAGGTAAGACAGTGATTAGAAACAAAAGATAAAGTATTTGTAGCAAAATCAATATGAGGGTTGTGTTCTTTGAGCCAATCGAGACCTAAAATACAAGGATAAGCAGGTAAATCTGTAACATAAAATTGGGTTCTACAAAGATGATCCTTATAACGAAGATTAAGAGGTGGAGTTATACCGAAGATAGATTGACTACCACCAATACCAATGATTTTTGGTAATTGACCATCATCATGATAAGGTAAATTATGGTCATTGCAGTAGTCGACATCAATGAGATTGAGCTTAGAACCGGAATCTATAAGAATCTTTGGCGTTAGTTCGAAAGATAATTTAAATTCTGTAGCAAGATGTTCTTGAGAGGAATTGTTTAAATTTGAGGCCTTGGCAGGAATAGATACCATGGAAATATTTTCTTTATTTTTATTCTTCTTTGTACAATCTTTTAAACTGTGGTCTGGAGAGCCACAATAAACACAGAGATTTTCCCTTTTTCTTCTTTCCTTTTCTTGTTTAGAAAGAGGCTTATGAAAGCTGAATTTAGACTTATTTCTTTTTTGTGAATGAGCTTTATTAAATCTTTGATTTTCGTTATTGAAATGCCTTTGGTTTGAAAATTGTCTTTGAACATATAAACGAGAATCAATTCTGGAAGCAATTGTTTGCATGGCGAATAAAGTTTTTGGGCCAGGAAACATTTCAAGAATACGAGAGGCAACATTATCATTTAAACCGGCCATAAAAGCGTCCATTTTTGCTTCTTCGTTCCATGTGGATACATCGGCATACTTGTTAAATTCTAATATGTATCCACTGACTCCTCCTATGTTTTTTTGTTTAATTCTTCTTAGCATTTGGTTGGCTACATAGGATTCGTCATTACTCCCATAAAAAGCCTTTAATTTTCCTACAAAGGCTTAGTAGTTATGTAGACATGGGTCATTATTCTCGATCAAGGTAGCTGCCCAATTCATTGCGTTTCCATACAATCGGGAGATTATATAAATTACTTTCTTTTCATCTTCGAGGTATTGATCTGGATAGAGAGCAAATATAAGATCAATTTTAGCTAGGAAACCTTTCAAATATCTTCTGTCACCGGCAAAGCCATCTTTTAAGGTAGCATTTTCAAAAATATTGTGTTCCTCCATATTTATTTGTAATTTGTAAAGAATATAAAGAAATAATATAATTGTAATTAAAAGTAATGGAAAGAATTTTGATTGACAAAGTTTTTATTTTTTGAAAAATATTAGTATTGTTAAATAAAATAATTAATTAAATTTTTGTTATTTGTGTTATTGGAACGAAAAAAGAAATAATAAAAATTTATAGGAAATTAAAAGAAAAAAAATTGTTTTATTAGAATTCGTTCCAGAAAGAAATTAGAAAAAGAAAAAAAATAAAAATCTAATAAGAATAAATTTAATTTTAAGAAAATTTAAGCGTTCAAAAATAAGTTAGAAATAAAAGCATTTCCTGAAATTTTCCAGGTTTAATTCAAAAGGTGAAGAAATAGTATGCGCTTATTTGTCAAGTCACTCGTCTATTACGACTTGTGTACTTGAGCGCACCTCGAGTACTTTAAAAAAATAAAATTTTCAAAGTAGTTCAGAGCTTGCCAACCCAATTATTGTACAAGATAAACTTACTCCGGAAATTTCTTCACTTCTTGTATTTGAATTAGAACCTGCTTCTAAGTCAGTACTAATTCAATTATTTCTGAATATTTTCTTAAAAAATTTTACTCTTATTATTATTATTATTATTATTATTATTCAAAAAATATTTTATTAGAAATATTATTAAGAAAAGCAATGATTAAAATTTTTAGTAAATAAAGACGCCTTACTTCGCACAAAGCTACTGACTTATCTTTATATTCTCTTTTTGAAAAACGCCTTAATTTACAAACAATTATTGTTTGCTACTGACTTATTTTTCTTAAAAAGAATACTTAAAAATTTTAAACACTAAGATATTAAGTTTTTTATTTTTAGGAGTTTTTATTGTCATGAAATGGTTCTTGACAATAAATTTAAAAATAAACACTTAAAACCTTTAAAATAAAATAAGTAAAATATTTTTACTTATATTTATTTTATTAATTATAAATTTATTATCAAAAACACATTAATTAACTTAATAAGTTAGTGTTTAATAATAATTTTATTTTATTAATAAAAACTCAAAGTATAAAATATTTTTAGAGGAAAATCTACTCCTATTTATATAAAAATTTTGATAAATAAAATAAAGAAATTTTAATGAATTAAAAATAACCAATCAAGCTATTTTTCTTAATAAAAATAAAAAATAAAATAAAAATAATAATAAAATATATTTTTTGGAAAAATAAAGGTTTCGAACTTGAGAAGTTCGAACTAAAGTCTTAGTTACTAACAACTAAGACATTATGCTAATTTTTATTATTTTGTGATACGTGACCACTATAAAAATGGTATTTAGGTAGATTCTTTAGGTTAAAGAAATACTTAAATATTATTGGTCAATAATAATTTTATAATAATATATATAATTTTAGAATAATAATTATTAAACGGAGAATTCTTTTATTTATAAGTTTATACTTATGATAAATTAATTCATATAAATAGCTATTTTATATTTTATTTTAGTATAGTTAAAAAGAGATATTATATATATTTGAGATAATTAATTATAATATTTATATAAGAGAGTAATAATAATAATTTATGTAATAATTAATAATTAATAATAAATAAAGAGAACATTAAAAAGATATATTTATTACTTTATTTTGTATTATTGTATGTGTTATTTCTAATTAATATTAGAATATATTATTTTGTCATAATTCCTTATTGTCATTGCCCATAAATAAATATTAATTTAGATACATAAATAAAATATCGTATCAAATTTGGTGGAGAATCCAGGCGTGACAATAGCAAAATAATATGAAAATAATATTAATAAAATAATACATCTACATAATAAATATATAATAAATATTATTTAGTATATATATAAAAAGAATTTAATTAGTTTAAATTAGTTATTAATAATTATAATAGTAATAGTTATAATAATATTAAATTGAATTAGAAAATTGTAATAAAAAATATATATAAAGAATAAATAAAATTTTTAAAGATGAATGTTTTTAAGATATTAAGTACGTTACCATTATTAGAAAATTATAATAATGATATCAATGAATGGATAGAAGAATTAACCGAGTCATTTGAATTATGGGATATAAAAGAACAAGAAAGAAGATTTATTTTATGTAAAGAATGTGTAAATAAAGAAATTAGGTATGTTCTTGATGAATTAAAGGAAAAAAATAATCAGGTTCCTAGCTTAAAAGAAATAAAAATAGCCTTAGAAGAATATCTAGAAATGACATCAAGTGTAAAATATTGGAACTTAATTAATTTAAAAATTAATTCAAATGAATCAATTAGTAATTTTAATTATAAATACTTAAGAAAATATAATGATATTGATAGTAATATAAAGAAATTAATTACTGTTAATAATTATGTTAATTCAATCAGGTCCAGAATATATCCTTGTTTAAGAATATTAGAAGAAGAAATCGAAGATATAAAAGAAGCTATCAAATATGCAGAAAAAGTTGAAAGAATTGAAAAAAAATTAAATTTAAATTTAAATAATATTTATAAGAATAATAAACAAAAATGGAATAATAATAATTTCAAAATGAATAAATCAAATAGTAATAAAAACAATAAGAATAATAATATTATGTGCTTTAGATGTTATGAGTTAGGCCATAAAGCAATTAATTGTAGACACTCATTTAAAGAATTAGCAGAATTAGAAAGAACTGGAATTTTGGAAATAAATAAAAGAAGAAATTTTATACCTGGAATCCATAATAATTATAATTATAAATTTAATTTATATGATAGAAATAAAAACTATAATAATTATTATCGTAGAAATTATAATTTAAATAGTAATATTACTGAAAATTATCATAATATGACTAGTTTTGGTAAAAAGCATAATGTGAATAGAGAAATTTATAGAAATAATTATAATTTAAATAATAATTTTGGTAATAATAATTATAATAATTTAAATAATTATCTATATAAAAGTAATTATGATTTAAATAAAAATTTTGGTACCAATAACAATAACAGTAATTTAAATGAGAATATAAATAAAATAAAATGTAGAATCAGCAATAATCAGGGTATAAATTATAATAAGCAAGGAAATAAAGATGTTAATATTGGAAATGAAATTAATTTCAACAATAATTTAAATACTAATTGTGTAGAAAATACGTTTAATTCAAATATAAATAATATTCAGGATAATATAATTGGAAATAATATAAATAAAAACAATAATGGATATAGTAGAAACATAAATTCATTAGGAAATAATAATAGTTTTAATAATAACAATACTAATAACAATACTAATTATACAAATAACGAAAATAAAAATGTTAATAATGTTATTGAAATAAATTATAATAAAAACAATAATAACAATAATAACAGTAATAATAATAATAATCATAAAAAAAAAAAAAAAATAACAATAGAAAAAAAAATAAATAAATAAATAATTTAATTATGATGAAGTATTAATAAATAAATAATTATATATATATAACAATAATTTAAATTAAATTAATTCGAAATTTCAAGATTTCGAATTTCAAAAATTAAAATAATCATTAATTCAAAAATTTAATTTTTTTAAAAAAAAAAAAAAAAAAAAAAAAAATTAATAAATCCAATAATTAAATTTTAATAAACAAAAAAAAAAAAAAAAAAAAAAAAATTTATTATATTGTTATTGAGACTTCAGGGGACGAAGTCTAATTTAAGTGGGGGCGTCTTGATACGTGACCACTATAAAAATGGTATTTAGGTAGATTCTTTAGGTTAAAGAAATACTTAAATATTATTGGTCAATAATAATTTTATAATAATATATATAATTTTAGAATAATAATTATTAAACGGAGAATTCTTTTATTTATAAGTTTATACTTATGATAAATTAATTCATATAAATAGCTATTTTATATTTTATTTTAGTATAGTTAAAAAGAGATATTATATATATTTGAGATAATTAATTATAATATTTATATAAGAGAGTAATAATAATAATTTATGTAATAATTAATAATTAATAATAAATAAAGAGAACATTAAAAAGATATATTTATTACTTTATTTTGTATTATTGTATGTGTTATTTCTAATTAATATTAGAATATATTATTTTGTCATAATTCCTTATTGTCATTGCCCATAAATAAATATTAATTTAGATACATAAATAAAATACCGTATCATTTGGTATGGTTCATATAATTTTAGGAATATAATAATAATTAACACAAATAATAAAATTACAATAAAAAAAATAATTTGTTTTAAAATCAATATTTATTTATTTAAATTTATAAAAGAAAAATAATAATATAATTATTTATTTAATAAAAAGAAAGTTATTGATTATATTTTATTTCACTAAAATTACATGTATTTATATTTTTTTTATCAAATTAAAATTTGTAAAGCCTAACTATTTTTTTAATAAACTAATTACTAATTATTTTTATAAATAAAACATTTAAATTGAAATTGAATTATTATTTTAGTTAATAATATTATTGTTATAAATAGTAGTTATATATTATTGAATTATTAATTATTTAATAATAGTTTAATACTAATATATATAAAATAAAAATAAAGAGATTATACAGAATATTTTATTGTGGTTTAGTTAAATTTAGTAATTAAAAATAAATTTATATTGATAACGAAAATTTTAATAACTAATTAAATAGATTTGATTATTTTCAATATAACATAATACAAAAGAAATATAATATTAATATATTAAGTGGGCAAGGACAATATTCTTGGCTAAAGATTTTTAATACATTATAATGGAATCGGATCGATAATTCAAAAAGGAATTATAAGTTAATTAGTGATTTATTAACTTAAGATTTCTATTTAGTAATATTTGAAGAATATTGGAAAGTTCCAATTATATAGAATAGAATAATCTATAAGGTTAGAATAATTTATATTATTCTAGCACAATTAGTATTATTTGTTCATTCTGTATTAATTTGATAAATTTTAGAAATTATCTTAATTTTAATATAGAATTAAAAAGTGATAATTTCAATTTATTTTAATAATAACTATATAAGTTATTTATGAATTAAAAATGTTTTATTAAAAATAACACTAAAAATTTGGTTTATTAGAACACTTGTTTTCTAATATTTTATTTTATAAATCTTTTATTAAAATTTATTAAACATTACAAAATTTAAAGTGATTATTAAAATTATAAAATTAATTAATAATAATAATAATAATAATATTTACATGAAATATTTACAAGTATTTATATTTTTCTTTAAAATTAAACTATTTATAATTTATAAATAAAAAGAATAATTAAATAAAATAAAAGTAATAAAATTAATAATAAAATAAATATTTAATAATAAAATAAATAAATTTGTTTATTATAAAAATAATTAAAAATATTTTGTTATTTAAATTAATAAATTTTGTTATTATAAAATTATTATTTAATTATAAAATTAATTATAAAAATTATTATAAAACTAATTATTAAAACTAATTATTTTATTTTAAATTTAATCTTAATATTTTTATTTTGAAAAATATATAATATTTCTTTCATATCTGAGTATTAATGTAATTTTTAAGTGTAATTTATTTGTTTTAATTAATTAATTAATTAATTTTTTTTTATTTTATTAAATTATTATTAAACTTGGCTAAGGTTAGTTTTGATTTTATGTATAATAAATTTTCAAGATTTATTAATTTTGTTATTTATCAGATTCATGTTACGGAACAAATAAAATAATTAAAATTATATATAATTATTAAAGATTAAAAATTATTAATATTAGTGGAATTAAATAATTAATATTAAAATATTAAAATAATTATAAATTTAGTTATAATAAATTAGAAAATGTATTAATTATTATCTTTATTTAATATTGTAATACTTAATAATATTTTAATAGTTTATTATATTTTATTATTAAATTTTTATTATTAAATTTTTATTATTAAATTTTTATTATTAAATTTTTATTATTAAATTTTTATTATTAAATTTTTATTATTAAATTTTTATTATTAAATTTTTATTATTAAATTTTTATTATTAAATTTTTATTCTAATCCAATCAAATAACTATTCTAAATGTATAAAAAGAACAAAGTAGTACAATACTTTAGTTCTCTCTCTTTTTTCTTACAACTTTATTATTATATTATTCTTTTGATATTTTCGAGTTTAAATGATAAATTTAGATAGTTAAGTTAAAATAAAATTAGTTTAAATAATTAAATTTAAATAGTTTAAATAATAAATTAGTATAGTTTAAATAATAAAGTTAGAATAGATTAAATAATAAAAATAAAATAGTTTATTTTAAATAAAGTTAGAATTAAAAATAATTTAAGTTTTGTATTAAGTGTTTAAAGGTTTTTAGTGTTTGGTTAATAGTTTTAATAATTATAGTTGTTAGTTAAATTATTTATATTAGGTTATATTAATTTTGAATAATTTATTTTAGTTTAAATTGTTTAGTATTTAGATTTTTAAATTAGAATAATAGATTAGAATAATAGAATAGAATTTAAAATTTTCTTTAATTATTAGAATATATTATTTTATGATAAAAATTCTTCAGTTCTGTACCATTCATTACACTTATATGTAAAATGTTCCTTATGGAGCAGATTACAATTACAAAAATGTTAAGATAATAACTGAATTTCAATTCAATTTCAATTTCGATAATTCAGTTATTTGAATTTCAATATTAATAAATAATAATAATATAATAATTATTATTAAATTAACTTTATTAAAATATTTAGGAATTAGTCTAGGCCAACTAATTACTAAATATTATTAATATATTGAATTTAATATATATTAAATAATGTAAACACGTGATTGTCATATTAAATTAATTTCTACATATTATATTTTAATTATAAAATATAATATTTAGCAATATTTGATTCTTATATTTTATTTATATTAAATATTTATATTATTATCTAACTTTATATTATCAATATCAAACTTATATTAATACTATCACATATTCATATTAATAATTAATATCTTAATAATTAATTATTTTATATAAATACATGTTTAAATCTTTTGATTAATCCTTTGTAGGATTATTGTAATTTAAATTATAGTAATAATTATATAAAATAATAATGTAATAAAATATTATTAAGATTAAATAAAATTTATATTTTAAATAAAAACTTAATTATAAAATTTACTAATAACATATGTTTTAAATAAGAGTAAAATTAAGTTATTAATTAATTGCTATAATTTGGCATCTTGACCTAATCGTTAAGACCAAATTACCTAAAAACTTTGACAAAAAATGTTGAAATTATAACTGAATTGAAATCTCAATTTCAGTTATTTACATTTCAATAATTAAAAATATTATTTATTTAATTATAAATAATATATATATTTAAATAATTAATAATTAATATAAATTCTTGTTTAATATTTAAAGGGTTATCTTAGGCCTAATAATTCTGAGAATATTAATAAATAAGGTTTATATTAATAATTAATTTCAATGATACTTTTTACGTCACGTGTATTTTATTTATATTATGTTTTTATATATGTTTACAACATATCTATATTAAATTCAATTATTCAAATTAATTATATAATTAAATTTATCCTTATATTTTATTATTATTTATATTATTATTATCTTATAATTAAATATTATTATTATGTAACTTACAAAGTATAAAAGAAAGATGTAAAAATCTATCTTTTATGTTCTTTGTAAGGTTATTGTAAAATTACCTTAATAGTAATATATTATAGATATTTTATTATTAAATAAAATCAATAAATTTAAAATCAAATTAATTTGATAATTCTAATTATCAAAGTTTATTATAAATAAATTTTTATTAAACTAAACATTTAAATATTTATTATTATTATTATATATCTATATAGTATATTACTATATAGACATATCGACTTAGTGAATATTTTTATTAAAACATATTATTTTATTTAAATTTAAATTATAAATTATATCAAAATCTTAACAAAAAAAACAAAAACAACACTATTAATAATAATACTCAAATGAAATTTATTTTATTAAAAAAAAATCTTTTATTAATCTCTTTATTATAAAAATTCTTTTTATTAGTTATTAACTGCAAAATAGTTAATAACAACTACATTTTTTTTAATAGAATAATTTTACATGTACTTATATTTTTTCTTAATAATATTATAATATACTATTTCTATTTATTTAAACATATATTCAATATAAAATAAACAAAAACTAATCTAAAATTAAATAAAGTTATAAAAAACTAAAACTAATTCAATAAGCTTTTTATTCAATTTGTTTTGACTCAAAATGAATAAGTTCTTATTTATTATTTATTTATTATTTTTTTATTATTAATACTATTAATTATATATTACTATTTAATTTTTATGATTATTAAACTAAACTAAAATTAAACTAAACTAAAATTTAAGTTATTTAAAAATTGATCATATTTTTTTTAAATTTATATATTATAAAAAATATAAAGTTATTATTAATTTTTATAAATCAATTAATTTCATAAATTAATATATTTTACATAATTTAATGCATTAGCATTATTTTGTAAACGTGAATTACATTAAATAATTTAATGTTCAAAACAAATTAATTAATGTACTAAAGATATTGATCATATCTTTACAATCTCGCCCTTTAAGTCGAGCTCCTGCGAAAATCATTTCTTGAGGGGAGTTCTATAACAAAGGGTTAATATTTATGTCTTACAATGAAATCATTGGCATGGTCTTCATTCTTAATAGATTCTTGATCCTTTGTTCTTGTCTTATTTTTCTTATTTTTTCTAAAGTATTCTTGGATTAATTGATTATCTAAAATTTGATCTTCATCTATCCAAGAGTCTTCATTTGATCCTTTCCAAGAGATAAGAAAACGATTCTTTCCTTTATAAGTTCTCATATTAATTATTTTATCTGGAATCATATCAGAATTATTTGTAGTTAAATTTATACTCTTTCGTTTATTAACATTTCTATCTTCAAATTCATTTTCATAATAAGGTTCAAGTAAATAAACATGAAAAATTGGATGACAATACATATTATTAAGTAGTTTAAGTTTGTACGCTAAGGGACTAACTTTTTCAATTATTTCAAAAGGACTTATCAATTGATCGGCTAGTTTTCTTTTAACATTCTTGGTAGTAGATCCTTTAAGTAACCAAACTTTTTTACCGACTTCGAAATTAGGGGAAGGAAGTCTTTTCAAATCGGCGTATTTTTTATAAGTTTTCTTAGCTTCTTCTAAGTTTCTTTTTAAAAATTCAATATTTTTATTAATATCTAATATTCTTTTTTCAGCTCTACTTGGTCTTTCTGAGGATGGAATCTCAGGACTAAATTTAGGATTAAAACCATAGTTTGCGAAGAATGGTGATTGATTTATTGATTGATGTAAAGTATTATTGTAAGCGAATTCAGCGAAAGGTAGTAAATCGACCCAATTATTTTGCCTTTCATTTATGAAACAACGAAGATATTGTTCCAATATTCCGTTCACCCTCTCCGTTTGACCATCAGTCTCCGGATGGTTGGAGGTAGAAAGAGAATGAGTAATATCAAGAAGTTTACATAAGCTCTAAAGACTCTAGACATAAGCCTTACGGTTTTCTTAATCCTCTGTACATTCCTTGTAAACCCTGGACTTCTATTTCAATGGATTTCATTACTAATCTTCCCGTTTCTAATGGTTACACTTGTATCTTTGTTGTCACAGACAGATTTACTAAAATGAGTCACTTTATTCCGTTCCCTAAAGTACCTTCTGCTACTGATACGGCTTCTGCTTTTATGAACAATATTTTTCGTATTCATGGACTACCCTCTGAAATCATTTCTGATAGAGGTACTCAATTCACTTCAAAATTTTGGTCAGCTATTTGTAAATCTTTCAATATCACAACGAAACTTGCTTCTCCCTTCCATCACCAAACCAACGGTTTAACGGAGAAGGTGAACTCCGTTATTGAATAATACTTAAGATGTTATTCAAACTTCAAATGTTCTGATTGGTATAATTTTTTATTCTTAGCAGAATTCAGTTATAATAATTCAATTCAAGAATCAAATAAGTACTCACCTTTTTATGCAAACTATGTATAAAGTGTTTTATGATAAAACAGATTATAATAATACAAAAACACTAATATAAAATAAATTCTTTTTATTAAAAATATTTGGTTTATTAAAAATCTTTTATTAAATAGTTCTTATTATGTTATGAACTATCAAATTATAAAAAATAACAATTACATTTTTTCAATTAAAGAAAATTTACAATATTTATATTTTTTCTTAATTATATTCTAATATATTAAATTAAATTAATTTACATATATTCAATTTAAATATTAATAATAATTAATTTTATAAAATAATAAAATATTTAAACTAAAACTAATTATAGTATAATTTTCTAATTAACTATTTTTTATTATAACTATTTTTTATTATAACTATTTAAATATTTTAACTAATTTAAAATTAAACTAAAAACTATTAATAATATTAAACAATACTATTTAAATAAATAAAAATTTAACAATAACAGATTTGGCGAATTTTTTGTGACTAAATTATTTAATTTCATATTTAATAAATATAAATTTAAATAATTTAAGTTCTAATTTATAATTTTAAATTCCAATTATTAATTTAAGGAGAAATAATTATTTAAAGTATTTAATTCATGTACGTAAATTTGATGTATGATTTTTCGTTTATATAAATTTATTGAAATATGCTTTAATTCATAAATTAATGTAAATTACATAATTTTATTCAAGATATCGTGGAAAAAATTTCATACATAAATTAATGTAATAATGAATTACATAAATTTATTAAAGATATAAAGATATCTTTAAACTATGGATATTATAAAGAGTTTTATGTCAAAACAGATTATAATAATACAAAACACTCTATATATATAATAAATTCTTTTATTAAAAATAATTGTTTTATAAAAAATCTTTTATTAAATAGTTCTTATTATGTTATGAACTATTAAATCGTTAAAAATAACAATTAAGTTCTTTCAATTAAAGAAAATTTACAATATTTATATTTTTTTTTAATTATATTCTAATATATTAAATTAATTTAATTTACATATATTTAATTTAAATATTAATAATAATTAATTTTATGAAATAATAAAATATTTAAACCAAAACTAATTATAGTATAATTTTTTAGTTAACTATTTTTTATTATAACTATTTAAATATTTTAACTAATTTAAAATTAAACTAAAAACTATTAATAATAATAAACTATACTATTGTAAAGATGTGATTATCCCAATCACATTTTAAATTAAAAAATTTTTCTTGTTTAATTCAAAAATGTAAATTATTCTTTGATTTATAAAATAATAAGCAAAGTAATGATATAAAACAAATATGTGTAGTAACATATTTGTATATTTAATAATAATTATTAAATATTAAATTTATATCTTTTTGATAATAATTATTTTATTTTATTTTATTTCAATATATATTATTATAATTATTGATAACAGTATAATATATTAATTAATATTATAATGTTATACTAAAGTTGTAGTTAAATTCTAACTTTTAAGAAAGAACTGTTTAACAACTTTTAATGATAAAAATTATAAAAAAAAACTTTGTTTATTTTTTTATAAAAATAAACTATTAATTTTACACGAAATTTATTTTATAAATAATTACACAAAAATTATTTATTATTCGAAGAAGTTATATTTTCAATAATATAACTTAAAAACATTAATTATTTATTATTTAATATTTTAATAACATTTCATTCTATTTAACTAATTATTTCTTCTCTTTCATAAAAAGTCCCCTTCTAAATGTTTATTTACATTTTCTTTTTATGAATTATTATTCTTTTTAGATTAATAAAGTTCATAACTTAATTTAATATATTTTTTAATAATATAATATAGCAAAAACATAAAATAATATATAATAAGGTTTAAAGATAATAAATTATACTAATTTAGAATAATTAAAATATAGTTTTAATATAACTTTAAAGAATATAAAAAAATAAATTAATATAACTTTTCTAATACATTAATTTGATACATTAGTATTGATTTTCTTTGTTTACATTTTTTATAAAATTTACTTAATGAAAATTATTTATCAATTATAATAATTATAATACTTTAATTTATATAAAATTTATATAGTTCTATATATTAGAATATATAATTAATATATTACCTATTTCTTATAAATTAAATTATTTATATTAAAAATAGAGAACTCTCTTGTAAATTTTTAGGAATTAGAATTATTATTTTAATTGTATGAATATTATAATTTTATTAATAAAATTTACTAAACTACCATTATTTAAAACCCACTGCTTATAAATTATTGCATATAAAAGTCCCGCATATCAAAAATTATATTATTATTTACAGTAACAATCGCGTTGATACCAAACGAACAATTAGGAATTATAGATACAAAAGAAAATAAAATTTTAAAAATTATTATTTATATTAATTAAAACTTATATTTTCTTTTAAAAAAAATATATATTTTAATTTTTAGCAAGGGCATTTCTGATATAAAACAAATATGTGTAGTAACATATTTGTATATTTAATAATAATTATTAAATATTAAATTTATATCTTTTTGATAATTATTTTATTTTATTTTATTTCAATATATATTATTATAATTATAATAATTATAATACTTTAATTCATATAAAATTTATATAGTTCTATATATTAGAATATATAATTAATATATTACCTATTTCTTATAAATTAAATTATTTATATTAAAAATAGAGAACTCTCTTTTAAGTTTTTAGGAATTAGAATTATTATTTTAATTGTACGAATATTATAATTTTATTAATAAAATTTACTAAACTACCATTATTTAAAACCTACTGCTTATAAATTATTGCACATAAAAGTCCCGCATATCAGTAAATAAATCATATGAACTAAATTTTTGAATTATATTCTTTAAGCCACAAGATAAATTTTAATGTAATAATTTTTATAAAATTTAATTCTGAGAAAATTATTGTTGTAAAATAATTTAAATGAATTAATTAAAGTTTAAAACAAAATAAATTAATAATTTATTTTGTGAAAATTAAGTTTCAAAATTTAATCATGACTCCTTTAACATTGTTTTTAAATCGAAAATAAATAAAGACTTTACTTATAATATTAAAATAATAAATAGATAATAAATGTACTTAATTTTAATTATTTAGTATTTAGTTTAATTAATAATTATATTTTTCTAAATTTAGCTATAGTTTATAAATTTATTATTTAATAAAATTCATTAGAATAGTTTTATATTAAAATATATGTAATTTATATAAAATAATATATAATATATTATCAATGTATTTAGGAAAAGTATAAATAGAAGATACTTTTCACATTTTTTCTCGATGTAATTATTATTGAACAAATAACTATTAATAAATATTAAATATTAATAAAATATATTTTTAATAAAAAATTTTTTAATAAAATAAAATTTATTGTGACTTTGTTATTGTAATCTATTTTAGTATTTTCTTTTACAACTATTTAAATAAATAAAATATTTATCAATAACAGATTTGGCGAATTTTTTGTGACTAAATTATTTAATTTCATATTTAATAAATATAAATTTAAATAATTTAAGTTCTAATTTATAATTTTAAATTTCAATTATTAATTTAAGGAGAAGTAATTATTTAAAGTATTTAATTCATGTACGTAAATTTGATGTATGATTTTTCCTTTACATAAATTTATTGAAATATGTTTCAATTCATAAATTAATGTAAATTACATAATTTTATTCAAGATATCGTGGAAAAAAATTTCATACATAAATTAATGTAATAATGTATTACATAAATTTATTAAAGATATAAAGATTTACAGATATAATCCAAGATATTCACCATCAATTCCAAACAGACAGATGTTCTCGAGCTGATGAATTTACAAAAGATCTTTCAGAATTATTTAAATCACTTAATGAAAATTTACAACAAACAAGAAAAAAGCAAGAAGAATTTGCAAACAAACATCGTTTTGAAACTCCAAATTTTAAACCTGGTGATAAAGCGTGGATCAATAGTTCACTTATAATTCATAATGGAAACAAAAAATTTAAGCCTAGAAAACTTGGTCCTTATAAAATCATTAAGAAAATTTCTCTCGTTTCATATAAGTTAGACTTACCAAAAAATATCAGAATCCATCCTGTAATACATGTTTCTAAACTTGAACCATTTTATGAAGATCACTTTGGAAGAAAAAAAGAACCACCACCACCGGTAATTGTTGATAATGAAGAAGAATACGAAGTTGAAAAAATTCTTGAAAAAAGAGAGCATTATGGCAAAACTCAATATCTTATTAAATGGAAAGGCTATCCTTTATCTGAAGCATCTTGGGAACCCGAAGCAAATTTAAATTGTCCTAAACTCTTAAAAGAATTTAACAAAAATAACTAAAATTAAAACTTGAAAATGAATCTTTACTTTATTAATATCAAACTTATATTAATTTATTAATATCAATATTACTAAATATTATTTTATATTATTAAATATTATTAATATTCATGTATTCTTATTATATATTATCATGTAACTTTATTAATATCATATAATTTTATTTTTTTAAAAAAAAGTTCATACTATAAAATAGTTAATTATTATTAATTTTATTTTATTTTATTTCAGTATAGTTTAGTTTAGTTAGCTTAATTTTAGTATAAGTTATGTCTAACTGTTAGATTCGTCTGGTATCCGAATCCTGGACCATGTAACGAAATCTTCAGTTTGTAAAATTAGAACCTTGGTTCAATGGTTAGTTACCTTGACCATAACTAATACTTCATGGGTTTGACTCACACCTCAACCCATTTTGAAAAATTTAATTATTCTATTAATTATTAATAATAACTTTTTGAATATTCTTTCTGTATAAATTATAGAAAGTTAAAGATTCTTTCGGTTCGTAATTCAACCGAAATGAATTTAGAAATTCTTATTTTAAAAATTATTTTATTATTTTTTTATGAGTGTAACGAATTCTAAATGTTAAGGTTTTAGAGAATTAAATAAAAATAAAAGTAAAAGAAACACAAATTTTATTTATTTATTTATTATTTTATTTATTAATTTTATTAATTGATTGATGATTTTTAAAAATTGGTAGCAAAATTTACAACTATTTATACTTTTTTTCAAGGCATAAAAGTTGTGCTTGCCTCTAAATTACATTTTATTTTTTTTTTTTATAAAAACTATTAAATTTAAATTGATTTTTATAATCAATTATATAAAATTTAATTATAACAATATAAATAAAATACATTTATAATATTAATAAAACTTTTTTTTTTAATAATCTATCTAAAATATTACTAATAAGAATTTATTTAATTGGTTATAATTTTTATTACAATCTGTTAAAATATTCAAATAAAAATGAAAATATTATTCTAATATAAAGGTTTTTAATAAAATAAAATATTTGTCAATATAAAATAAAACCTTTCGATATAAAGTTTTATAATAAAAGTTAAAATATAATATATAAATTTTTAATTATCAATATATAAAAATATTATTAATACAAATTTTCATTATTAATATAAAAATAAAAATAATAAGATTTATTATTAATATTGCTAACATAAGTTTTAAATATATAAAAATATTACTATTAATATAAGATTTAATATAAAAATATAAAGTTTAATATAATTTTTGATTTAATTTTTGATCTTTGAATTTAAAAATATATTAAAGTACAAAAATAATAATGTACACATAATGTATTAGAAATTGTTGAAATTACAACTGAATTAAATTTCAATTTCAATTAATTTCAATTAAATTATTAATAACAAAATAAATTAATAAAAATTTATAATTCATTAATTATTCTTTAAATTTTATTTATTTTATAATATTATAAGTTATTTGATCATCTTAGGACCAGCTTAGGCCTACTGATTCTAATGATATCATATTAAACTTAAATATTATTAATAAATAAAATATTTATCCAACATGATCATTTGGCCATGTCATCCTTGATTCATAAATTAATGTTTATATATTAATTTATGTTATATTGATTTAATTAATTATTAATTATTAATTATTATATTAAATATTTAATTTTAATATTATATTATATATATTAGCTAATATATTAGATTAAAAAATATAATTTATTTATATTAAACATATTCTTATATTAAATATTATTATTATCAACTTTATATTATTATTATCAATATTCTCAAACTTACAAAGTATAAAAAGAAAATTCAAATTTATCTTTTTGTTCTTTGTAAGGTTATAGTTAACCTATTATAATATAACTATATATTTTTCTTATTAATAAATAAAAATTTTTTATCATATTAAACCAATTATTAGTTTTAATTAAGTGTTTAATTAAACAAATTTAACTTTATAACTCTTTTACTTTAGTAATTTATTTATATCTATATAGTTATATTATATAGATATATCAACCTGATTCCGTCATTAAATTCAATCTGTCTACTTCTTAACAGAAATGAATCGTAGATTTAATTAAGAATGCATTATTTGGTACATTCTTATCATAAATGATTTATACCGGATATTCTTAATCTACAAAAATAAAATTTTGTAGAATTGAATAAGCGTATAAATACTAAGAAAAATAAGAAAAATTTAAGAAATTTAAAAATAAATATGTTTTATTAGAACACAAAATTGTTTTATTAAAAATATTATTTTGTTTTAATATTAATATTTATTTATTTAATTATTAATTTTATTTAATTTAATAAAAGAAAAATAATTCTTAAAACTAATAAAATAATAAAATAAAATATTTATTATTTATAATAATTTATTTAAATTTTAATAATAATAATTTTGATTATTAATAACTAATAAACTAATAAAATATATAAAATAATTTATTGATATTATTAATAATCATAATTTGATTATTAATGTAAAGAGTTTAGGAGAAACAAATTACAAATAACAAAATACACAAAATATTTAAAAACACGTAATAAAAAAATTCCTTTTTAATAAATAATCTTTTATTAAATTTAAAAATAAATCTCTTCTCGTTATTAACTATTTGATAGTCAATAACTAATACATCGATTTAATTATAGAAATTTACATGTATTTATAATTTTTTATGATTATATTATAATATATTATTTCTATCTAATTTACATATATTACTATTTATTTATAAACAAAATATTTATTAATAATTTTATTAAATAATAATTAACTAAAACTAAACAATAATTATAACAGAATTAATAATTACAATTATTTTATTATTTTAATATTTAGTATTATTTTTCAATAAAGTTTTAAAACAAATAATTAAATTTAAAAAATATTATTTCTGGTATAGTTGTTAGTAACTAATACCATGAATCAAACTACTTAGGGTTCGATTCACATTTATTATTATTTTATAGTTTTATTCTAAAAAATATCTAGAAGATTCTTTATAGTTCAAGAAATTACTAGAATTTCTTGATAATTCTTGTGTTTAATTAATTAAAATTTATTCTATTAAATTCTTAATTCTATTGTTTTCTATTTTTTCTAAATTTTTCGATTTTTAAGAACTTTTTAGAAACTTTTATTTTTATTTTTTAATAACTTTAACTTTTGAAAAAAAATATAAATATGAGTAAAATTCTTATTAACAAATATTCTTTTCTTTGTGTTTTTTATTTTAATTTTGTTTAGTTAATAAAACTTAATTTTTTAATAAAACTTTTTTTAATATTAATACTATATCAACCCTTGCGGCTTATAGTATTATAATAAATATAATTAATAAAATAATTATAATAAAAGAAAAAAAATAAATAAAAAATAAAATAATTTTTGTTTTTTTTGAGTGTTATTATATTTATTATAATATTTTGTTATAATAATTAATTCAATAAACTTTCAACTTATTTATAATAATAATTAAATTCAATAAAAATTCATTTATTAGATATTTATTATATAAATATTATTAATACTAATGTTTATATATTTACAATTCTAAACTATTTTTATAAACTATTTAAACTAATTTTAACTATTTAAAACTATTCCGAAATTAATTTTAAAGTATTTTAAACTAACTAAACTAAGTTAAATAGAATAATTATTTTAAATAAACTAAACTAAATTAACTAACTTAAATAAATTATTTAAATTAAATTTATTATCCAAAATTATTTAAATAATAATTTTTCCTTTATGAAAAGTTTACATAAATTTATAATTAATTTTCACTTAATTTTCATATACGTAAATCATAAATTTATGTAATTTTATTACATTAATTAATTATTTAATAATTAATTATTAAAGATTTTATTAAATCTTTACAATTAATAATCTAATAAAATATATAAAAAAAGTTATTGAAATTATTAATAATAAAGAATAATTTATACGAAGTATTTACATGTTTTTATATTTTTCAATAATTTTAAACTATTTACATTTATAAACAATAAAATAAATAAAATGAATAATTGTTATAAATATTTACAAATAAAGTATTAAAATAAACAAGTTTTAATTATAATTTGTTTATAAAAGTTGAGTTATAAAATAAATAAAAAAATAATTATTTTAAATAAAAGTAATTTAAAGATTATTCAGCTATTTAATTTTAATTTTGAAAAGTTTATAAGTTTATTTATTATTTACAATTTATTAAAATTGTTTATTTAAGAATATTAATTATTAATTTATTTTAGTTTTAATTAAAATTGTTAATGATTAATTAAATTATTATTATTTTATTTTCATTTATTTCTTTTAATTAATTTTCTTAATTTGATTTCGGGACTTCTAAAAGAATTAATTTTGGGTTAAGTTAAATAATAATTTATTATTTATTATTTATTTTAATTTTATAATTTCATTATTTATCATAAATGATACAATTAATTCAAAAAGTATCATAAAATATGGGAAAAGCAAGAGGGAATTACTCTTTTACGTGTTGTTCCAACGAACTAGAATAAATAACTAAATCATCAATATAGATAAAAACACATACACCAATTAGATCAAAGTAAATTCTATTCATCTCCCTTTGGAAGGTTGCGGGAGCATTACAAAGACCAAACGGCATGACTTCAAAATTAAAATTGCCATACAAAGTAGTAAAACATGTAATATCTTTATCATCAGGATGCATCGGAATTTGATGATATCCTGAAAATAAGTCAATCGTAGATAATATTGAGGTATCACCACTGATATAATAAAGTATGTCATCAATAAGAGGAAGAGCATATGCATCCTTTAAAGTACAGTTATTAATCTTCCTATAATCAACACACATTCTAACTTGTCCATTTTTCTTCGGAACAAGTACAACAGGGGAAGACCAGGGAGAACTAGAAGGAACTATTAATTTATTATTAATTAATTTAATTAATTTTTTTTTTAATGCGTCAGCTTGTACTTTTGAAACACAATATGCGCGTTGTTTTATGGGTTCTGTTCCAGGAATTAAATTTATGTGAGGATATAATTTTGAGGACCCCAAATCATCAGTTTTCAACGCTAGCACACTAATATATTCTAAAAATAAATTTTCGACACTTGATTTTAGATGTTCTGGTAGTTTATTAATAATAGAATAAATCATCTCAAATTTTGTCTTAGTATCGTTAATAGGTACGTTATCTTTGTTTTCTATTACTTCATTTGTTATGACTAAAAGTGCTGGTATTAAATAAGTATTAATATTGTGTAATTTATTTTTATATTCTTTATCATTTATTTTAGCTTTAAGTAATTTAGAAGGTTCATTTATTTCATCATTAAAATTTCTTTCTGAAATGTTTTTAAGTGAATTATGAGAATTTAATTTTGACATATCATTATTAATATTTTCAGTATTTATTTTAGGATTATTTATTTTTTTATAAATGATTTCGTTATTATTATTTTCAATATTATTTATTTTTCAGTAATTATTTTTGGATTATTTATTTTATTATAAGAGATATCATTATTATTTTTTTCAATATTATTTAAATTTGAATTAATATTATTATCAATTATAGCGTCAAGAAAACATGATGGATCATCTTTAAAATTATTAATATGAATATTTGGAATATCAGATTCCACATAAATAAAGAAGGTATTATTATCATTATTATTTATATCCAACTCATCATTTAATTCATTTTCATTAATGTCAGAACATTCATCACTTAAACTATCATCATTATTATTTTCATCTAGTTCTCGATCGCATTCATTTGTTTCATCAGTAGATTTAAGATTAACATCATAAAATAATGAGGCTAGTTTAACAAAATTATTATCATCATCAATATGATACAAAGTATCATTTACTGTAAAAGAAAATACTAAAATAGATTACAATAACAAAGTCACAATAAATTTTATTTTATTAAAAAATTTTTTATTAAAAATATATTTTATTAATATTTAATATTTATTAATAGTTATTTGTTCAATAATAATTACATCGAGAAAAAATGTGAAAAGTATCTTCTATTTATACTTTTCCTAAATACATTGATAATATATTATATATTATTTTATATAAATTACATATATTTTAATATAAAACTATTCTAATGAATTTTATTAAATAATAAATTTATAAACTATAGCTAAATTTAGAAAAATATAATTATTAATTAAACTAAATACTAAATAATTAAAATTAAGTACATTTATTATCTATTTATTATTTTAATATTATAAGTAAAGTCTTTATTTATTTTCGATTTAAAAACAATGTTAAAGGAGTCATGATTAAATTTTGAAACTTAATTTTCACAAAATAAATTATTAATTTATTTTGTTTTAAACTTTAATTAATTCATTTAAATTGTTTTACAACAATAATTTTCTCAGAATTAAATTTTATAAAAATTATTACATTAAAATTTATCTTGTGGCTTAAAGAATATAATTCAAAAATTTAGTTCATATGATTTATTTACTTTGCTTATTATTTTATAAATCAAAGAATAATTTACATTTTTGAATTACACAAGAAAAATTTTTAATTTAAAATGTGATTGGGATAATCACATCTTTACACTAACCAACTGTTTCATGATGGTCAGTTGTAGCGATTTTTAATTTAATGTTTTTAATATTCCATTATTTCTTTCCAAAGAGCACTTGTAAATTGAGATCCTCTATCTGTATACATATCACAAGGCAATCCGTGTAGTTTAAATATATTTATAATGAAAGCTTTGGCAGTTTGTTTAGCATCAGGTATTTGTTTAAATGGAATTAAATGTATTATCTTAGAGAAACGATCAACAACTACCATAATAACGGTGTATCCTTTAGAATAAGGAAGACCACATAGGAAATCAATTTCGATAGACTTCCAAGGTCTATTGGTAGTATCTAAAGGTTGTAAAAGACTATATTTCCTATGGCTATTAACCTTGTTTCTTGCACAACATTCACAAGAATTAACATAACTTGTAACATCTTCATGTATTTTTGGCCACCAAAAGTTTCTTATAATTAGTTCTAAAGTTCTTCTTATACCAAGGGTTTTTCATGATATTTTTCTAAAATTTCTAATCTAAGTGATTCAGGAATATAAATTAAATTGTTATATAATATAATATTATCTTTTATTTTAAATCTTTCCATTTTCCTAAATGGTTTTTAAGTATAATTATTTTTAACATTGTTTTCACTAAAGTATAATTTAATATCTTCAGCAGTAGCATCTTCTTTAATAGCATCAATAATTTTTTTCTAGTAAATTACTCATAATTCCTATAAAACAGGGAACTTCTTTTACATTTTTAATATCTAATATATTTTCTGGTTTAATATCTTCGTTATTTTTCATATAGTCAGGTCTTCTTGAAAGATTATCTGGTTTCCCATTTTTAGTTCCTTCTCTATATATAAGTTGGAAATCATATTCCTGAAAGAATAAGTACCATCTATGCTGTCTTTGATTACCAACTTTTCCTCCTAAAGTATAGATTAAATTTCTATGGTCAGTATAGACAGTAATTTTATGCTTTGCACCAAGTAAAAGATGTCGCCAAGTTAAGAAAGAATCTCTAATAGCTAATAGCTCTTTTTCTGTAATGGTATAATTTATTTCGGAGCCTTGTAAACTTCTTGAAAAGTAAGCAACAGGATGTAATTTATTATTTTCATCTTTCTGAGATAAAACAGCACCTATAGCATAGTTACATGCATCACATTCTACTATGAATGGTTTAGTTACATCTGGGTGATGCAGTACTGGAGAAGTAGTTAATTTACTTTTTAATAATTTAAATGAATTTTCGCAATTTGTATCCCAAATAAATTTTGTATTTTTTCTTGTTAATTTATGGAGAGGCTTAGCTATTTTTGCAAAATATTTTACAAATCTCCTGTAGTAATTACATAAGCCTAAAAATCGTTGTACTTCTTTAATATTTTTCGGAGTTGGCCACTCTTCTATAGATTTAATTTTCTTTGGGTCAGTAGATACACCATCACCAGATAAAATGTAACCTAGGAATTCAACTTTTTCTTTATCGAATTCACATTTTTCTAATTTTGCGTATAAATTATTATTAATTAAAGTTTGTAATATACTTCTTACTTGTTTGTGATGTTCTTCCAAATCCTCAGAATAAATTAAAATATCATTCAAATATAAAATAACACTTTTTTCCAAATAAGGTATGAGTACAGAATTAATAAATGATTGGAAAGTGGCTGGGGCATTTTTCAACCTAAAAGGCATTACGAGATATTCGTAATGACCATATTTAGTTCAAAAAGCTGTTTTATATTCATCCCCATCTTTTATACGAATTAGGTTATAGACAGATCTTAGATCTAATTTTGTGAAATATTTTGCACCTTTAACCTTTTCAATAATATCATTAATAAGTGGAAGAGGATATGAATTTCTAATGGTAACAGCGTTTAACTTTTTGTAATCCACACACAATTTTAAAGAACCATCTTTCTTTTTTTGAAATAAGACAGAATAACCAGCTTGAGATTCAGAAGGTCTAATAAATCCCTTCTTTAAAATTTCTTCTATATATTCTTTTAAAACTTTTTTTTCTTCTTCAGATAATGGGTAGATAGGTCCATAATGAAGAGAAGCATCCTTTTCTAAAACTATTTTACAGTCAGTTAAACGACGTGGCTGTAGTTTATCTGCTTCTTTCTTACTAAATACAACAGCCAAATCTCGATATTGAAGAGGAATATTTTCGATTTTTATATCTTCAATATCTTCTTCATAAATTTCTTTATTTGTTAAAAATGAATAAATTAAATAATTATAGTTAAATTTATTATTAATTTTATATTTTTTATTTTGGTGTGTAAAGATGTGATTATCCCAATCACATTTTAAATTAAAAATTTTTCTTGTGTAATTCAAAAATGTAAATTATTCTTTGATTTATAAAATAATAAGCAAAGTAAATAAATCATATGAACTAAATTTTTGAATTATATTCTTTAAGCCACAAGATAAATTTTTAATGTAATAATTTTTATAAAATTTAATTCTGAGAAAAATTATTGTTGTAAAACAATTTAAATGAATTAATTAAAGTTTAAAACAAAATAAATTAATAATTTATTTTGTGAAAATTAAGTTTCAAAATTTAATCATGACTCCTTTAACATTGTTTTTAAATCGAAAATAAATAAAGACTTTACTTATAATATTAAAATAATAAATAGATAATAAATGTACTTAATTTTAATTATTTAGTATTTAGTTTAATTAATAATTATATTTTTCTAAATTTAGCTATAGTTTATAAATTTATTATTTAATAAAATTCATTAGAATAGTTATATATTAAAATATATGTAATTTATATAAAATAATATATAATATATTATCAATGTATTTAAGAAAAGTATAAATAGAAGATACTTTTCACATTTTTTCTCGATGTAATTATTATTGAACAAATAACTATTAATAAATATTAAATATTAATAAAATATATTTTTAATAAAAAATTTTTTAATAAAATAAAATTTATTGTATCTTGTTATTGTAATCTATTTTAGTATTTTCTTTTACATGGTGATTGTTTTTTAATTTGAAAAATATTTTATTGGTTAAAAAATTAAATTTTTTATGAAGAAATTTTATATATTTATTAAGTTTAAAATTTAATTTATTTTGATTAAAATTTTTGAAATTATTTGAATTTTTTGTATAATTAAAATTTTTTTTGAATTTATGTTTTAAAAAATAATTTTTTAAAAATCTTTTTATCACTGAATTAAACCGAGAATAATAGTATGGATTTTTATTAACATTTTTATCAATTTTATTATAAAAGTGAGAATTTAAATAAGAATATAAGAAGTTTTTATTATAATCGTAATGAATATGAAACTTCCTCATAAATTGGTTTCCAAAAAGAAATTTTGTTGGAATACAATTCGAAATTAAAAATTTTTCTTTAAAATTTTTATGATAAACTTTTATTTCCATTAATTTTAATTTGAAATTTTAGCCAAACATAATTCTTTATCTGGGTTGTATCACCAGAAATTCCTTTGACTAAAATTTTTGATTTTAAACTATATTTTTTCAAGTATAATGTTTTTACTAATTCTTCTGTAATTTTATTACAGAAGGAGCCTGAATCTAACATAGATTCAGTTTTTAATTTATTATTATCATCTTTAATATTTTTTATATTATTTGAAAATGATGTTGGAATATACGTATCAAATAAAAGGAAAGTTGAAGGTAATTTTTTATTTACTACATTATTAAATGTAGGAAAATTATAATGAAGAATTCTTGTGTTTTTTATTATATTGGACTTCTGTTGAAGTCCATTGTTTAGTTTTTTGTTTTATTATTATTGCTACTAGTTTTATTACTATTATAATTGTTATTATTGTAATTATTATTATTATAATTACTTTTGTTATTATAATTGTTATTAGAATTATAATTTTTATCATGATTAATATGGGTATTAACGTGTTTTGAATGTTTTTTATTACTGCTTCTAGAAAGTTTTGAATTACCATTATTTGTTTTTATTTGATTTTTTGTTTTTAATGTATTTTCAAGTAAAATACATTTAGTATAAATAGTATCAAGATCAACAGGGAATTCTTCCATTTCTTCAATTACTTCTTGGAATTTTGAATGTAACCCATTATAAAAAATTAAAACTAAGGTTTCTTCACTGAATCCAAGACCATTCGAAAGAGTTCTAAATTGTTCAATATAATCATTTATTTTCCCATAATTATGTTTCAATTTTATTAATTGAATCTTAGCTAATTTTTTGCTTGCAACGTTGGAAAATGCTTTTCTTAATTCAGTAGTCAATTCAGAAAGAGTTTTTGGGTTAGTATCCTTGTACGTAGCTAGATACCAATTACGAGCGCCATCTCTTAAACGGGATTTAATAAAGTTAATTTTGATATCTTCTGTAGCTTCTGAATTTGGATATGTTTTAAAAGTATCTTCACAAAGTTGACAGAATAGATCAGTTTCTTTAGTATCTCCAGAGAAAAATCCAGGTTCAGGAACTTGTTGTAAACGGTTTGAAAAAGCATTCCTCATAATAACATCATTGTCATCATCACGTCTAGTAGTGGTAGATACATTATCCTCTTGAGTTTGACTAATAGAAGGAATATCATTTGTAGCAATATTTATATTTAACTTTTCATCTAAAATTTTTGTTAAATTAGATAATTGATTAATAATATTTTTATTATCTCTATTAAGAGTATAAAGTTTCTTTTGTAAATCTTGGTTATATTTATTGAAATCTTCCTTTAACAAAAAACTATCGTTAACAGTTGAAGCTAATTCGGAAACAGTAATTTGAGCATCACTTCTTAATCTATTAACTTCTGACATAGGAGCAACGTCAGCACATACATTATAAGTTTTTTATTAGTAAAAATGTAAATTATTATTTTATTAATTAATCATTGTAATATTTTAAATTACTTTAAAATTAATTAATAAAAGCACAAGTAAAAATATTTTATTATGAAATTTTACACCTATTTATAGTTTTTCAGGAAAATTAATTATTTTAAGTTATCAGTTGTTATTAGTAATTATTAGAAATAAAAGAAAATTAAAGAAAATTAAAGAAAACAAGTTTTCTTTCTAGAAAATGAATCTTAGATAAAAAATGATAAAAAATATTAATAAAATAGATTTTTCTAGTTTTATCGGTTCAATTGTTTAACCGATAAACACTAGTAATTTCTTTAATATTCTAGTTATAATAAATAAAAAGTTATTAAAATTTGGAAAGAGTGGGTGTCGAACCCTAAGGGTTCAGCCCGATGGTTATGGTAACTTACCATTGAACCATAGTTACTAATTTACTAGTTATGAGTTTCGTTACATGGTCCTCCTCTAGGATTCGGATACCAGACGAATCTCAAAACTAGGCTAAACTATACTAAGAAAATTTTATTTAATTATTTTAATATATAAATTATTTTAATAGTTATTTGGTGTAAAATTTCAATACATGATAAACATAAAAATACATTATTAATAATAAGGTTACATGAATTTAAATAATATTTATATTAATAAGTAAAAATAATAAAGATTATTGATATTGATATTAATAGAAATAAATTTGATATTAATAAATATAAATTTTTGTATAATTAATATTATAGATTCATTTTCTAAATATAAGTTTATTTGTTTGATTTATTAAATTTTTTGAGTATTTCTGGACAGTTGAGGTTTTCTTCCGGTTCCCAAGATGCTTCAGATAAAGGATATCCTTTCCACTTAATAAGTTATTGAATCTTTCCATAATGTTTTCTTTTATCAAGTATTTCTTCTACTTCATATACTTCTTCATCATTAACTATAATTGGAGGTGGAGGTTCCTTTTTTCTTTTAAAATTGTCTTTGTAGTATGGCTCAAGTTCTGATACATGGATAATTGGGTGTATTCTTATATTTTTTGGAAAATCAATTTTGTATGTTACTGGAGAGACTTTTTCAATTATTTTATAAGGTTCTAGCTTTCTTGGTTTTAATTTTTTATTTTTATTTCTTAATATGAGTGAACTGTTTATCCAAACTTTGTCGTTTACTTTGAATTCAGGTGCTTTAATTCTGTGTTGGTTGGCGAATTTTTCTTGTTTATTTCTTGCTTGTTTTAAATTTTCTTTTAATTGTTTGAAAAGTTTCGCTAAGTTTGTTGTAAATTCTTCAGCACGCGGAACATCAATAGAACTTGGCACAGCTGGTGAGAAGCGAGGGTTGTAACCATAATTTGCGTAGAAAGGTGATTTATTTAATGATTCTTGAATAGAATTGTTGTAGCAGAATTCAGCAAGGAATAGATAATTATGCCAATTTGAACCTTTAAAATTAGAGTAACATCTGAGAAATTGTTCTACAACGGAGTTCACCCTCTCCGTTAAACCGTTAGTTTGATGGTGAAAGGGAGAAGAAAGTTTCATTGAGATATTGAGAGTTTTGCAAATAGAAGTCCAGAATTTAGAAGTGAATTGAGTACCTCTATCGGAAAGAATTTCATTTGGTAATCCATGAAGTCTGAAAATATGAGTCATGAATGCCTTAGCAGTATCTTCAGAAGAAGGAACGTTAGGAAATGGGATGAAGTGACCCATTTTTGTGAATCTATCGAGAACAACAAAAATACAAGTATATCCATTAGATGAAGGGAGATCAGTGATGAAATCCATGGAAAGCGAAGTCCAAGGTCGGCCAGGAATTTCTAGTGGGTTCAGAAATCCATAAGGTTTGTGTCTAGAATCCTTTGAACGACAACAGATTTCACAAGATTTAATATAGTCTTTAATATCTTTTTGCATAGATGACCACCAAAAGTCACGATTGATTAAGGAGAAAGTTTTCTTGAAACCAAAATGACCAGCAGATGGGGAGTCATGACAGATATTTAATACGGAAGAACGACAGTTAAGGGGAACATAAATTTTTCCATCAACGAGTAAGAAGTTGTTGCTTAAAGAAAATTTAATAGATTCTGGGAAGTCTTCTTTAGAGTTGAGTTTTTTGCAGATTTCATTATAATATTTATCTTTCTTGTATTCATGGAGTATTTGATCATTTAAAGAGGCAATGGAAGTGGTAGCGCAAAAATTTTCAGGTTTTAAGACGTTGAAAGGAATGTTAGAGTACAGTTCTTCTTCATTTGATGCATAATCAAGTCTTCGAGAAAGTGCATCAGTTTTACCATTAGCAGATCCTGCACGATAAGTGATTTTGAAGTTAAATTCTGATAAAATAAGAGCCCAACGAACAAGTCTTTGTGACATTTTCTCGGGTTTCTTTTGGTATAAAAGGTTACGATGGTCAGAGAAAATAGTGAATGGGATTGAAGTTCCTTTTAAGAGATGTCTCCATTGTTCTAAAGCTTCAACGATTGCTAAAAGTTCTTTATTATAAATTGGGTAGTTTTTCTCAGCAGCAGTAAGAGATCTTGAGAAGAATGCAATAGGATGAATTTTATTGTCCTTTTGAGAAGCTTGGGAAAGTATAGCGCCAATAGCAAAATTACTACTATCTGTTTCGACAAGAAAGGGTAAATCACGGTTTGGGTATGCGAGTACAGAATCAGAAGAAAATTAGGATTTTAAATCGTCAAATGCTTTTTGAGTTTCAGATGTCCAAACGAATTTCTCATTTTTCTTCAAAAGTGAATGAAGTGGATGTGTTAAAGCCGCAAATCCTGGAATAAAACGTCTGTAATAGTTGGCAAGTCCTAAGAAGGATTGGAGTTGTTTTATATCAGTGGGAACAGGCCATTCAAGAATAGAGGAAACTTTTTTAGGGTCCATAAGGATACCATCAGAGGAAATTCTATGTCCAAGGAAATCCAAATAGGGAATGCAAAATTCACATTTCTCGAGTTTAGCGTACAAACCGGCTTTTCTGAGTTTTGAAAGAACTTTAATAAGATGTTCATAGTGTGTTTCTAAGTCAGGAGAGAAAATTATAATATCATCAATGTAACAAAAGACAAATTTTCCGAGAAAGTCTTCGAGAACGTCATTGATAAAGTGTTGGAATACGGCAGGAGCATTCTTCAGACCGAAAGGCATAACTAAGTATTCAAAATGACCATATTTGCAGTTAAAAGCTGTTTTGTACTCATCTCCTTCTTTTATTCTGACAAGATTATAGGCAGATCGAAGATCGAGTTTTGAAAAGACTTTTCCTTTGGCAAGGTGTTCGAGCATGTCATTGATTAATGGCAAAGGGTAAGAATCGCGAATTGTAATATCGTTCAAATGTCGGTAGTCAACAACCATCCTTAATTCACCATTCTTTTTAAGTACAAAGAAAACGGGTGCACCAGCAGGGGATTTTGATTTTCTTATGAATCCTTTTGCTAACATTTCATCTATATATTCTTTAAGTGTAGTAGATTCTTTTTCTGTTAAAGGGTAAATAGGTCCATAGAAAAGAACTGTATTAGGCATAAGTTTTATTTCACAATCATAAGGTCTATGGGGAGGTAATTCATTCGCATATATTTCGCTAAAGACATCCTTAAATGGAAGTAATTTCTTTGGTAACGATTTATTTATTTTATTACTTTCTTTATCTTCTTCTTTTTTATCATTCTTTTTAATAGTATTTAAAGGAACATAAGTAGTGAAGGCGCTGGGAAGTACAAGACAATTGGAAATACAATAGTTGGATTTGAAAGAGAGTTCTTTTGAGGCAAAGTCTATAGTGGGATTATGAGTTTCTAGCCAGTCAATGCCTAAAATAGCACAATACGAAGGAAGGTCAACAACATAGAAACTTGTTTTACATATGTGGTTTTTATATTTTAAGGATATTGGTGCAGTTTTACCTATGATTGACTGAATACCGCCGATTCCAGATACGTTAGGGAGATTACATTCACTAGAGTAAGGAATATTATTTTCTTTTGCGAAGTATACATCCATTAAATTAAGTTGAGAGCCGCAGTCCAGAAGAATTTTAGTTTTTGTAGAAATATTGGAAACATTAAGAGAGAATTCAAAAATTGGTAGCTTTACATCGGGTTGATCAGAAATTCTTATTCTTGGAATGGTTTTAGGTTCAAGATTAGTGATATGAGAACTGCTTGAAGAGGCTTTATTTCTGTTTACTAGTGGGCAATGGTCAAGGGAATGGTTAGCTGATCCACAATAGGCACAAAGATGTTCTTTTCTTCTTCTTTCCTTTTCTTCATTAGACAAAGGACCTCGGGTATTGAATTTGAAAGGCTTTTTCCCTTTATTTTGTCTTCTATTATTATTGTTTCTGTTATTATTTCTGTTATCATTATTATTATTATTTGATCTGTTTTGTGGATTAGAAAATTGTATATGCGCAGCAATACGACTATCTAGTCTAGAGGCAATAGTTTGTAATGCGAAAAGAGATCTTGGTCCTGGAAACATTTCATATATTTTGGTAGCAATTTGATCGTTAAGTCCATTGAGGAAAGCATCCATTTTAGCTTCTTCATTCCATGAAGATTCGTCAGAATATCTATTGAATTCGAGAATATAGTTTGTTATTTCACCGATGCGTCTTTGTTTAATTGTCTTCAATTTCTGGTTAGCAATGAAAGTCGAATCGTAGCTTCCAAAAGTAGCCTTAAATCTTGAGGTGAATTGTTGATAGTTATTTAAACATGGATCGTTATTTTCAATTAAAGTAGCAGCACAGTTCATTGCAGAGCCGTAGAGTCTAGAAATTATATACGCAACCTTTATTGGATCATTATTAAATCGTTCGGGATCAAGCATGAATATTAGATTCATTTTTGCTAAAAATCCTTTAAAGTAACGACGATCTCCGGCGAATCCATCTTTATTGATAGCACTGGCATTTAAAAAGGTATCTTCTTCCATTTTCTTGCTTTTTCAAAATAGATTTATTTGATAATTTAATTATTGAAGAACTTTTATTTAAGGTAAATATAATTTAAATTTCGCTTTTAATGCCTTACAACTAAAAAAAAACCGGCAAAAGCTACTAACTAGAGGTATATACTAGACCTCAAAATAAAATTAAAAACTATATATTTTAATGTCGCTTTACCTTCACGACCAACCTATAGCCTTCGGTGACTATAGTTCCTTATTCGCCAGAGCTTATTCGAATAGAGCAACCCCCGAACTGTTGAAGTTGGTTGGTAGGATGTGGTTCTCTTTTAATCCACACTCTCTTTACACTCTAGGGTTTTGAAGCCCGTTTATACTCAAATAATTAACGACTATAGTTTCTAACCTACTGAAACTAGTTAATATACGCCGAAACTCTGTTTATGAGCTCTAACCGCTCCTAGTTTATTTATCGTATTACCTTAAAAAAGATGGACACGAAAACTTATTAAAAATTAAAAATTTTTTTTTTTTTTTTTTTTTTTTTTTTTTTTTTTTGTGTTGCTGTTCTTTCAGTGAATTTTAACTGAAAGAGCTGGGATGTAGGACTTACGTCTGAGCCTACCAGCGAGGGCCAACACAAAATTAAGGAATTAAATAAAAAGAATAAAAGAGAATAAGGATTGTCTATACAGATTCTCCTTATTAGTAAATTTTATTAAAAATTTTTTTTTTTTTTTTTTTTTTTTTTTTTTTTTTAAAAAAAATTATTTAGCTAATTATTAATATATGTATTTAGTTTTAAGTATTAATTTATCTTAAAATATATTATATTCTTTCACTTAGATTATAGTTAAATTTTATCTAAAATTATGTATATGTCCACTTAATTTTCTTTCAGAATTTATCTAATAAATAGTATATTTGTTAAATTAGTTTTACTATAAATTTATCTAATAAATAATATATTTGTTCAATTAATTTTACTATAATATTTATCTAGTAAATCGTATATTTGTTCAATTAATTTTACTATAAATTTATCTAATAAATAGTATATTAGTTCAATTAATTTTATTATAATATTTATCTAAGATACTATATATTCATTCACCTAAATATATTATAGAATATAGGGTTAGGGTTATATATTTATTTAATAATAAAATTTTTTTTTTTTTTTTTTTTTTTTTTTTATTAAAATCCAAAAGGTATAGGTAGAGTTTCAAAGAGGAATCCAAAGGTAGATAGAATTTAATTTGAAAGTATGTTTATAATAAAGAGTAAGCGAAGAATCTAAGGAAAAATTGGGCAAGAATTTGAGTAAAGAAGGAATACAAAAGAAAGGTAGATAACCTATAAAAAGAAATAATCCAAAAGATACTAGATTCAAGAATAGAATTTTTTAAGGAAGTATTCCACAGAAAAAATATTGTTTTAGTGATAATATAATTATTAGCGGTAGCCCAAGAGTTGTTTAAAGTTTTAAAAGAGTAGATTCCAAAAGAGTAGATTCCAAAAGAGTAGATTTGTCTCGAGAAGGTTTCGTGTTTTTTGTCAAAGGGTGCTTTTATTGTAACAAATCTTAATGTTACTTAAGATTGTTATAAGGTTTTTTACACAAAAGGTTCTCGACACTAAAGTAATTCAAAATATGTTTTATTAAAATAACTTTTTTATTAGTAAAAATGTAAATTATTATTTTATTAATTAATCATTGTAATATTTTAAATTACTTTAAAATTAATTAATAAAAGCACAAGTAAAAATATTTTATTATGAAATATTACACCTATTTATAGTTTTTCAGGAAAATTAATTATTTTAAGTTATCAGTTGTTATTAGTAATTATTAGAAATAAAAGAAAATTAAAGAAAATTAAAGAAAACAAGTTTTCTTTCTAGAAAATGAATCTTAGATAAAAAATGATAAAAAATATTAATAAAATAGATTTTTCTAGTTTTATCGGTTCAATTGTTTAACCGATAAACACTAGTAATTTCTTTAATATTCTAGTTATAATAAATAAAAAGTTATTAAAATTTGGAAAGAGTGGATGTCAAACCCTAAGTGTTCAGCCCGATGATTATAGTAACTTACCATTGAACCATATTTACTAATTTACTAGTTTAGTGTGTAAAGAATTATAATTATTATTCAAAATAATTATTATTCTTTATTAAAAAATTAATATTTAAAGTTTATTATTTTATAAAATTTTATGAATAATTTTATTAATTATGTCACATAGTAATTATTAATTAATGTTATTGTTTTAAAATTAAATTAAATTATCAATAATTAATATATTAAATTATAATAATGTATTATTGTATTAAAATAATGTTAAATTCTATTTAATTAAGAAAAATTAAATTGTATTAAAATGATAATTTTATTTAATCAAGAAATAATTAAATTATATTATTTCTTGGACTTTTAATTAAGATAATTAAAAGAATTAATTATTTAATTATACTTGTAATTAAATATTAATAAAATTAATATATAATTAGTTAATAAGTTTTCTCCCTTATTCGGGTTTTCTTATTAACTAAAGATTGATGTAATTAAACACCAATCGAGATCTATCTAGTTTTTTCTTCTAATCTTTTTCTAGATAGAGATAATTTTCCAAGATTAGAAATCAAATTAATATAAATAGGACTCTTGATTCTTCTAAAAATAATCAAGAGTTATTATTATAAGAAATTATAATAATTAACACAAATATTTTAAAATTACTTTTAATAAAAAATTTTTATAATAAAATAATTTCTAAAATTCCCTTAACCTACTTTTAGTGTTGTTTATTATAATCTTATAATAAACTCTAAGTTTTTAAATTTTCGTTTTCAATTTTTATATTATATTTTTTAATTTTATCTCAATTAATAATATTTTTTATTATTAATTGTAGAAAGAATTAATTATTAATATAATTAAATATTTTTAATTAATTCTTTACATAGTGGTAAAGAATGAATTAATAACCTTTATTTTATTATTAATAATTCTTTACTAAATTGTACTTTCCTATATTCTTGATAACCTAAACTTAATAATAAAATTTAATTTATTTTGATATAAATTAATTTTAACTTGTAAATAATGTAAATAAATTTTAATTAATTATTTTATTGTTATATTATTAAATATATGTATATTAAAATACAATTGTAAATATTAAAATTATACTTTTAAGATACTAAACTATTAAAACTATTAATTAAATATTATTATAAAAATTATTATTATTAAAATTATTAATTAAATATTATTCTAAAAATTATTATAAATTATTAATATTATAAAATTATTAAAATTATTAAATATTATTATAAAAATTTATATATTATAACTATTAAATATTATTATAAAATTATTAAGATTATTAATTAAATTTATTATTAAAAATTATTATTAAAAATTTTTACTTATTATAAAAATTATTATTTAAATATTATCAAATTTATTAATTAAATATTATAAAAATTTTATTTTATTTTTGAAAATAATTACAAGTATTATTTAAAATAATTAAAGATTATTAAATTTATTATATTAATCTTTAAAAACAATTTAGTTAACTTAAAAATATCAAAGAAAATAGTAAAAACTATTTTCTATATATTTATTTTATAATTATTTTTAATTAAATTATATTTGAATATTATATTATTATATTTATAAAAATTAAAACAAAAATGAATTATTGATATAAAATTAATTCAATAATTCTATAAAATTACTTAAATTATAAACAATTAATTATACTTTAAATTTATAAAAAAATATAAATATTGTAACAATTTCTTAAAAATTAAATATGTGTACTTTAAATAATAAAATTTTATATTAATAAAAAAAAATAAATAACTTTTAATAAAGAATTATTTTTTTTAAAATCAAAGCAGGGTAATACCCGTCCCCCCCTGCTTGATTTTAAATATCTAAGTGTCAACCCCGAGTCTACCATTAGTATTGTAAGAATCTATAATTATTTTTAACAAAATAATTATATTTTCTTAGTTTTAAGATAATAAATGAATTTCAATTCAATTTCAATTTCGATAATTCAGTTATTTGAATTTCAATATTAATAAAAAATAATAATATAATAATTATTATTATTAAATTAACTTTATTAAAATATTTAGGAATTAGTCTAGCCCAACTAATTACCAAATATTATTAACATATTGAATTTAATATATATTAAATAATGTAAACACGTGATTGTCATATTAAATTAATTTCTACATATTATATTTTAATTATAAATTATAATATTTAGCAATATTTAATTCTTATATAATGTAAAAAAAATATATATATATATTTTAATAAAACAAAACGACAACAAATATTCTTTTATCTTTTTCTTATTATTTTTATTTAATCTTTTTGTGTGATAATTATTATAATTCTTTTATTAGAATATATAATTTTATAATAAAACTTGCATTCACGAACCACCCGATACAATATAAAAATTATTCGTATCAAGTTATGATACAATATAAGTAATAAAGTATCAGATTTCTATTTATAACGAGGTCGAGCAAATAGGGAATTTATAAAATAATATATTCCAACTCAAAGATAATAAATAATAATTTACACAAATAATAAAATTTATTTATTTCTTTTTAAATCTTGTTTTTATTTATTTATTTATTTTACATAAATTATTACAATTATATTTATATTCCTCTGAATATAATGATTTTTATCTATCTCTAATAATTCAATTTATATTAATATCTTAATAATAATTTTACTTATAATTGTAGGATTCAACTCTTATCCTTTAACTATAAGTAATTACTTAATTATTTAAACTAAACTATAAGTTCTCTAAAACTATTATTTTACTCAATTAGAATTTTTAAAACAACAAGAAAAACTCTCTCTTTAACTTTTATTTCATTCTCTTCTTTTAAATTTATTAATTAATTTTATCTTGAATATTATTGGCTGTCTAATTAATTTTTAATCTATTTATATAATGATTTAGTATATTATATATTGTAATTATTTTTCACTATATTATTATAGTATTTTCTCTTTTATTAATTTTCTTGCGTATTTCTAGCTGTATTGTATCAGTTATAATACGACACTTACAAATAATATAGAAATAACTATAAAAATAATTTAAATAATAGATAAATAATTTAATACATGTAAATAAATGAGTTTGTACAATTAATAAGTATTAATAAAATTAAATAAGATAAACTAACCAATAGAATAGAGTTAAGAGAAATAATGAAATATAAAATGAAGAAAATAAATAATAAATTAAGAAGGAAGTTAGAGAGCTAACTAAAAAGTTAATATTAAGGAGAGAAAACTTAATATTATTATAATTATAGTTATAAAGAAAATAATTAGTTATTCAGAGGAATTAACTAATATAAAATTTAGTAGAATTTAATATGTATTAATATAACTAAAATAATAAAATATATTGATTAATATTTAAATATAAAATAAAATAATAAAATTAAAATACGACAAAAGAATTATTATTGTTTACTATATATTTTATTAGTGTGTGTTTATTATTATATTCTTCTGTTAGAATATATTATTTTATAATCAAACAACTTGCTCAACCGAACACTGATACTTTTAATAATATCGTATCAATTATGTGTAATAATTTAATTATAAAATTAATTGTAATTAAATTATTAACTACAACTTAATAATAATTAAATAATAATTATTATTAAATTGAGAGAGCAAAAAAGATAAATATACTTATCTTCTCTAGGAAAGAGTTTATTATAACTAATTATAATAAACTAATAACACAGAATTGACAAAGGAAAAAGATTATTTTATTTTATTTTATTTTTTAAATTTGTTTTATTAAAACTTGCTTTATTAAAATAGAAATATAAAATATTTGTTAATGTTATTACTATATTATAATTGTTATAATAATAACTCTTGATTTCTCAAAGAGAATTCAAGAGCCTTATTTATACTTTTTTGAAAAATAAGGTTAAATTAAAAAATGTTTTCTAATCTTAACAAATCTCTTATCTAGGAAAAGATTAGAGAGAAAAACCTAGATAAGATTTTTGATCGATATTCTATCCATATCGATCATCGTATCAATTAGGTAAAACCAATTACTTTTAAGAAGTAATTGGGAAAAACCCTAATTAACCGATTCGTTAATCTAATGTAATTGATCGAAAATAAAAGAATAAAATAATAAAAGATATTTCGATCATAAAATTATAAATTACAAATAAGGAAAATAACATAATGATATTAATAAACAAAATACAGAATACATTATTAAAATACATATTAGAATACATAATACATTTGTTTACAATTTAATTAAATAAATAAACTAAAACTAATAAATTTAATAATTAAATGTATAATTAAATAAACTATAATTATTAATAAATAAATAATAATTAATTAAATTTTGTTGTATTAAATTAATGAATATTTAATATGGGTTAAATAAATTATTAATAATATTTAAATGAATAAATATTATATAATTAAATAAAGTTATAATTATAACTTTAACTAAGAAAATATAATTATTTTATTTAAAAATAATTATAGATTCTTACATTATGAGTTTTTTTTTTTTGGAACTACAATAAAAAAATAATTGGAAATAATAATTATAGATTGTTAAAAGGAAATAATTCTAATAATAGTATTCTTCAGCGTAATAATACTTTTAAATCAAAATACATCAATAAAACTGAAGAAGAAAGTAGTGGAAATAATATAGTTAATAGTATAAATAAGCAAAAAAAAAAAAAAGAAGTTACGAGAGACTTCAAGGGACGAAGTCTTATCTAAAGTGGGGGCATCTTGATACGTGACGTATAGAAATATTATACTTTAATGAAATATTATAGTTAAATTTTATATAAAAATATTATTGGTCAATTAATAATTTATAATTATATATATTTTTAATAAATTATTTATTTAATAAGGGGATTCTTTGATTTATAATAAAATAATAAAAGAAATGTAGAATCCAAAAATTAGTTAGAATAGAGATATAATTAATAATAATTAAATATATAAATATACTGATGAAATGTATATTTAAAAACTAGTGATGAATAGTTTATAATTGTAATAATATTAAATAATAATATTAAGAATTTATAATTATATTTAATATAACATATATGTATAGTAATTATATAATAAAATAAATAAAGAAGGAATAATAAAACAAATAATAAATAAAATATTTTAGTATAAAATTATATTATTTTCGTGTCATTATTATATATTTATTAGAATATATTATTTTGTTATCATTCCCTACTGTCATTCCTAAATAAAAATAAAATATTTAGATACTGGTATTTTATAAATATACTGTATCAGTTATGTTAAGGAATGAACAAATAATGTTAATTTTATTATTTTTCATAAAAATAACTTAACCACTAAAATTAAATTATTTATTTCCTTACTTGGGGAACTTTCTTATGTTCTATTACTGACAAATTATTACTAATATTAAATTTATTAATATAAATTCTTTAGTTAATATCAATACTTTATTATTAAAATTAATACTATATTATTAATATCAATATTATTATCAATATCTAGTTTTATTAATATGATTTATTCTATCAATATTTTATTATTAAAGAAAATTTTATTTTACAAATATTACTAATACAGATTATTTATTATTAATAAAAATTAATATAATTAATAATGATTTAAAAATATTTTACTTAAATCCATGATCCTTGTCATTAAAATTAGTAATACTTCCTTCCAAAATACACCCTATTTATAATAAGATTAATAATAGATAATAATCTAAAATACTTTTATTTAAAAATAGTATAAAATTAAATAATACTCTATTACTAATAGTTCTGTAAAAGTAATAAAATTATTTTTAAAATATATTATCACTACAATTAATAATAAATAGTTTAGAATTTAATAATATATAATAATTATTTATTATAATAGAATAGATTATGAATTTATAATTTAAATACAATTCAAACATGTAACTCTAAGATATTCTAAAGAAATGGCTTGACCATTTCTAACGATAAAAAAAAATATAAATAGATGAGAAAATTGTATTTTAAAAAAATAATCTGAAAAAAATATAATCTTATTAAAGAAATTAATTTATTTTTAGTTTTTAATTGAATAATTTTTATTAAATAAATAAATAAAATATTTTAAAAAAAAATATATTTTAATTTTTAATTTTTTTTTATTTTAGTGTTTATTTCTATATTTATTATTATTCTGTCCCGAACCTCAACATAAAAAGTGGTGGAGATATCGGGGAAGTTAATAATCGTAAATATAGAGTAAACAATAATAGGATAGTAATATTTCTAATAAAACAATTTTTTTTGTTAATTTTTTTAATATTAAAGTGATAGGTAAGCAATTACCGGTGAAGCTTTAATAAAATAAAATTTATTGGAAACATATAAAAAGGGATTTAGTACGGTTTAGAAGCATACCTAGTACTAAAATTCCAACAGTAGGTAGTTTCCGGATTAATTTATCTCAAGAATTGAAAGGTCATTCTTGAGCTCTGGTCGTTCTGTTTATTTGAAAGCAGAAGCGTCTGGTTTGATTACTACATGACACCGTAATAGGCAAGCTGTGGTAATTCAAGCACTACATACCTACTTTTTAGTACTGGATATGGAAAATTCCAGGAAATGCTCTTTTTATATGTATATTATTCCATAAATTTTTTTTTTTGTTCTAATAAATCATATTTTATTTTTTTTTTTTAGTTGTTTACAAATAATATTTTTATTTTTAAATTTTAATTGAGTTATATCAAAGTCGTCTTACGATCAACTCAGAAAAAGTTTCCTACCACATTGCCAATTGATAATAACAAAAGCACACAACAACACCATTAATTCGAAGATTCCATTACATTAAAATTTTTTTTTGAAAGTAAAGAACAATACAATTATCAAAATATATTTAGGGGCAAGACAAAGCACTAGTTTATATCTATAGTATTTATTATTCCGATATATTTAGGGGTTATCACTACACTAGTTTATATCTATATATTATTCTTTTCAGATATATTTGGGGGTCAGTGTAACACTAGTTTATATCTTCAATAGTATATTTGGTTGTCATTGGACTTTAGTTTATACTAGAATTATTAATTTCAAGAAAAATCTGATATTACTTCAGTCAATATTATTTATTAGTTATTTTCAAACATTCATTTTGCTCAATTCTATTCTGTTACTTTCAATATTAGTTAAAATGAGTTCAGGATCTTCTCCATCAACTTCAAATCCTTCAGTTCCAATTCCAACTGTTATAAACAAAAATCACGCTATTAGCTTTAGAGAACTCAAGAAAGAATTAAAAGACATAGAAAAACTAAGCAAAGAACATCTCGATATTAGATCTTGGGATTCAGATTTAAAATTTTGGATCAGATATCAACATGTAGATGATCCAGAAACTATTTTTACGGCATGTATCTTAACTTCGACTGGTGAACCAAGAGAAGTAATTCAAAATATGGAATATGGCGAAAACTTTAGTGATGACGATGACGATGATGATGATGACGATGATGACGATGATAGCGATGATGAAGAAGATAATCATTATCCAAGTCTTGATGAAATTATTAATGAGTTAGAAACATTTTATGGAAAAAAAGAAGATCAAAACGTCTTGCTTAAGGAACTTCGCTCCTTAAAAATTAAAAAGTATGAAAAAGTTAAAGATTTTAACATTCGCTATCGATCACTCTATTTAAAACTCGATAAAAAGAGGAAAAGAAGAATTAGTGTATTGGATTATGCTGATTCTTTGAAAAATAATAAAGAAGCCTGGAAAAAGGTTTCACTCAAGGATGACATTTCTTTAAAGAAAGCATTTGCAATAGCTGAAAAAGTAGATAGATTGATGCCTACCTTTAACCAAGAAATAAACAAAAATTTTAGAACAAATTTCAACAATTCTTATAAATCATCAAATTTTAATAACAACCAATCTAAAGGAAAAGTATTTAATGATTCAAAAATAAAGGAAAAAGATTCAACTGTTGATAACTTAACTAAAAGAATAAAAGGTTTAACTGTTAGTACCTGTTTCTTTTGTAGTGAAGAAGGTCATTTTCAAACCGAATGTCCAAAACTTAATGCTATTATCAAAAAGAATCGTCAGGAATACTTCGAAAACAAACGTTTAAATCACTAAAAGGGAGAAGAAGCACTCCCATTGTCAATAAAATAGCTTCCGTTAAATATCAACAATCTTCAGCTAATGACTACTTCCATGAAGAAATAGAAGATCAAAAAAAAAGTTATGAATTATCTGAGGATGAAATCGAAGAAGAAGACATCAATGATTTAGAAGATATTGACTTAATTCAAGATGAAAACGACTATTTGGTTGCTGCTTTTAAAAGAAAGCGTGATAACATTAGTAAAGATCATAAAGGTAATCAAGAAAAGAAAATTCACAAAAGTCTTAGAGATAATCCTCGACCAATTGTTACTCCAGCTTTGCGAAAGAAGAAAGAAAATGAATTGAAAGTTAATCCAACTCCAAAACAAACATCAAGTCAGATACATCCTTCGATAATGTCACAGCCCTTAATCAATCTCGAAAAACAAAAAGAAAAAGAAATTCGTGATAAAGAACGTGCTAGTACTTCTCAATCACCTATGGAAATTACTGATATAGATTTATCTAATCGCAGAAAAGAAAAAGAAAAAGGAAAAGAGGTTAGTGATACAGAACTTGCATCTACTTCCACCTCGCCCATTGAAATTGTTGATATTGATGAAACTGATCATATTATTTCTAATAATGATGAAAATAGTATTCCAAATAATACATTAAATAAACTCATTAATGATAAACTAAAAGTAAATAAACTTCCTGGAAACAAAATTCCTAGAGTTCCAAGAAAGATCCAAATGATAGCTGATCATCTACCTTGCAATGTTATTAAAGACTTAAATACTACTAAATGTAATATTACCTTTGGAGAATTATTTGAAGTATCACCAAAAATCAGATCTCAAGTTGCAAAAGGTTTAAAGTTAGAAAAAGATTCTATTAAGATAGCCGGTGCCGTTGACAACATTTGTGCTACTACTACTATAGTTAATAATCTTGATCACACTTATAAAAGTAAAAACAAAGAACCCAAAGAAGATGATATAGCCATGGTCGACGTTACTGTTGAAGGAGTCAAAGGAAAAGCATTGATTGATTCTTGTAGTAATTTAAATATTATTACTAATCAATTCCTTAGAAAGTTACCTTCTGTATATGAGCCTATTGGAATCAGTCGTGGAAGAATCCGACTAGCAACTATTAATGATGATTATTCGGAAGACTATTTAATCAATATTCCTGTACAAATTAATAATTTTCATATGGTTGCTACATGTAGAGTTATAGATAAAGAAGATCCTTTCTTTGATATTCTTATTAACTTGAAAACTCAAATAGATCATAAATTGTTTATTCATCCTATTCTTTATAGTCTTTGCCAATTCAATGATAATGGATCGGTTGAAGAAATTGCTCCTATAAACAATCAATATGAAAATGAAGAAAAACTAGTTTGTTTTGTAAAAGCTATTTCTAATGAATCTATTAAGAAAGAACTTAAGAAAATGGAAGGTCTTCCTCCTCGAGAATATATTCATAACGAAAAATTTATCAATGCTCTTAATAAAAAGTATCGAGATCAAATAATTAAACTTTTAGAAGATAATATAGTTATAATTGCGACCTCTTCTGAAGAATTAACACCTTCGAACTTATCTCCACATAAAATTCACCTTAAACCTGGTGCTAGGCCAATTAAACAAAAATTTTATAGAATCTCAAAACTTAAAACAGATATTCTTAAAGAAGAACTTACCAAATTAATAAATAAAAGACTTATTGAACCATCATACTCAGAATGGTCTTCGCCTGTTGTTCTTGTTCCTAAACCAAATGGTAAATGGAGAATGTGTGTTGACTATAGAAAAGTCAATGATGCTACTATAAAGGATTCATATTCTCTTCCAAATATTGATGAAATATTCGATAGTTTAGATGGTGCTATAATATTTACTACAATGGACCTTTACTCCGGATATCATCAAATACTTATGGATGAAGAAAGCATTGAAGTTACCAGTTTTACCACAAAATTCGGAAATTATCAATTCAAAGTCATGCCTTTCGGACTTACTAACGCTCCAGCAACTTTCCAACGTGAGATGAACAAAATTCTCTTTCCTTTCATTGGTGATTTTGTTTTCAATTTCATTGACGATATCCTTATATACTCAAAATCTTTAGAAGAACACCTCGAACATATTGCTAAAGTACTCGCTGTTTTCAAAGAACACAAACTAAAAATCAATATTGAAAAATGTTCGTTTATGCAAACAGAAGTTGAAGTCCTCGGTCACAAAGTATCTGCACAAGGTCTGAGCCCTCTTGATAGCAAGATTGAATCAATTAAAAATTGGAAACCTCCTTCAAACCTCCATGAATTACGGTCTTTCCTAGGGGCGATAGGATATTATCGAGACTTCATCGATAAATATGCTCGAATAACAGCTCCTCTTTGCAAATTGTTAAGAAAAGATGTTGAATTCCGATGGAATAAAGAGCAAAATGATAGCTTTAATATACTTAAAGAAAAATTAATGAATGCACCAATTTTAAAATTTCCATGTTTCGAGAAAGAATTTATTATTCGAACGGATGCATCGTATGATGGCATTGGTGGTGTTCTATTACAAAAAGATGATGAAACGAAAAAAGAGCATCCTGTACACTATATAAGTAGAACATTAACTAAACATGAAAGAAATTACGGAATTACAGATCTAGAAGGAACTGCTCTATTTTATTGCTTAACAAAATTTAAACCTTATATTATGGGAAATCCCATTAAAACAATAATATATACTGACCATAAACCCTTAGTAGGATTATTCAACAAGAAAGAACCAACAAGTGCTCGACAAACCAGATGGTGTTTAGCTGTAAATCTTTTAGGTGTAGAAATTCGATATGAACCTGGCAAAAAGAATGTTGTAGCTGATGCTCTTTCTCGAATGAAAAGTATAAATGATAAGAAAATATTGGCAACAAAACTCTCTTCAAAAGTTGATGAATCTTTATTATCTAAAGTTGTAAAAGAATTTATGGAAGAAAAATTTACAACAATTGATGGAATTGAATACTTTATAGATGGAAATACTTATAGGAAATTAATCACTGATACTAATGAAAAGGTCAAGCTCATTCCTGAAGCTCATGGCATAGGACATGAAGGATATAATAAAACTTACCGACGATTACGAAAAAGTTATTATTGGAACAACATGGTAAATGATATTAAAAGAATTATTTCAAAATGCGAACAATGTCAATTAAATAGACCCAAAGCATACCCAGAACCAACAGAAGATATTCCTACAGAAGTTGAAGGACCTTTCACACATTTAGGTTTAGATATAATTGGACCTCTAGAGAAAACATCAAACAATAATAAATATATTTTGGTAATCGTGGACTATTTTACTAAATGGGTAGAATCCGAGCCAACTGAAAATGTAACTTCAAAAGATGTAATAAAATTTTTAATTAATGTATTCTCTCGTCATGGTGTGCCTCAAACAATTACAACTGATAATGGTGTTCAATTCAATTCGGATATGACAAAAATGTTCTTAGATCTTTATGATGTGTATGTGAGGTTCAGTACAACTTATCATCCAGAAACGAACGGTCTTACAGAAAACCGAAATAAAGAAATTGGAAAACTACTTAGACTTTTAGGAAATAAACAAAAAGAATGGGACGAAGTCTTACCTTCCGCTTTATGGGCTCTTCGTACAACCAAAAATTCGGTTACTAATCACTCTAGCTTTGAACTTGTTTATGGACGAGAAGACCAACAACCCTTTGACATATCTTCGGATGACAAATCTTCGGATGAAATCCTATTGGAAAAATTTGTCAATCACTATTTATGGACTATGGAAGCTGCGGCCAATATCAAAAATGCAAATAAATACTGGGCTACTCGTAGAGAACAAAAGAATAGTATGAATCAGGCCAAAAGAATAAAACCTGGTGATTTAGTCTTAGTAAGGAATTTTACTCGAACCAAGTGTAAAGAGTTCTATCAGAAACAGATTACAAATAACAAATTTTAACACAAAAATAAAAAAACACGTAATAAAAATTCGTTTTTTTAAATAAAATAATCTTTATTAATTAAAAAAATTAAATCTCTTTTTTGTTATTAACTATCATATAGTCAATAACTAATACATCGATTTAATTATAGAAATTTACATGTATTTATATTTTTTCATTATTACATTATAATATATTATTTCTATCTAATTTACATATATTACTATTTATTTATAAACAAAATATTTATTAATAATTTTATTAAATAATAATTAACTAAACTAAACAATAATTAATTTAATAAACTTTCAACTTATTTACAATAATAATTAAATTCAATAACAACTCATTTATTATATATTTATTATATAAATATTATTAATACTAATGTTTATATATTTACAATTCAAAACTATTTTTGTAAACTATTTAAACTAATTTTAACTATTTAAAACTATTCCGAAATTAATTTTAAAGTATTTTAAACTAACTAAACTAAATTAACTAAGTTAAATAGAATAACTATTTTAAATAAACTAAACTAAATTAACTAACTTAAATAAATTATTTAGATTTAAGTTATTATCCAAAATTATTTAAATAATAATTTTTCCTTTATGAAAAGTTTACATAAATTTATAATTAATTTTCATATACGTAAATCATAAATTTATGTAATTTTATTACATTAATTAATTATGTAATAATTAATTTATTAAAGATTTTATTAAATCTTTACACCAAGTTAGAACCATATTTTGTTGGACCACTCCAAGTAATTAAGAAACAATTCAATACAGTAACATTGGCCGATCCTAAGTCGGGTATACAAATGAACCGCAATGTTCACTTAAAGAACATAATCAAGTTTAACTCAGCTTCTGTATAGCTTGAGTCTTAGCGAGGGCATCTTGTTAAGGAATGAACAAATAATGTTAATTTTATTATTTTTCATAAAAATAACTTAACCACTAAAATTAAATTATTTATTTCCTTACTTGGGGAACTTTCTTATGTTCTATTACTGACAAATTATTACTAATATTAAATTTATTAATATAAATTCTTTAGTTAATATCAATACTTTATTATTAAAATTAATACTATATTATTAATATCAATATTATTATCAATATCTAGTTTTATTAATATGATTTATTCTATCAATATTTTATTATTAAAGAAAATTTTATTTTACAAATATTACTAATACAGATTATTTATTATTAATAAAAATTAATATAATTAATAATGATTTAAAAATATTTTACTTAAATCCATGATCCTTTTCATTAAAATTAGTAATACTTCCTTCCAAAATACACCCTATTTATAATAAGATAAATAATAGATAATAATCTAAAATACTTTTATTTAAAAATAGTATAAAATTAAATAATACTCTATTACTAATAGTTCTGTAAAAGTAATAAAATTATTTTTAAAATATATTATCACTACAATTAATAATAAATAGTTTAGAATTTAATAATATATAATAATTATTTATTATAATAGAATAGATTATGAATTTATAATTTAAATACAATTCAAACATGTAACTCTAAGATATTCTAAAGAAATGGCTTGACCATTTCTAACGATAAAAAAAAATATAAATAGATGAGAAAATTGTATTTTAAAAAAATAATCTGAAAAAAATATAATCTTATTAAAGAAATTAATTTATTTTTAGTTTTTAATTGAATAATTTTTATTAAATAAATAAATAAAATATTTTAAAAAAAAAATATATTTTAATTTTTAATTTTTTTTTATTTTAGTGTTTATTTCTATATTTATTATTATTCTGTCCCGAACCTCAACATTATTGGTAAAGAATAAATTAATAACCTTTATTTTATTATTAATAATTCTTTACTAAATTGTACTTTCCTATATTCTTGATAACCTAAACTTAATAATAAAATTTAATTTATTTTGATATAAATTAATTTTAACTTGTAAATAATGTAAATAAATTTTAATTAATTACTTTATTGTTATATTATTAAATATATGTATATATTAAAATACAATTGTAAATATTAAAATTATACTTTTAAGATACTAAATTATTAAAACTATTAATTAAATATTATTATAAAAATTATTATAAAATTATTAAAACTATTAATTAAATATTATTATAAAAATTATTATAAAATTATTAAAATTATTAATTAAATATTATTATAAAAATTATTATAAAATTATTAAAATTATTAATTAAATATTATTATAAAAATTATTATAAAATTATTAAAATAATTAATTAAATATTATTATAAAAAATATTATAAAATTATTAAAATTATTAAAATTATTAATTAAATATTATTCTAAAAATTATTATAAATTATTAATATTATAAAATTATTAAAATTATTAAATATTATTATAAAAATTTATTTATTATAACTATTAAATATTATTATAAAATTATTAAGATTATTAATTAAATTTATTATTAAAAATTATTAAAAATTTTTACTTATTATAAAAATTATTATTTAAATATTATCAAATTTATTAATTAAATATTATAAAAATTTTATTTTATTTTGAAAATAATTACAAGTATTATTTAAAATAATTAAAGATTATTAAATTTATTATATTAATCTTTAAAAACAATTTATTTAACTTAAAAATATCAAAGAAAATAGTAAAAACTATTTTCTATATATTTATTTTATAATTATTTTTAATTAAATTGTATTTGAATATTATATTATTATATTTATAAAAATTAAAACAAAAATGAATTATTGATATAAAATTAATTCAATAATTCTATAAAATTACTTAAATTATAAACAAATAATTATACTTTAAATTCATAAAAAAATATAAATATTGTAAATATTTCTTAAAAATTAAATATGTGTACTTTAAATAATAAAATTTTATATTAATAAATAATAAACACTTTTTAATAAAAAAAAATTTTTCTTTGTTAAAATCAAAGCAGGGTAATACCCGTCCCCCCTGCTTGATTTTAAATCAATAAGAATTACCCCTAGTCTACCATTATTGATAAGAATGTACTTAATAATGCATTCTTAATTAAATCTACGATTTATTTTGTTAAAAAGTAAACAGATTGAATTTAACGAGGAATCAGGTTGATATATCTATATAATATAACTATATAGATATAAGTAAATTACTAAAATAAAAGAGTTATAAAGTTAAATTTGTTAATTTAACACTTAATTAAAACTAATAATTGGTTTGATATGATAAAAATTTTTATTTATTAATAAAAATATATAGTTATATTATAATAGGTTAACTATAACCTTACAAAGAACAAAAAGATAAATTTGAATTTTCTTTTTATACTTTGTAGGTTTGAGAATATTGATAATAATAATATAAAGTTGATAATAATAATATTTAGTATAAGAATATGTTTAATATAAATAAATTATATTTTTTAATCTAATATATTAGCTAATATATAAAATATAATATTAAATTTAAATATTTAATATAGTAATTAATAATTAATAATTAATTAAATCAATATAACATAAATTAATACATAAACATTAATTTATGAATCAAGGATGACATGACCAAATGATTCATGTTAATAAATATTTTATTTATTAATAATATTTAAGTTTAATATGATATCATTAGAATCAGTAGGCCTAAGCTGGTCCTAAGATGATCAAATAACTTATAATATTATAAAATAAATAAAATTTAAAGAATAATTAATGAATTATAAATTTTTATTAATTATTTTGTTTTTAATAATTTTAATTGAAATTAATTGAAATTGAAATTTAATTCAGTTGTAATTTCAACATATTTCTAATACATTATGTGTACATTATTATTTTTGTACTTTAATAAATTTTTAAATCCAAAGATCAAAAATTAAATCAAAAATTATATTAAACTTTATATTTTTATATTAAATCTTATATTAATAGTAATATTTTTATATATTTAAAACTTATATTAGCAATATTAATAATAAGTCTTATTTTTTTTTTTTATATTAATAATGAAAATTTGTATTAATAATATTTTTATATATTGATGATTAAAAATTTATATATTATATTTTAACCTTTATTATAAAATTTTATATCGAAATGTTTTATTTTATATTGAAAAATATTTTATTTTATTAAAAACATTTATATTAGAATAGTATTTTTATTTTTATTTGAATATTTTAACAGATTGTAATAAAAATTATAGCCAATCAAATAAATTCATAAATAAAAATAATAAATAAATATCAAAAAAAAATAAATTTAATAAAATAAATAAATAAAATAAATAAATAAAAAAAATTTGTGTTTCTTTACTTTATTTTTATTTAATTCTCTAAAACCTTAACATTTATATGGTGGAGATATCGGGGAATTAAATAGAAATAATAGTAAATAACATAGATTTTTTTTTATTTTTTTTTTTTTTATTTTATATTGATAAACAAGTAAGTCGTTAATCCTTTGATTAACCTATGGCGCTTGTTTGATATATATATATAAAAAAAAAAAAAAATTTTTTAAATAAGTAAAATTAAGATTCTAAAAAAAAAGATTGTAAATTATAACAAGGAGCGGATAGAGCTCATATACAGTGTATTTCCAGAAAACAACAAAATATCTATTATTCATAGTAGGTTATTGGATAATAGTTATTTTGGGAATTAATTGGAAAGTAGACGAAGGTATTTGGTTACCGACCCGGTAATAATAGTTCAGCCTTCAACGTTTCAACACACGAAGGTGCGGGTACTTTCCAAGCACTGGCGAATAAGGAGCTTACGTCACCGAAGGCGTAAGATTGTTTTTTTTTATATTTTTTTTTATTTTTCTTTGTGCTAGTTATAAGGCACTTTATTATATAAAGTATCAGACTTTGGCTAACTTCGCCATTTAAATTTTTTTTATTTTTTTTTTATTACTGATACTTTATTTGTTTAATAATTCCTGTAAAAGAATCTTAATTTACTTTGAAAATATTGTGTTTTTAGTTAATTTTTATTAGTTAATAAAAATATTATTGAATACTTTTAAAATTTTTTTTATTCCGTACATAGATTATCGGATTAAGTTTATCCTATATAGTAATTGGGCTAGTGGGCTCTGAACTGCTATATTTTATATTGAATATAGTAATCGTGGCACACGCGTGGCATGACACCATAGGTAAGCTGCACGTCAGACAGTGTGTACTATCAGATTGTACGACAATAAAGATTATTTTTTGTGTTTAATAATTATAATTAATTAATTTTATTAGCTATAACAATACAATATTTATTGTTTAAAAAGAAAAATTTTTGAAAGGTGAAAATAATAAATAAAACTTTGCTTCTAAATTTATTACTACAAATATACTAAATTACAAAATTCAAGTGGTCGATAAAGATTTCGAGCTTGAAAAATATTCTATTAAGTTGTCGATAAAGATTTCGAACTTAAAATTATTCTATTAAGTTGTCGATAAAGATTTCGAACTTAAAAATTATTCTATTGAGTTGTCGATAAAGATTTCGAACTTAAAAATTATTCTATTGAGTTGTCGATAAAGATTTCGAACTTAAAAATTATTCCATTGAGTTGTCGATAAAGATTTCGAACTTAAAAATTATTCTTAATAAAGTAGTCGAAAAGAACCTCGTGCTTTATAATTTCTACTAAGTTGTCGATAAGGATTTCGAGCTTATATCTACTAAAGAAAGCAAATAAAATTATTATTTTCAAAAGTTACTAAAATATATTGTTTTAAAAATTGATTCGATATTAAATTACCTATTAAATTATATTTTTAAAGTTGTATTTCCAAATTTATTTTTATTTAATCACCTCATTAATATACAACAAGAAATATTTAAACAAAATGTCCAAGGAAACAACTTTGAGCTTTAAAGAATTGAAAAAAGAATTAAGAGATATTGTGAAACTTAGCAAGGACAATTTAGATATTAAGTCCTGGGCTACTGAATTAAAACTTTGGATCAAGATACAAGGTATTACAGATCCAGAAACAATATTTAATGCTTGTTTACTTACCAGCTCTGGTGAAGTACAACGCGTTATTGAAGATTTGGGAGAAGATAGTGATGATGAAAGTGATGATTCATCAGATGAAGAAGAAGATGATGATGAAAAAGAAAATGTTGATGATGATATTAAATTTCCTTCTCTTGGAAAAATTATTTCAAGTCTTGAAAATTTTTACGGTATTAAAGAAGACCAAAATTTACTTCTTAAAGAACTTCGTGCAATGCGAATTAAAAGAAACGAAAAGATTAAAGACTTTAATGTAAGATATAGAACTTTGTACACTAAACTTGATAAAAAGAGAAGAAAGCGCATTGGTGTACTAGATTATATTGATTCTATTCAAAATAATTATGAAGCCTGGAAGAAATTATCCCTTAAAGATGATATAAGTATGGATAAAGCTTTCAAAATTGCCGAGAAAGTAGATAGACTTTCTGTAAAGAACAATAATACCTATAATATTAATTCCCAACATAATCAAAATAATCAAAACAGTACTACTTCAAGACTTTATTCTAAAAGAAGAAACGAAAATTTCCAATCAAGTCAAACAAATAATAAACCGAAACCTCAAGATATTATAGAAGAATCAACCCAGAAAATGAGAAATTTATCTGTTAAAACTTGCTTCTTCTGTAAGGAAGAAGGTCATTACTCATACTATTGCCCTCAATTAAATAAGATTATGGAAAAAAATAAAAAAGAAATATATTCCAAAAAGTCTTTAAACTTCTAAATGGGAGCAGAAGCACTCCCAATGACAAAACAATAGCTTCATTAAATAATTTACAAAATAATACTTTTACTAAGAATACTCCAATTGATAATAATTCCTTTAATGAAGAATCTGAAGAATCTGATTTTAGTGACACAACTGAAAGTGAGGATGATATCATTATAAATGCTATAAAAAGAAAAATGAATGATAATAACAGCGAAAAAGAAGAAAATAATTCCAAGAAAGTACATAAAAGTTTAAAAGATAATCCACGTCCTTTCGCAACTCCTGCTTTAAGAAAGAAGAAAGAAAATGAGCTACATAATAAACCCAATAAAGTTTATAAAAATCAAATACTTCCTTCAATTTTAACTCAACCAAATATAAACAAAGAAAAACAAAAAGAAAAGGAATTAAGAAATATGACAAGAGTAAGAGAAAGTAAAGAAGAAAACAACAATTATTCATCAAAAGGAAAGGAAAAAGTTGAATCTGAAGATATACGTGCAATCGATAATGAAATAGAAGATCTAGAAATGAATAAAGATAATCATCAAAATAAAACTAATACTTTGGAAAAATTAATTTCAATAAAAACTAAAGAAACTAATAATGAAAATACTCAGTTAGTAAAAAGGAATATCAAAATGATGAATAATAAAGAACCTTACAATATTATGGATGATTTAAATAATCTTAAATCCAGTATTACGATAGGTCAACTCTTGAATGCATGTCCGAAAATTCGTTCACAATTAATTCAAGGTTTAAAGTTAGAAAAATCTAAAAAATAATTGGAACTGTAGACAATGTAATAGCACGAACTTTATTAGTAAATAACTATGATCATAGCTACATAAGTAAAAGTAATGAAGTAGCCGAAGAAGACTTAGCAATGGTTGATGCAAGTGTTGACGGAGTACTAGGAAAACTTTTAATTGATTCTTGTAGTAACCTAAGCATCGTTACTAAGCAGTATTTTGATAAATTACCTGGTGAATATGAAACAGTTGGAAAAAGTCGTGGAAGAATCCAACTTGCAACACAAGATGAAGAATACTCGGAAGGAATTATTGTTTGATTACCAGTAAAAATTAATAATTATGAATTTAATGCGGACTTTAGAATTATTGAGAAAGAAGACTCTTTTTATGATATGTTATTAAACTTTAAAACTCAAATCGATCATTGTTTATTTATTCATCCGACCTTAAACAGTTTATGTAAACTTTTGTCAGAAAGTGAATACAAAGAAATAGCTAAAATAAATAATCAATATTATGAGGAAGAAAGTATAATTTGCACTATTAGAAAAGTTAAAGAAACGAATAATGAAAAGGAAATTATAAAGGAATTAACTCCAACGGAATTTATTGAGAGTGATGAATTTTTAAGTACCTTAAATAAAGATTATAAAGAACAAATTATTAAAATTCTCAAAGAAATGATTGACATAGTTGCCACTTCAACAGAAGAACTAACTCCTTCTAAACTTTCACCACATAAGATCCGTTTAAAAGCAAATGCAAAGCCAGTAAAATTAAGAAGTTATAGGTTAACTAAATTAAAATCAGACATCTTAAAAGAAGAACTTACAAAGCTTATTAAGAAAGGATTGATAGAACCATCCTGTTCAGAATGGTCATCTCCAGTAGTACTTATTCTAAAACACAATGGAAAGTGGCGCTTGTGCATTGACTACCGAAAAGTCAATGATATGACAGAAAAAGATTCTTATTCAGTTCCATATATAGATGAAATTTTTGATAGTCTCGGAGGAGCTAAAATATTTACAACTCTTGATTTATTTTCGGGTTTTCACCAAATCTTAATGGATGAAGAAAGCGTTGAAGTAACCACTTTCACTACTAAGTTTGGAAATTATCAATTTAAGGTTATGCCTTTTGGACTTACTGGAGCTCCCTCAACCTTCCAAAGAGAAATGAATAAAATTTTATTCCCTTTTATTGGTGAATTTGTTTATGTATTTATTGATGATGTTTTGATCTATTCAAAAAGTATCGAAGAACATTTAATTCATATTAAACAAGTATTAGAAGTATTTAAAGAAAACAAGTTAAAAATTAATATTGAAAAGTGCCATTTTCTTCAAACTGAAGTTGATGTATTAGGTCACAAACTTACTACTAAAGGATTAAGTCCCATGGAAAGTAAAATAACAGCTATTAAGAAGTGGGAAGCCCCTTCATCACTTCATGAATTAAGATCATTTCTAGGAGCAGTAGGATATTATCGTGACTTTATTCCTAAATATGCTCAAATTACCTCACCTTTATGTAAATTATTGAAAAAGAATACTAAATATGAATGGAATAAAGAACAACAAGAAAGCTTTGAACTCCTAAGAGAAAAATTAATCAATGCACCTATTCTAAAATTTCCGTCATTTGACAAACCTTTTATCATTAGAACTGATGCTTCGTATAATGGAATTGGTGGAGTTCTTTTACAAAAAGAAGAAGAAACCGGTAAGGAGCATCCAATACATTTTATAAGTAGAAGTTTGAAGAAAGCTGAAAAGAATTATGGTATCACAGATTTGGAAGGAACCGCTTTGTTTTACTGTATGACTAAATTTAAATCTTATATTGAAGGAAATCCATTACCTACAACTATTTACACAGATCATAAACCATTAGTTGGTTTATTTAAGAATAAAGAACCTTTGAATGCAAGGCAAACAAGATGGTGTCTAACCGCTAGTATGCTTGGAATTAATATAAAATATGAATCAGGCAAAAAGAATGTGTTAGCTGATGCTCTTTCAAGAATGAAAAGTAAGGAAGAGAGAAAGATATTATTAACAAAAATTACTAATGGAAATAATGAAGAATTATTATCTAAAGTTATAAAGGAATTTATTAATGAAAAGTTTACTGTTATTGATGGTGAAGATTACTTTATCGACAATGGAAATTATAGAAAATTAATAACGGACGAAAATGAAAGGTTTAAATTAATTTTAGAAGCTCATAATATTGGCCACGAAGGATATTATAAAACATATCAAAGACTTAAGAAAAACTTTTATTGGAATCATATGATTAAAGATATCAAAAGAATTGTTAGTAATTGTGAAAAATGCCAGTTAAATCGTCCTCAACCATATCCAGAACCAACCGAAAACCATCCAACTAAAGTAGAGGGTCCCTTTGTGCATTTAGGATTAGATATTATAGGACCGTTACCAAAAACAAGAAATAATAATCAATATATTATAGTAACTGTTGATTACTTTACCAAATGGGTTGAAGCCGAACCCACTGAAAACATAACTTCCTCTGATATAATTAAATTTTTAATAAACGTTTTTGCAAGACATGGTGTACCTCAAGTTATTACTACTGATAATGGAGTCCAATTCACTTCTGATATGACTAAAATCTTTCTTGATCTTTATGATGTATATGTTAAATTTGTAGCTACTTACCACCCTGAATCAAATGGCCTTACTGAAAATCGAAATAAAGAAATTGGAAAATTACTCCGTTTTTTATAAAGGAAAAATCAAGATTGGGATGAAGTTTTACCTTCTGCTTTATGGACACTTCGAACTACCAAAAATACAGCTACTGGACATTCTAGTTTTGAATTAGTATATGGAAGAGAAGACCAACTGCCTTATGATATAGCCATAAGAACAATTGAAAATGCAGATAAATCATATGATGAAATTTTAATGGAAAAATTTGTTCGTCATTATCAATGGACTAGAGAAGCATGCGAAAATGTGAAGAATGCTAACAAGTATTGGGCAACAAGACGAGAAGAACAAATAAGTATGAAAAAGGAAAAGAATTAAAGGCTGGTGATCTTGTTCTTGTTAGAAACTTTAGCCGCACTAAGCTAGAACCATATTACAATGGACCATTTAAAATTTTAAAAATTCAATTCAACACGGCAACCCTAATCGATCAGAAGACTGGAAAGCAACTCGATAGGAATGTTCACTTTAAAAATTTAGTAAAGTTTAACTCCGCTTACAGAGAAGCTTGAGTCTTCGTCGGGGCATCTTGATAAGAATGTACTAAATAATGCATTCTTAATTAAATCTACGATTTATTTCTAATACATTATGTGTACATTATTATTTTTGTACTTTAATAAATTTTTAAATCCAAAGATCAAAAATTAAATCAAAAATTATATTAAACTTTATATTTTTATATTAAATCTTATATTAATAGTAATATTTTTATATATTTAAAACTTATATTAGCAATATTAATAATAAGTCTTATTTTTTTTTTTTATATTAATAATGAAAATTTGTATTAATAATATTTTTATATATTGATGATTAAAAATTTATATATTATATTTTAACTTTTATTATAAAATTTTATATCGAAATGTTTTATTTTATATTGAAAAATATTTTATTTTATTAAAAACCTTTATATTAGAATAGTATTTTTATTTTTATTTGAATATTTTAACAGATTGTAATAAAAATTATAGCCAATCAAATAAATTCATAAATAAAAATAATAAATAAATATCAAAAAAAAAATAAATTTAATAAAATAAATAAATAAAATAAATAAATAAATAAAATTTGTGTTTCTTTACTTTATTTTTATTTAATTCTCTAAAACCTTAACATTATGAGTTTCGTTACACTAGATAAGAGATTTGTTAAGATTAGAAAACCCTTTCTTATTTAACCTTATTTTCATAAAAAAATATAAATAAGGCTCTTAAGTTCTCTTTGAGAAATCAAGAGTTATTATTATAAAAACATAGTTATAATAGTAACAATTTTATATTTATTTTTAACTTTAATAAATTAATAAAATATTTTATTCAAAAAACATATTTTAAAATCAAATTTATACAAATAATTCTTCTTTTGCTTTTCGTGTTATTATTATAATTAATTTTATAATAAACTCTATAGGTAAAAAAAAAATTTTATTTTATTTTATTTTCTCAACTTAATGAATTAGTCGTTAAGTTGTAGTTAATAATTCTATTTTGAGTTAGTTCTTAATAGAATTATTACAATAATAACTCTTATTAGATTAGTTTAGGGTTAGATAAAATGTGAAAAATTTTTAGAATAGTGTAACATTGGAAATTTTATTAGTGAATTAGTCTATTGAAATTATATATATTAGAATACAATAATAATATATATAGCTAGAGTGGCGCAAAAAAAAATTTTTTTATTAGCAATTTTGATTGAAAAAAAAAAAAAATTATATTAAAAAAAAATTATATTAAAACAAAAAAAAAAAAAAAAAAATTTTTTTAATAGTTAATAATAGAATAATGAATTAATATTTTAGAATAGTTTTAGAGTAATTATAATAATTTAAAATAATTAAAATAATTTTAGAATAAATATAATAATATATAATAATATATAATAGCTTTAGAATAATAATAAATTAGAATTATTTTAATAATTTAGAATTAATAGTATAGAATAATTTTAGTTAATATAATTAAGAATAGGAACAATAATTTAAAATAATTAAAAAAAAAATAATAATAAATAAATAAAGAAATAAACAAAAACATTAAAAAAAAAAAAATAAAAAACAACAAACTGAGAAGGTAATAATACCTTCATATATAGAGTTAGCCATCTAACTGGGGATGGTGAGTACATTTTTAGGTAGTAATAAAGGAAAGGTCTCCTTTTCCTATACAGTAGCGGTTTGTACTGTACGGAAATGCTGTATTTAATGTGAAAGTATAGGTTATCCGAATGTAGCTCTAGCGAATAAGGAACTCTTGGTCACCGAAGGCCTCGAGGTTCTTCAATATTATGTATTGAAGTAAAATTATATAGTTTTAATTTTAATAATGGGTTTTAACAGTTTGTTTATCACAAACAAAATTGGTTATAGCAGTCATGTTTCTTTTATGCTTGATTATATAAAACTGCTATGGAAAACATAAAATATTTTTTTATGTTTTAATGGATCACTTTTGCCGGTTTTTGAATGTTGTAAGACATAAGAAAGTGATATTGAGTTTTAATTAAAATAATACTAAATATTGTATTTATGCAGAAGTTTATAATAAAGGATAAGTTTATAATAATATTTTGTTAATCATTTTAATTTAATTTCCAAGTACGTAGTTGACCGTTACTGGTAGGCTGTAACATTAGACCTACACCTAAGCCCTTTGGTTGATAAACCAAATGAACGGTAACATGGAAAGGAAGAAATTAAAGTGTATTCTATAAATTATTTATTAATTAAAATCCTTATTATAATTCTTAATTTTGTGTAATAAGAATGTCCATTTTGTTAACTCTATCATATTTTATCTATACATAAGGCACAAAAATGGATTTCAATAGTAATAAACAAGCAATTTCTTCAAGTGAAGTTAATAATTCCTATATCCATGATGAAAATGCATTCAAACATATTACTGCAATCGCTGACTTCATTCCTGCTTTCTTTCCTCCAAAAGGAAAATGAAAGCAATAAACTAAATATCTTAGAAATTTTAATTCAAAGTGAAGATTTCTTTAAGGAGCATCCAAATTCTTTTCAAAAGGACGAACTAAAAAGTTCTTTTGTTATTAATAAACTTACTGGTACCGCTAGAAAATGGGGTCTCTCTCTTTTAACTGATGGTACTCTAAAGAACCTTAAATTTAGTAAGTTTAAGAAGCTCTTACTGGATAACTTTGATATTGGGAATGAAAGGAAGCAAAAATATGTCATCATGGAAAAGTTGTGGAAATTGAAACAACTTCAATTAGGAAATGTTGCTGAATATACTATTGAATTTCGGAGATTGGCTGGACGTTTAGGATGGCCCGACGAAGTTTTAATTGATATCATCGGTAAGGGTCTACTTGACAAAGTCCGCGAAGAGTTTGATAAACTCAAAAAGCCATTTACTCTTTTTGAAGCTACCAACATTATTATTGGAATTGATAAGAGGTGTTTTTTGGAAAGTCGTTTACGCCACAAACAAAAAAATAAATTTAATAGAAAAATGTCGTTTCATAGGAAGAGAAACGATTTATTAAAATCAGAAAAGAATTCTAAACATTCTCATTTTAGAAAAAATAAGTCTAAAAACGACATACTTTCAGCAAATTACAACCCGAATATTAAAACAACAATCACAACTACCTTCTACCTTGATATTAATGGAAGAAATATTAAGGCAAATCTATTAATTGATTCGGGTTCCGCCAGAAGTTTTATTTGTAAAATCTTCGCAAATTCTAATAAATTACCTGTGTTAGGATTTAATTCTCAAATCAGCATCCAACTTCCTAATGGGAAAAGTATGAATATCAGACAAACTACTAAGCCCCTTAAATTAAAATTTATGGATCATAAGGAAACTTTTGAATTCTGCATTGTTAATCTATTTCTTCAGGGCATTAATGGTATTCTTGGAAGGGATTGGTTATCCGTTCACAATCCTTTTATCGACTATAAAAATAATAGAATCTACTTCCTTGGTAGATACTGTGGCTCACATTGCCCATCCTCCAGAAGTAATAAGTTTTTTAATCAAAATAAAAATATTACTGCTTCAATGTTGGATAATTCAGAAGAAGATTCAGTATTACCAAATTCGGCTTTTGATACAGATATCTCAGATTCTGATTTATGTGCTGCAATGATTGATTCAGAAGAAACAAGCACTGACGTTCAGGGAAAAGAAGAGATTATTAATAAACACTATTCGGATCTTAAAATAGTATATGAAAAGAAACAAGCTGAGAACTTACCACCCCATCGTGACTATGATATTGCTATTGAGCTTATTCCTCGTGGACAACTCTTTTTGGTCCAATATACTCTCTTACTGTACAAGAAATGAAAGCTTTAAAGGATTATATTAAGGAAAATTTAAAAAAGAAATTCATTAGAAAGTCAAAATCACCAGCAGGTGCTCCTATATTATTTGTAATGAAACGCAATGGTATCCTTAGACTCTGTGTAGATTATCGCCGATTAAATGCTATCACAATCCGTAATAGCTACCCAATTCCAAGAATAAATGACTTGATTGAATCCTTTCAAGGAGCAAAGATATTTACTCGTCTTGACCTTAGGTCTGCTTATAACCTAATCAGAGTTAAAGAAGGTCACGAATATCTTACTGCTTTTAGAATCCCTTTAGGACATTTCGAATATCTCGTTATGCCTTTTATACTTCGAAATGCCCCTTAGGTTTTTCAACGTTTTGTACAAGATATCTTCAGTGATATCATTGGTTCTTTCGTGTAAGTCTATCTGGACGACATCATTATTTACTCTAACCACGAAAAAGAACATATTAAACATGTTAGGATTGTTCTTCAACTTCTCATCAACAATGGATTATATGCTAAATTAGAGAAATGTGACTTCCATGTTACTAAAACCACTTTCTTAGGCTTCACTGTTTCTGTAGATGGTCTCACTATGGATAAGGATAAGGTAAAAACTGTTCTGGATTGGCCTATTCCAAAGAATCAAAAGGAATTACAAAGTTTTCTAGGCTTATGTAATTTCTATCGAAAGTTTATCTACAATTTTGCCAAAAATATGGAACCTCTTCGTCGACTTTTAAGGAAAAATACTACATTTAATTGGGATGAATCAGCATTTGAAGCTTTTAATAAATTGAAAGAATCTTTTAAAGCTGATGAAGTGCTCATTTTTCCTAATCCAGAGAAAGAATTCATCGTTGAAACAGATGCTAGCGACTTTGCTGTCGGTTGCATACTTTCTCAGGTTAGTGATACTGATAACTTACTGCATCCCGTAGCCTTCCATTCTAGATCCCTCAATAAAGCAGAAGTCAATTATACTATATATGATAAAGAACTTCTTGCTATAATTACTGCGTTTGAAACTTGGAGGCATCATTTAGAAGGCGCAAAATTTCCCGTTCAAGTAATAACAGACCACAAGAACTTATTGTATTTTAAGAAACCCCAACATTTAATTCAAAAACAAATTCGTTGGAGTCTCTTTTTATCAAAGTTTGACTATAAGATTGCATTCAGATCAGGCGCTAAAAGTGGCAAACCAGATGCTCTTTCAAGACGCCCAGATTTTAAATCTGACTCTTCATCTGAATCACAACCTATAATTAACAATAATGCTTTCTGCTGTGCTATAAATGACAATATTAGTAGTCTTATTGAAGCAAAGAAAACTGATAATTATTGTAAAAATAACCTTTTAAAAATAAGGGATAAGTCAAACAACGCCAAAAGTTCTTTATTTTCCTTCGTCGATGGCGTGCTTCACTTTCAAAAGCGTATTATTATCCCTTCCAGTCTCAGGGCTAGACTTTTAAAGTCTTTCCATGATGCACCCACTAGTGGCCATCAGGGGGTAGATAGGACCTTTGAAAAACTCAGAAGGAACTACTGGTGGCCTAATATGAAAAAAGATATTTCAAATTATGTGACTTCTTGTGATGTTTGTTGAGAAATAAAATCCATCGTCATAAACCTTATGGTAAACTAATACCACTTCCTACTCCTACAAAACCCTGGGAAGTTATTGACGTCGATTTTATTGTTTCATTGCCTTCTTCACAAGATTGCATTTGTATCATGGTTGTTTCTGATCATTTAACCAAAATGATTCATTTAGTACCCTGCTCCGATGTTCCCTCTGACGATTTAACTGCCAAGCTCTTACTTTTCCAAGTCTTTAAGTATCATGGTTTTCCTAAAGTGATTGTGTCTGATCATGGTTCCCAATTCTCTTCTCAATTTTGGACTTCGTTGTGCGATGCTATTCGTGCTAAACTAAGACTTGCTACTGCTCACCACCAACAATCAAATGGTCAGGTTGAACGGGCTAATGCTGTAATAGAACAATATCTTCGCTGCTATTGTTCTTCTGCTCAAAACGAATGGTGTTTCTACCTCCCTTTATGTGAAATGTCCTACAACAACTTCATTCACAAATCAATATCTCAAACTCCTTTTCATGCTAACTATGGATTTGACCCAAATTGTGTTATTGATTCACCACCGATTCTGCTAAAAGATAGTGACTCTGTTCTTACTAGGGATTGGTCTTCACATTTCAATGCCCTTCGTCAACATTTAGTTAAAGCCAAAGAAGATTTTAAGAAATATGCTGACAATAAAAAATCTGTAGGACCTGACTTTAAGGTAAATGATTTGGTTATGCTTAGATGATACTACTTTACGAATGAGCATTCTAGAAAATTATCCACTCAATAACTTGGACCTTTTAAAATCATCGAGAAAAGGGAAAGAATGAATTACCATTTGGAACTTCCAGAGAACTTACATCTCCATCCTGTATTTCATATCTCACAATTGGAACCATATACTAAAAGAAATGAAGACTTAATGGAAACATCATAATTAAACAGAGCAATGTAAGAATCTATAATTATTTGCTAACAAATAATTATATTTTCTTAGTTAAGTTATCTCTTTTCTGTGTCTCTACACCATGCACCTCCATTACAATTATAAAGGTCTTATGAATCAGAAACATATTACAAGAATTATTTAATTTCAATAAGCCTATTAAAATTTACACTGACAATATAGCTAGCAAAACCAACATTAAGAAAGACGAAATCAACACTATATTAAAATATATCCATATTAAATTTTTCTTTAATAAAAACAGCATCAATGAAAGTAAAATAACTTTAGATTATATTGAGTCAAAGGAAATGCTAGCTGATAATATTCTAACAAAACATAAAAATAGTAAAAATATAGTTAACTTCGTGAACAAAGTTTTTATAAATGAAAACTTGTTTGAGAGGGAAGTGTTAAAATATGTAAATATTTAATAAAATAAATCATAAAATATTTCATATAATAAAATATATAAAATATATAAAATATTTGTATATAAATAATATAAATGTATATACATAAATCAATATAATATCATATGACGTCATACGATAAATATATATAATTAAAATTATAAATTTTTATTCATGTTCATTTTAAATATAACTTTACATTAATAAATTAACTTTTTAGTATAAATAAATAAGCAATAATATATACAATTACATTTGTGTGTTTCTACCCATAGTCGTTAAAAATAATGATAATAATAATAATAAATAATAAATAAATAATAATGAATAATAAATATTATATAACAAATAATAATAATAATAATATTAATTTTAATATCAATAATGTCCAGTGTTTATGTTTTTTTATTTTTTTATTTTTATTTTTTTTCTGTTGTTTTTATAAAATTTAATGATACTTTTATCCATATCTTTATTTTCTTTTGTTCATTTTATAATTTATGTATATTTTATAGTTAATTCAATTATTAAGAGTTTTATTTTATATTTATTTTTCAATTCAATATATTATGAATAATATAAAAATCTACAATAAATTTAATATTTTATAATTTAATATCAATATGAATATTTTTCAAATATACTTTATATATGAAAATATTTATTAATAGATTTTGTTCTTTTTATTAATTATTTCTTTTATTTATATTTAATAAATCTTTTTTTTATTTATTTTTCTTTTTTAAAAAAAAAAATAAAAATTAATAAATATATAATATTAAAAAAAAAAAAAGAGGATCATATATAAAAAGATTTTATATAAAGTGGTTTTGTTCTTTTTTAAAAAATATATATTATTATTATTTTTTTATTTATTTATTTATTTTATTTTTTTCTTTTAATCAAGATTTATTTTAGTAAGTAGTATACATATATATTAATAATCAAATTTAAATAATATAAAACTTTTTTTTTTTATTAAATCAATATTATTTAAAAATAATTAAAAAAAAAAAATAGTACAAAAAAAAAAAAACATTTTAAAAGAACCAAAAAGTATTTTTTTTTTTTTACTATATTTTTTCTCTACTTAATATATATAAATAGACAAATATTCTTTCTTCTATTTACATATATATATAAAAATCTATTTATTTATGTAATATTAATTATTTTTTTTTAATTATTTTTTTTTATTTTTAATTTTATTTTTTTTTTTTAATATATTGAAAATATTATTAAATAAACAGAATCTTTTTTAAAACTATAAAGACAACAAGAATCTTTTTTTTTTTTTTTCTATTTATAAAAAAGGAAATAATAATAAAAATAATAATAATAATAATTGAATAAATAATTTGTTGTTATATTCCTGATTATTTTATAAACTTAAACAGTAAACAAATAGCAAATTAAGCAATAAATCAAAAGAAAAAAAAAATAAAAAATTTGATTTTTTTAAATATCTTTTTTTTTTTTTTTTTTTTTTGATATTCTTTTTTAATAATATAATAATATCTTACTTTTGTTTAAAAAACATATCAGTATTCTTTAATTTAAAATAAATAAAATAATAAAGATGGAAGATCCTTTTATTAAATTATGGAATGGCTTAAAAGAAGACATTGAACATTTTATGGATCATGTGGACAAAGGTATTAATTACCAAAGATACATGAAATTATATACGTAAGCATCTACATTTTTTTTTATTTTTATCTTTTTTGTTTTATTTCTTTCTTTTTTTTTTTAATATTTATTGATTATTAAAAAATAAAATTATATTTATATTTATAAATAGCAATAGAATAAATTAGTTATATTCAAATGTAAGAGTGTTTTATTTATAATAATAATTAAAGAATATAATAAAAATTTTAATTGATGATGATATATATAACTTGAAATTGTTAAAAATATATAATGAAGAAATATTTTTTATTAAAAATTTAAAATCCTATATAATAAATAAATGTTTTTATCAAAACTTAAAATCCTATATTAGGAGTAATATTATTTGTAATTTACTTAAAAATTATTTATATACATAAAATTTTAGTGATGTTTATAACTATTGTACTGGTGCCACTCAAAATTGTTATGATTCTAAGAGAGGTAAACATTATTTTGTTAAGAATATAAATTAAATTATAAAATTAATTTTTCTTTTTTTATTGTATATGTTACTAATATTTTTTAAAATGAATAACAAAAAACAATTAAAATATGAAATATTTATTTCATCGTATTTTAATTTAATATATATATTATTTTTTTATTATAAAAAATAATTAAAAATTAAATGTTTATATAAAAAGATACCACTCAATTAATTGGTGGAAAGATGTATAATGAATTAAAAACATTTTTAGAAAACAGATTGAAAGTAATCTACGATAATTCAAAACAGTATAGTGATGAAAGTTTATTGAGTTATTATTCTGATCAATGGAAAGACTATACTGTTGCAATGAAAACAATTAATCACATATTTGAATACTTGAATAGAAATTGGATTAAAAGAGAAGTCGACGAAGGTAAAACTTATATTTATGATGTATACAATGTAAGTTAAAATAATCGAATTATTTTATTAAATATATTAAAATAATTTAAAAAATTTGTAGTATTTAAGAAATGCAGATTTATTTATTATTTTATTTTTATTATATTATTTTTTTTTTCATATTTTTGGTTTATTTTTATATTTTTATTATATTTTTTTGTATTTAATGATTAATAGCTTTCATTAATAATATGGAAAGAAAAAGTCTTTTTCAATATGAAAGATCTATTAATAAAACGTCTACTTACTCTTATCGAAAAACAACGTCATGGTGAACAAATTAAAGAGGATTTAGTTAAAAATGTTATTGATAGTTACAGTAAGTTTTAAAATTTTTATATTAAAATAATACTTATAAATAATTATAGTAATTATCAATATTAAAATTTACCATAATATAAATAAATAAAATATAAATAAATAAAATATAAATAAATAAAAAATAAATAAATAAATAAGTACATAAAAAATAAATATATTAATAATAAATATATAAAAATAAATAAAAGCATCCCTTGGTGAAGAAAAGGTTGACGATAATAATAGCAGAAATGAAGATATTCCAAAAGGTGTTTCATCCTTCAAAATATATGAAGTTTATTATGAAAAACCATTTATTGAAGCCACTGAAAAATTCTATTTATATGAAAGTCAAAAGTTCATAAATGAAAATAGTATTGTTGATTATATGAAGAAGGTAAAATAATATATGTATGTTAAGATATTATATTTAATTTTATTAGTATGGATATTTATTAAATAAATAACAATAACAATAATTACGATCCTAAAATAAACTTCTAAATATTAAAATTTATTATTGTTTTAATTATGATTTTAAATTAAACAGGCTAAGGCTAGATTAGAGGAAGAAAATCAAAGAGTAGATAAATACTTAAATGAAAGTTCACGTATTCCATTATTAAAGGCTTGTAAGGATGTTTTAATTAAAAATCATTTAAAACCAATACAAGAAGAATTTACTGAATTATTGCAACAAGACAGAATAGAAGATTTAGAATTATTATACTACTTATTAAAGTATATTCCAAATAGTTTTGATCCATTATGTGAAAAATTCGAAGAATATGTTAAACAACAAGGTTTAGCCTCTATTGAGAAGGTTGCTCAAAATCCGGTATCTAAGAGCGGTTCAAGTACTCCAGTCTCATCAAAGAGAGAAGCTAAAGAAAGTGTTAATCCTCAAGCTTACGCAGAAGCTATTTTAACTGTAAGAAAGAAATATATTAAGTTAATTCAAGACTCTTTCAGTAATGATTCTAAATTTGTTGCTAGTATGGATAAAGCTTGTAGAGAATTTATTAACAAAAATAAGATTTGTAACCAAAAGGTTAAGAGTCCTGAATTATTAGCTAGGTACTGTGATGCATTATTAAAAAAATCTAATAAGATTGCTGAAAGTAGTGAAATTGAAGAAAGATTAAAAGATATTGTAAGTTATGGAGCTTTATTATTATTTAACATTATACTATTTTTTTTTTAATATAAGTATTTAATTCCAAATTTTGAGAAAAATCAGTACTTGTCAATTTTAGTTTAAAATTTTAGAAATTTATTTAATATTTTAATTTGTTAATTATTATTTATTATTATATTTAATTTGAATTATTTTTTGTTAATTTTATTATAGATAACTATTTTTCAATATATTGAAGATAAGGATGTCTTCCAAAAGTTCTACACCAAGATGTTAGCTAAGCGTCTTGTAGTTGGTACAAGTGCTAGTGAAGATTTAGAAGAAAGTATGATATCAAAATTAAAGGAAATTTGTGGTAGTGAATATACTTTAAAGTTACAAAAAATGTTCCAAGATATGAGTATTAGTAAAGATTTGAATGATGATTATAAGTAAGTTGTATATATTATTTATTTAAAGTTAAATAATTGTATTATTTATATTTTTTATAATTTTTTTTGATCTATATATCTATCATAAATACTAAAATAAAATAATTTTATTTTTATATTATAAAATTAAATCAAATAAACGATCAATCATAATTAATAGTAACTTCAAGAATAAAAATGAAATTAGTAGTGCATCTCAAGACTTCTATATTATGGTTTTAAGTACAAATTGTTGGCCATTACATCCACCAACTTCACCATTCACTGTTCCACCAGAAGTAATCCTAAATATATAAATATATATATATTATAACTATTAATTATTTAATTTTTATTTATCTTATATAATATAATTTTGTCATTATAATAATATAAAATATAGTTGGAAAAACAAATTAAGAGTTTCCAAGTCTTCTATCAGAAAAATCATAATGGAAGAAAATTAACTTGGTTATTCCATTTATGTAAGGGTGAATTGAAAACTCGTAATTATGATAAGAGTTACATTTTTCAAGTATGTATTTTGTTTAATTATGATATTTTATAATAATTATTAATAATATTCTATTTATTTATTTATTTATATTTATATATTTTATCATGTTATAGGTTTCTGTTTATCAAATGGCAGTTCTTTTATCGTATAATAAGGCTGATTCTTATACATTAACTGAATTACAAGAACAAACTGGTTTAACTAAAGAAGTTCTTTTAGGTCAATTAAATATTTTATGTAAAGCCAAAGTATTTTTACTTAAGTCTTCGTAAGCATAGTTATATATATTATTTTTTAATTTTTTTTTTTTTTTTTTTTTTTGATTTCATTTTATGTAAATCAATTATAGTATCATAATATTAATATTAATTAAATCAAAATTTTTTGATAAAAAAATTTTTTATATACATTTTTTAGTCCATCTGGTGAAAAAACATATGTATACAATCCAAACTTCAAATTCAAGAAGATTAGAGTCCCATTAAATATGACTGTCAGAAGTGAACAACAAGCTGAAAATGAAGAAACAAGAAAGGCTATTGAAAATGATCGTAGTTTCTTAATACAAGTAAATTTATTTAATAATTTTATTAAAATTTAAATAATAATATTAATAAAAATTTAAAATATGAAATTAATAAATAATATATTAAATAATATAATTATAATTATAATAGGCTGCAATTGTACGTATTATGAAGACTCGTAAGACATTAAAACATGTTGCATTAATGGATGAAGTTATTTCACAATTAAAAAATAGATTTAAACCATGTGTTGCTGATATTAAAAAGAATATTGATTACTTACTAGATAAAGAATACATTGAAAGAAAGGAAGGTGAAAAGGATACTTATAATTATTTAGCATAGACTGCTTTTGATGTATATAAAAAATCTATTATTCGATTATTTCTTTTTTTTATATATAAACTATTTTTAATAATATGTTTAATAATTAAATTTTATTTATTTATTAAAGATTTCTATTATTATTATTTTTTTATTAAATAATTGATAATTATGATTTTAAATTGTTGTTTTCATAATATGATAATAATAATTATAAAAATCGGTCAATAAATAAATAAATAAATAAAACTATTAACATCAAAATAATTATATATAATATTGTAATACTAAATTTTATATTCGTTTATATGTGAAAAAATAATAATAATTCAAGTTATTTTTTACAATTAATAAATTCAAATAGTAAAATTTAAACAAATAATAATAATAATAATAATAATACAAGATATCTTTATAACTAAGAAATACGAATAGTAAAATTTAAACAATACAAAACAAAAAAATAATAAAAGATACTTTTACAATTTATAAATACGAATAATGAAATTTAAACACATAAAAAAAAAAATAAAAATAAAAATAAAATAAAATAAAATAAAATAAAAAAAAAAAAAAAAAAAAAAAAAAAAAAAAAAAAAAATTAAATATAAATAATATTAATAAATTGAAAATATCAATAAAAAAAATCTTATTAAATAAGTATAAATAAAATTGAAAATACCAATAAATAAAATAAAAATAGTTTTATATTATTATTAATGTTATAATTATTATTGTTATTATTACATTACATTTTATTTTTTTTTATTAATTTTTTAAGACAATATAATTACTAATATTATATTGTATGATCAATTATAATCAACTTTAAAGATTTGCGCTAACTTTTATAGTTTTAGCGATAACTATTAAAATAAATTGCTAATTATATATTGGTGTTCTTGCTAAATTATAATTTTGGGGTCATAAAATTGATTACATTTATAATAAATTATATATTATACAAGTCATTTTAGTAAATAATGTAAACTGTTTCATAATTTATATATATCCAGTATTTCTTTTTATTGGCCAATTTTTTATAATTTTCTCTATTTAGGTTATTTTTTATTCATTTCCAAAATACATATGATTTTTAAATAATCAACACAAAAAATCAAATAAGTAATTCTCCTTTATAATTTTATGTTCTTTACTGTATATTGCCTATATTCCCCCTTCCCCTTAAGTCCAAATTTCTAATTTTCTCATCACTAAATATAAAATATTAATAATAAAAGTTTAATAATTATAATTTCTAAAATATTATTAATAAGTATAGTTTGTAGATAATTTAATAAATTTATATTTAATAAATATATGTTTTTTCATAGTAATAACTGTTATATTAATTTCTTATTTTAATATTTTTTTTATAATATATTAATTAGAATAGTTATTGTTAAGAGTCATGAATTTATAGTTTATAATTATGTCAACTTTATTAATATATTTTATGATAAAGAGTTACTAGCACTTAATTATTCTAAATTAAATACTTTTATATTAATACATTGTGGCTTATACATTATTTATATTACAATATGTTTCAATACATTTGAAGCTTATTTTTCATACATTTCACATATTCTAACAGTTATTTTATTTTATATATTTTATAATAATAATTTAACTTTAATATGTTATAATTAACAGTTATATATTATATTATAATATTATAATTAAATAGTTGTTATATTATTTATATATTATTATTATTTTTTTATAATTATTTATATTTTATTTTTCTTATACAATTATTTTACCATAATTAATTCAATCTATAAAATAATTATTTAAAAAATTTTTTTATTATAACTTTTATATATAGTTTTATTTTAAATCCTTAAAAGAATAAAAAAAAAAAAAAAAAAACTTTAAATATATCTCAAAATAATTAATATCTTTTTATTTTATGGTAGGTTAATATTAAATATTGATAAATATATATATATATATATATATTTAATGATTAATTATCATTTAACTATTAGAATCATATTTTTTAAATTTTTAATAATTAAAAAATATTTAAGTTTTTCTATTTAATATATATATATATATATATATATATTGATTATGAAATGAATACTGCAAATTAGATATAAGCAGTTGATTCTTTACTAATTGAGTTTCTTTTTAATTCTCTCTTTTGAACTTCATGTATTAAATCATTTTCAATAGACTTCTTTCTCTGTTTTTATTTTATTATTAATTAATTTATATAAATCAAAATTTTAATTAGTTCAATTTATATTTATACATATATTTTTAAATAAATTTACTAATATTTACGTTCTTATCATTTGGTGATAAATTATCATATGAACGAGCTTGTTCTCTTCTTTTTCTATAATTTATATTTATAAATATTTTTATTAGATTATTTAATTATTTATTATGAATTTAATTTTAATATAATTGTTCAAAAAAAAAAAAAATAATAATAATTATAAATTTGAAAAATGTTATTATAAATTTTTAATTAATTAAACTTCTATATTTTTAATATATATGAATATTTATATTTATAAATAAAATAACCTTTCTTCTTCAGATGCCTATAGAATTATTAAATTTAAATTTTAATTACAATAATAATAATAGCAATAATAAGAATACCAATACCCAAAACAATATATGATATAATAATGTATAATTATAATGATAATAATTAATATTTAATGCATATTAACTTCATCAATAATTAAAAACATATTTATCTTCATACATCAATGGCATCTTTAATACACTTTTGTCTAACTATATTTTCTTGAACTCGAGCCTTTAAATCTTCTTGTTTTTCAAGTTCGATTCTGCGGTTTCTATTATAAATTAATATTGTTATATTTTTATATTGAATATATACATTACATTAGTATTATAATATATATAAGAAAAAAATATCATATTTTTAATTTATTAATATATACTATATACACGTTTATAAAAAATATTTACCTTTCTTCCTCAGAAGCCTTTATTTTATTATTATTATTATTATTATTATTATTATTATTATTATTATTATTGTATTTACAGTTTATATTTTAATGTTTCATAATAGTAAAAGGAATTATTAATTATTGATTTTATTTTATTTTTGCATTATTTCTTAATATATTATTTATACATTAATGGCGTCCTTAATGTTCTTTTGTCTAACTATATTTTCTTGAACACGAGCTTTTAAATCTTCTTGTTTTTCAAGATTAATTCTACGATGTCTTTTACAATTTTATATTCATATTTAATAAAAAAAGAATGGTAGAACATTAAATATTATTAAATTATTATTAACGAATAATAAAAATATTATAAATTTAGAGATTAATAATTATTAACCTTTCTTCTTCAGAGGCCTATATGATTATTTAAAAAATATAAATGATATATATATATTAATTTTGTTTAAAAAAAATTACAAATAAAAATGTCAGTTATTATACATATTTTTTTTATAAAATTTTAATATTATATTGATTAATTCTATTAATGCTAGCCTCATTAATTTACATACAGCAATGGCGTCACTGATATTTTTTTGCCTAACTATAGTTTCTTGGACACGCATTTTTAAATCTTCTTGTTCCATATCAATACTATCCTATTTCATGTTTGATAAAATGAATAGTTTAAGTTTATATATTTAAATGGTTACTTTGTATAATACTTATTACAAGAACTAAAATATACTCATTATTTTTTTATTTTTAATTACGTTTTCCATTTTGTTTATTTTTATTTATTTTTTTTCTCAATAGTATAGATATTAAAAAAATATTTAATAAATATGATGTAATTTTAATTAATTAATAATTTTTTAAAAAATATAATTCAAAAAAATTCTTTTAAGAAAAATAAAGTAAAATTAAAAAGTTTTATGAAATATCAGTGAATTAAAATAGATATTATAATAAGATATAATATGTAAATATCTCTAATATGTAATTCTATAATTAGCATAATTGTTAAATGTTGTTATTTATTATATAATTAGAATAAAAATATGTAATTGAAATTTTTAATTTTAATTTTAAAAAGTTTAAATGTTAGCATAATAAAATAAAATAATTATAGAATTAATTTTATTACTTTATTTTATTTTTTATTCTATTTTTTTTTTTATAATAAATTAACCAATATTATTGTAATATTTATACTTATTTATTATTTTATCAAATTTTGTTTTATTAAAGTTCTTTTTTAATTATTAAAAAATATATTTTATATATTAAATAAATAATTGAAATATACAAACTTTTTACTTCACATTATAATTTAAAAACAAAAATAAAATGATTTCTTCATTTTTATTTCTATTAATTTTTTAAAAAAGTTTTTCAATATATATATATATATATTTGAATAATGAATAAATTATAAATATTTATTTTTCAAACATGACTTATTAAACTAGATAAAATTGGAAAAAAAAATTTTTTTAAAATATTTTAAAAAAAATTTAAATATATTTTGAATTATAATTTTTTTTTCTATTAATTAATAATATAAATCATTTTATTGAATAAAACTATTCAGTTGTTAATGTTGTTGAATTATTCATAAAAAGTTTATTTTCATCTTTTTTATTAAAAATACCATCTGGTCTTTTCTCTTCCTCTGCAATAAAATTTAATACTTCTTCTACAAAATCTTTATTCTTTTCAGATTCTTTATATTTAATTCCTCTTTTAATAGCCTCATTAAAAGCTTTTACAACATTTGTACCATCACTTGCAGAAACTAATTAAATGAAATAAAATAAAAAACATATTTTATATAAATTTTAAATTATAAAAATAGAAAAAAAGATGTATAAAAATAATAATAATAATAATAATAAAGAAAAAATGATTAATTATATATATAAATTTATTAGTTAAATATTTATTATTTATGTTTATTTAATATTTAATCTAATTTTTTATAAATTATTTTATATTACCAAAGAATAATGGTAAATCTTCTGCTTCGCCTTTCTTCTTTCTTTCAACAAATCCATATCTTTTTTTAGCTCTTTCTGGCTCAGCGTCAACTTTATTGGCTATAACAACAACAGGAATATTATTTCTATATTTCATTACTTCATCATACCAATGTTGAAGATTTTTATATGTAATTTTTCTTGTAAGGTCAAAACATAATATACAAACATGTGCCATATGATAATATGAAGGATGCATGGATTGAAATCTTTCTTGTCCAGCTGTGTCCCAGAATTCAACTGAAATTGGTGGAGCATTTGGATTTAATGGATGTGGACAGGTATGACGATAAAGTGTTAACGCGTAAGTAGATAATTGATATGGTATATAGTCATTTAAAAGAAATCGTTCAATTAATTTTGATTTTCCTACCGCTGAATCGCCTAATAATATTACTTTTAAATCACAAGGTTTATTATTTGAATCATCTTTATTTTTAAATTCTGTAGCTGCTGTTGCCATTTTAATCAGTTGTATTTTTAATTTTAATTATATTTTTAAAATTTTTATATATTATTTTTTTTATCGAGTTTTTTTTTTTTAATTTATATTTATTTGTATATTTTTTGTGGTATATATATATATAATAAATTTAAATTAATTCAAACAAAAAATAAAGATTAAAGAATAAAACAATATTTTTTTGTAAAAAAAAGGAAATTTTAAAAAAATAAATAATATTACAAGAAGAAAAAAATATTTAAACTTTGTTAAGTATTAAGTTAAATTAAAAAAGTAAATAATTATTTAAGATAATATATATATATATTTTTTTATATATAAAATTTTTTATAAAAAAAAAAAAGAAAAAAAAAATTAAAAATTCTTTTAATAGTTTGTTTATGATCCAATATTTAATTAAAAAAAAATAATTTTAATTATTTACTTTATTTTTTACTTTTTTTTTATTATTTTTTTTTTGTTCTTTTTAATTTTTAAAATATTTATATATTATATAATATTATAATATGACATTTTTAATTTAATTTTAATTTTTTTTTTTTTTTTTTTTTTTTTTTTTATCTTTTTCTTTTATATAAATATTAATAGTATGAATTTTAAATAATAATAAAATATTTTTAATAGAAAATTTCAATGAATATTTTTATTAAAATCATTAGAATTAAAAATCAAAAAGGTTTATCATTATAATTAATAATTAAATTTTGATTAATTTATTCTTTAGTAATATTGTTAACAATTATAAATTATTATTTCATTATCTATTATATAAGCTTTTGCATTTTATATTATTATTAATAAAATTAAAATATTTGAAAAAAAAAATTATAAATTGCAGATAAAAAAAAGTATAATAATAATAAATAAATAATTAATTAAAAATAAAAATAAAATTCACATTCTAAACTAAAAAATAAAAAAAAAAAAAAAAAAAAAAAAAAACACTATATCATATGTTTAAAGATACTAGAATTAAAATATATAATATATATAAATATAGAAAATAACAATGAAATATGTATATTTGAAGAAGATATTATATATATATATTTTTAAACCTATTCTAGATTTTATATTGCTTTAAAATATTCTTGAATTAAAAAAAAAATAAAATAATAATAATAATAATAATAATAATAATGATAATAATAATAATAAGAAAAGAATATAAAAAACAAGCACAAATGCAATTCAAATTTTATTGGAGAATAAATAAAATTTAGAATAATATCTTTTATTACTCATAAATTTATAGCATAAAAATAATTTACTTCAAAAGTTTAAATTATAAAAAAAAATTAGTTTATATCTAAAAAAAAAATTAATAATTTTTATATTACAATAATTAAAAAAACATTATAAAATTATATATCATTTTAATATTAATTCTATATTTGTATTAATAAGAATGATGTATATCTATGACTTTTTTATTTTCGTACCATGAATATTTTTTATAAATAATATTCTTTTCCACCTATAATTTTTTATAAATTATATATTAATATCATTTCTTTCACTCAGATGAATATAATACAGCTGCCATTTTGTATTATATAACAAAATTTTTATAACAGAGAGATTGTTTCAAATATTTCATTAAAAAATATAACAATAAAAAATTACTAAATCAGATATTATTATTATTAATAATAATTTATAATAATCATAAAAACTATCATAAGTATTATCATTTTATTTAATTTTAGAACATAATAAAAGATTATAAATATTTTATATGTTTTTTTTTTTTTTTTTTTTTTTTTATTTTTATTTTTATTATTATTATTATTATTATTATTATTATTACTGTATCTGTAAAACATGAATTTAATTTAAATTACTTTATTTTATTATTATATATACTGATAGTAAATAATTAATAAAAATATTTTTGTAGAAAAAAGAAATAAAAATTTTGTTATTTATATTTATAGAAATATATATAAATAAAAAATTAAAATGACATGATAACAAAATAACATGAAATAATAATTTTTCTTTTATTTTATCATTGTCTATAAATAATTTCAAATTAATGATAAAAAAATATTTATTTTTTTTTTATTATTACCTTTTTTTTTAAAAAAAAAAAAAAAAAAAAAAAAAAAAAAAAAAAAAAAAAAAAAAAAATTATATATATAAATAGTTTAATAATAATAGTAATAATAATAAATGACATGAAATTTTTGATATATTATCACTATTATTGCTTCTTTTTACTTTTATGACCTTTTTTACTTTCTTTACTTTGCATTTTCTTTAAGAGCACAGCTAATAGTTTCATCGTTTCTTCGTATTCGTCTTCTTTTATTTCATCAGAACTGTAACATGCATGCTCATAATTATTAACATAACATAATCCAATATCTCTATTGATTAGTTTATTATTTGCAAGGATATTTATATATTGTCGAACAGTCATATATGGTTCTCTTACTAACTGATCATTAAATTTTAAAACTGTTGATTCTTTTTATATAAGATTAAATTTATTTATTTATATATATAATAATAATTATATATGACAAACAAAATAAGTTATTTGAGTCATATTAAATTAATTTTTACGTATGAATTTATATATAATATATATATATATATATATTTAATAATTATTTATATACCTAATAATGAAGATGATTGTACAATAGCCGTTTGGAAATGAATATTTTCATATTTTGTGCCTTTTTTTTTAATTATTCAAATTTAATATTAATTAAATATTCATATTTTTAATTTAATATAATAATAATAACAACAATAATAATATATGTATAATTCTTTAAAATGAATAAATAATAACAAATTATATATATATATATATAAATTACCTTTTTTACCCCATCCTCTTGGTGGAATGGCTTCTGGTAATGGTATTGCTGATGATGATATTTCTATGGCTTTATTTAATTCGGTATTAATCATATCACTAGTTTTCTATAATATAATTATTTTTATAGTCATTAATTATTTTTTATTAGATATTAAATGATGATTTAATGTTATTACTTTGTTATTAAATTATATATATATTTGGTAATTATAATGTAATTAATTTTTTTTATAATAGAAGTACCTTGGGTATATCAATTTCTTCAATGGGTAAAAAATTTCCAGGTATTGTTGATATATATGTTGTTACAGTAAGAGTTCTTAAACCAACAGTGATAAAATATATTAAACACTGTAAGTATATAATTAATTTTATACAAGTATATGATATATATTATATAAAGACAAAGATAGAAATATAATTATAAAAAATGATACATTTAATATTATGGTATGTAATAGTAATGAAGATATGAATAAAAAATTTTTCCATAAATGTTATATTATATTATATTATATTATATTTTTTGTTGTATCAAATATAAGAATATAATACTCTATAATATTTTTTTTTATTTTAATTGCTGTTGGTATTATTATTTTATTTTATATGATATTATTCATTAAAAAGAAAAAGAAAAAAAATTATATTCTATTTCATTTTATTGTACTAAAATTTGATACATACAAATATGATAACATTGATACCCAAAGTTGACACATTCCAAAAATCACGATTAAAATAAATTCTTAGAAAAATATCCGTTAAAATATAAACAATATCTATAGTTAGAATAAAACTATAGAATAAAAATAAAAATCTCGATGATAAAGTCCATTTACTCTTAATTTTTTTAATTTTTTTTATTCCACCTCTTTTTTTACTTTTATTAACTACTGGTTCTTCATTTTCCATTTCCATTTCCATTTCCATTTTATTTTAATATTTATTTTTATATTTATTATTATATTTATTATTATATTTATTCTATATCTATTTTTATATTTATTTCTATATTTATATTTATTTATCCTTCCTTCTTTCTTTCTCTCTTTTTTTTTTTTTTTTTTTTTTTTTTCTAAATATATATATATATATATATATTTTTTTTTATACTTTCATAATATAATAACATATATTTTTCAAGATTAAATTTATTATCAAATATATGTATTAATTAAATATTATTGAACAAAACTTCATAAAAACCTTAAAAAAAAAAAAAAAAAAAAAAAAAAAAAAAAGAAAGAAAAAAAAATGGAAAGTTTATATCTATAGAATTCAAACAATCGAATATAAAATAATATACATTTCGATCGTTGATAAATACTTTATTACATCAAAATTTTAAAAGAAATACATATCTTACATATATATATATATATTTTAAACTTTATGTAAAAAATAAGTTTAAAATTAAAATTTTTAAATATTATTATTTATTAAAGTTCATAATACTTTATTATAGTTTTTTTTTTATGTTTAAAATTTTTAAATAGTCTTAATAATTAAGATATATTCTTAATAATTAATTAAATTTACATAATTGAAATATGAAAATATTATGAAAAAAATTTTTTATTACAAATATGATATATAATTAAAAGAACAATAATTATGAAAAAAAAAAATTATTACAAATATGATATATAATTAAAAGAACAATAATTAATAATAATATATTATTTTAATTATTTTATTAAAATTATTTTACCTTTGGTTTAAAAATTAAACTCCAAAATTTATTTTTCTATTTAACTTCTTGTATATTTTCCTCTAATCACATATATCGCACCGCTTAATTGGAAATTTGTTTTTAAAGTTAAAATAAAATTAAATAAATAAATAATAGTAATAGTATTATTTATAAATAATTTTATATCATATTATGATTATTAAACAATATTTTAATAAATAATTTTACTTATTAAATATACATGTATATGCATCTTTTTTTTTTTTTTTTAAAAAAAAATATTTTTCTTATAATTATTAAAATTAATATTTAAATAGTTACATTTATATAAGAATCTATTAAATAAAATAAAATAAAAAAATAAATAAATAAATAAACAAAAAATTTTATTTACTTATATCACAATTATTATTTGGAGTTTTGGACTTTTATGAATTGCATAACCATATTTCAATTATAATATTTTTGTTTTTTTGAAGAGAAGAAAGAATAAACATTTATTTTTATTTTTACCTGTATCAATATGATAATTTCCAATAACATAAACATTATATATATAAATATATATTTATATATATAATGAACATACGTTAGCCATATTACAAATAATATGGAAATCATATAATAAATTCCAAACAAAACATTTGGATTGGCAATTTCAGCTTTTGATAAAGCAAAATATCTAATATAGTAATAATATAATAATAAATAATTATATTAATAATAGTTAAAAAAAAAAAAAAAAAAAAAAAAAAAAAAAAAAAAAAAAAAAAAAAAAAAAAAAAAACAATTAATTCAATCAATTTAAAATAAAAAAATAAATTATTAAAAAATATTTTGTAAATTAAATATATATATACTTAAAAAGAAAAAATTTTTTTCTTTTACCTATTAGGATCTGGTGGATTAATATCATTTCAACACCCAGACATACTATTATAAATACTTTCAATATAAAGATCAACATTCTATTAACAAGATTATAACTATTATGAATGAAGAATATACGTATTTAAAATTCAATAGATTAATAATGTAATTTTATTCATTCATTGATTAAAATTGTTTCCTTTCTTTCTTTCTTTATTTCTTTCTATTTTTTTATCTATATATCTATATATCTATTAATATATCTAACTATTTTATTGTCTTTTTTCTTTTACATCTTATCTGTCATTTATTAGTATTATTATATACTTAATAATTAGTTCTAATACCTTTCTTTTTAAATCTTCTTTTGGTAATACATATTCATATCTCATATTATTATTATTTCTAACAGTTAAATTATGAAATGACCATTCACAAACTATATATGACCTTCATTATTGTAATTCCATAATATGATATATCATTCCAATTATCAAGAATTTTTATTTTAACCTTGTATATATATAATTATTATTATTGTTGTTGTTGTTGCTATTATTATTTGTATTATTATTATTATTACCATTATTATTATTATTAAATATAGAGATATTTTATTCTTTAAAAAAAATAGAACAATGAGTATTGAAAATAATAAATAATAGTTTATTAAAAAATTTTTTTATTCTTTTTTTTACATTAAACCACACAGTAGTTCATGAAGGCCAAAAACTCTCCCCAATTTATACTTTTTGAGATTGCTTCTTTAAAAGAACTTTTTTTTTTTATAAAAAAAATTATAATATTAATATCAATTTTAATATTTACAGAGTTTGCATTTTTTCTTCATTTTTTCTTATTATAATTTTTTTTTTCAATATTAATATTAACATTCTTTTACACTTCAGAACTTTATATGTACTTAGTTGAACAGCAGAGGAATCCTTTTCAGAATATATAACAGAATATAAATTTACATATTTTATTTTAAAGATTATATATATATTTATATATAAATACTCAATTTAGATAGCGCTGAATATGTATATATTTAAAGGTCATATATAATTTAAAATTTATACAATTCCTTCTATCTAAAAATTACCACTAAAAGAACCACTAGATAGAAAGTTATTAAAAAACCTTCCAATGATAATTGAACGATGTTTCAACATACTTATTTTCCCTTATCTTTTATAGCTTTATCTCTATTTTTTATTTATTTATTTATCTCTATGAATAACTTTTTTTCTATTATAAATATATTATATTATTTTATTAAAATTTCTAAAATAATTTATTTTTGAGATTTAAAATTTTAATTAATTCTTATTGGTTTTTAAACTTCTATTAATTTAAGAAACATTTGATTATTTAAATTAAGAATAGTTAACTTTTAAAAATTAATTTAATACTAAAACTTTATTTTTTTTTTTTTTTTAATTCTAAATAAATCATTTTTAAAAATTTAAATTCTTTAATTATAAATTAAAGTATGTTATTATATAGTTTTAAGGATGAATAAGTATATATATATATTAAATATTTTTCGCTAAATTATTATTATCACTTTTTTTTTTTTTTTTTTTTTTTTTTTTGAAATAAAATAAATTTATATATATAAGAATACTTATAAGAATACTAATAAAAAAACAACTTCATTTTATTATTATTATTACGCTTTATACTATTCATAAGTAAATTTTTAAATTCATTTAAAAAAATGATATTATTATAAAATGTTATTCTTGTTTCTTTTCATTTTTTATTTATTTATTTTTATTTTTATTATTATTTTTTCAAAAAAAAAATAATTATAATATAAATCTTTAATTATTTTCTAATCCAGTTGACAATATTAAAATATATATAATTATTTTAACAAAAGCTAATATATATATGTATATATATATGTATAATAAAGATAATAAGGTAAAAAAGCATTTTGTACAACATTATTATTTGTTAATTAAATTAATAAAAATAAATAAAAAAATAATTTTTTAACTTACATATCCAAATATATAGAATTTTTAAATATGAATTTATTATTTTGACTATTAAATTTTAATAGTAAAATTTTTTAAAAACAATTATATATAGAGAATTATAAATTCTATAATTAAAATATAATAATATTTTAATTTTATAATAATTATTTAATTGTCTTAATAAAGAAAAAAAAAATTATTATTATTACTAGTTATCCTTTCTTTACTATTTCTTTATTTAATAAAATCTTTGATAATAGTAGTATCAATTATAACTATTTAATTTAAATATTGTTATAAATAAAAAAAATTTTTTTTGTTATGTATATATTGACCATTGCATTAAAAGATTGAATATAATTAAAATAAAAATAAATTTTCATTAAAAGATTGTATTTAATTTACTCTTCATATTTAATACTTTTTTTTATAAATTATATATACATATATATATTATTTCACTTTATTTTTTTCTGAAAATAAAAAAAAAAAGTAAATATAAAATCAAATTTATTTTCTTATAAATGAAGAGGCGGCCTTTAAATGATTCTTAGAAGCTAAATTTAGCCATTTTTCAGCTTCTTCTGGATTTGGTTCGATTCCTATACCATCATAATAACACATAGCAATTTCAAATTGAGCTAATTCATAATTCTTTTTAGCTGCGACCATAAAGTATCTAAAAGCTTGTTTAGGATTCTTTTTAGTACGAATTCCATGCTTCAAGAATAAACCTTGAGTGTAGAAAGTGGAAGAAAGAGTACGTTCTTCAGCTTCCCTTCCAAACCACCAATCTTCATCATCATTACTATTCTTATTTTTCTTACTGACATCTTCAAAACTGATATCCATAGTCATTAAGAGTTCCTTTTCTTCATCACTTGAATTCAATACTGGATCGGTTAAACCTTCAAATAATTGAAGAGCTTTTTCACGATCTGGCTTTGAAACACAAATACCATACCAATAACACCAACCTAAAATACGTCTAGCCGGAATATGATTTTGTTCATTAGCATCTTGATACCATTCTAAGGCTTTTTTATTATTTTCAGGAACACCATGAGCATTTTGATAACACCAAGCTAAATGAGTCTTTGAATATAAGTTATTTTGATTGACAGCACTTTGGAGCCAATTAATGGCTTGCTTTTGATCTGGTTTAACACCATAGCCTTCTTGGTAGCACCAAGCTAAATTATTTTGAGCACAAGAAAGGCCTTGAAGAGCAGCTCGTAAAAACCATAAGAAAGATTGTGATTTACTGTGAACCCACCAACCTAAATTATTTTGTGCATTTGCATGACCTTGTTCGGCTGCAGACATGAACCATTTCAATCCTTCCTTATAATCTTTTTCAACACCAGTACCATCCATGTAACAACGACCTAAACTATTTTGAGCATTTAAGTCATCCTGTTCAGCGGCTAATCTATACCAGTAAACAGCTTTCTTACCATCACGTTCGACACCCCATATGCCCCCTTCTTCATAAGAGAAACCAACATTGTATTGAGAAGCAGCATGACCTCTTTCAGCTCCACATTCATACCAAAAAGTAGCCATCTTATAATCCATAGGAAGTCCATTACCCATTTCATAACACCATGCTAGGTTATATTGACCTTTGGAAAAACCACGAAAAGCAGAATTTTTATACCAATAAGCAGCTTCCTTTTGATCTGCTTCAACACCGATACCCTTTTGATAGCACCAACCTAAGTGGTTCATTGCACTACCATGACCTTGTTTTCCAGCTTTCATGTACCATTGGAAAGCTTCTCGTTCATTAACCGGAACACCAATTCCATCTTCTAAACAAACACCATATCTATTTTGAGCTTTAGAGTAACCTTGTAATGCTGACCTGTGGAACCATATAGCACTCTCCTGTTCATCAGGCAATAAAATATTGAATATATGGAAAGTATCAACACTATATGGAATGGCTACCTTAATACCTTTACTGCAATAAAGGCCAACCCTATATTGAGCAACGGCATTACCATTATGAGCTGCTTTCAAGTACCAGTTAAAGGCTGCTTCTTCATTTAAACCAGTAGTTGGAGAATAGATAGATTTAAAGCCTGGAATTGGATGATTTGGGATATTTAGTTTTGAAGCATAAATTAATATTTTTTTTATCTGATTATGGTATTCATTTAGAGAAGAATTTTCACTAATTGTTACTTTTGTAAGTATTGGAGTTACCGTACCATGAGTAATTATAGTGTTATGATTTTCATCTGTAGAAATATCTCTTTGAACTGCATTATTTTTATTTAATGAATCTAAAGAATGCTTAACTATATTCATAATCATTTCAGCATTTGCTTCATCAATATCAATTAGATTATTAGTAGACACATTTAAAGGATTAGATAGTGAAAAATTAGGATTTTCTTCTTGGGTATAATGTGTATTAGTTAGTACTTGTATATTTGAATGATTATTTAATATATCATCTTCTGTATTTAAAGAAATTGATCTTTGTAAAGTTGATGGAGAAGAAGGAGCAGGAGTAATAGGTATAGAAAACTTACTCTCTTCTTCAACCAAAAGCGAAACTTCTTCATTATCTATACTTTCAGATAAAGGATTAGAATATGCAGAATATTCAATATTTATATTAGCTTGAGAAGGAACAATAGGTGGAGACAAAATGATATTAGTAGTATTATGTATTGGCCTAGTTTCATTTGCATCATTAATAGAAAAATGATCAATTAATTCTCCATCAGCCAATAAGGATAAATCATATAATCCTTTTATTTCTCCCATATTACTATTTAGTTGATTTGAATTCATAAGAAAGGATTCACTTTCTTCTAAATGATCCTCAACATTAGTATTATAATTAAAAGAATTAGTCATTGTATTTGTAGAGGAGGTGATATCAGAATTAGAAGATCTACTTGAAATAGAATTATAACTAATACGATGTTGTTCAGTAGATATAAAATTATGTTCTTCAGTCATAGTAGTGATAGAATTTGAAGATGACATAGAAGAATTTGAACGGGAAGAAAGTGAACGCCCTATATTTTTTTCATAAAGTTCCTCCTTATAATCTTGTAAAGCATGGAGAATACCTTTCTTATAACACCAAGCAACACCGGCTTGAGCTTGAGCTATACCATATACTTCACTAGTTTTTTTTAAAAATTTAGCAACCTCCTTTACAAATACTTTTTTAGGTATAATTTTTCCATCAAATTGGAAAGTACCATTAATATATTTTACTTTTTCAACATCTATTGAAGCCATTTTAACACAATTTTAAATTTTATTTTATTTTATTTTATTTTATTTTATTTTATTTTATTTTATTTTATTTTATTTTATTTTATTTTATTTTATTTAATAAATATATATATATATATATATTTTTTTTTTGTTTTATTTTATAATTTTTTAAAAATTTAATTTTATAATATTTTTAATTTTTTTATTGAAAAACTACTATATTTACTTCTCTTTACTTTTTGTCTTTGTTTTTGTTTTTTACTGCTATTCGTAAGTGTTATTTTCAGATGTATTTTACTTATTTATTTATTTATTTATTTATTACATATACATTATTAATAATGCTTTTATTGAAATTGTTGTAATTATAATAATTGAAATTTTAAGCAAAAAAATGATTTATTTTCATTAATAAAAGTTTTATTTTATTTTTGAATTTTTTGATTAATTAAATTAATATAAATATTACGGTTATAAGTATAATATGACTTAATATTCTTTTTAATATATTAATATTTACAAAAAATATTTGCAATACAAATTATTTAGTTAAAAGTTATAATAATTATTACTATTTGAGTATAAAAGTTTTGTTACTATTTATTATTATATTTAATAAATAAATCCTTGATTTAAATTAAGTAATTAAATAATTATTGTATTTCATAAAATAATGCTTCTTTTCAAACAACAAAAAAAAAAAAAAAAAAGGTGCTTCATATTTTATTTATTGTGTTATTATATATTGAATTTACATAATTATCATTTTTTTTATTATTTAATAATATAAATTGACATAATATTCTTATATTGTCTTTCTTTTAAATATATAAATATATATTATTTTTATTATTATTACAATTTAATAAAAAAAAATAAAATAAATTAGAAGTTTTCACTTTCATTATCATTACTAATAATATTAATTATTAATTTGTATATTATTTTTTTATATATATATATTTATCATATTTACCTGAGATAAATAATAGTATATAAAAATATTGTTGAAATAATAAAAAATACAAAAAAAAAAATTAAAAATAAAAAATAAAAAAAAAAAGAGAGAAAAAGTGAAAAAGGGATAGATAAAGAGATAAAAAGAAAAGGAACGATATTATTATTAATTATATAATGAATAATAAATTAATGAGTTTGGAAATTTCGTTAGCTTTTCAGTATCAAATAAAAAAAGAGAGAAAGATATATATATAGTTTTTCTTCTTCTTCCTTTGTTCTGAAATATATTTAATTTTTTAATAAAATATAATTGATATATTTGATAAATATTTTTCTAAAAAAGTAATAATAAGTATAGTATAATATTAATATAAAAAAAAAAGGTTTTAGATTAGTAAAAACTATCATATATATGTTTTTTTTTTATACGTTTTATTTTCTTTTATCATTAATACAAAAAAAAATTTTCTATTAAAAAGGAAATATTTAATAAAAGTTAAAAATTAATGTTTAGTATATTAAAAAATTTTTATTCCATTATTAAAACTATTTCTTTTAAAAAAGAACTTAAACTAATATACAAATATATATAAATTAAATCAAATAACTTAGAAAAATGAATATTATTATTGTTTTATTCTTTAGTTTTTCAATTTCTTTTATTTTTAATAATCTCACTTTTTATCGTTGTTATAGTTTTATTAGTTATATATATTAAATAATTTTTATTCATTTTGTATATTTTTTTTTTGTTTTATATATGTATATAATTAAAACAAATATTAATTTTTTCTATTTTTGATTCTTTTATGTTTTTAATAAGTTTGATAGAATGTTTTTTTAATTATTATTATTATTATTTAACAATTATATTATTTTAATAATATTATTTTATATTGCCTTTTATTATTATATTTCTTTTTTTTCCAATTAACTTTTCATTATGTAAAGAAATACTTAATATTAATTACCTTTTTTTTGTAATAATTAACAAAAATTAAATAAATGTTAACCTTTATAATTTTGGTTTATTTTTTTTAAATTGTTAATTTATTAAATCTTTTTGTATAGTTATTGCTATTTTGAAAGTATGAATATGTAATTTTAGGAATCTAAATATGATTAATAATTCTAGGTTTGCATTTAAAATTTTTTAAAACTTTTCACTCTCTTCTTTTATTAAATATTTATTTGGTTATTATTCTTTCTATGATAATATAATATATTATATAATAATATAATATTGAAAAGACTATTATAAAGAGTTGAAAATAATAATAATAATAATAATAAAAATAATAAAAAGTAAATTTAAATTAAATTCAAGAAAAAAAATTGAGAAAAAAAAAGTTTTCTAATTTTACTAATTTTTTTTTTTTTTTTTAATTTTTATATTCGTATAATTTTTTTAATATTTATTTTTTTTCTCGATATATCAATATCATTTATTTCTCTATAATAAATAAACAATAAAATTAAAGGAAAGGGTATTAAAGATATAATGATAATAAAAATAAAAAAAGAAGTGAAAAAAAAAAAAAAAAAGTAAGGAAAAATTCAAATATATATTAATTTAATATATATACTATAGATATATTAAAATCATTCTAAATTTCATTATTTTCATTTTTTAATTTATGAATGTAAAAAAATAAAAATAAAAATAAAAATAAAAATAAAAATTTAAATAAAAATAAAATTAAATAAATAAATAAATAAATAAATAATAAGATAATTAATAAACTATTAATATTTAATATACTATATTAAAAAATATAATTAATTATATAAAGTATAATATACAAATAAAATATATTAAAAAAGTATTTAATATAAACGAAAAAGTTAGTATTGAATAATATATTACTATAAACTTTAATTTTTTTTTTTTTACTACATGATTTTTCATTAATCATCATTATTTATTATATTATTATTTAATTATTATTATTCCTTTTCTACTTCTTCTCTTTATTATTACTATTATCATTATTCTTATTTCATATTGTATTACTGTGCTATCATATTTTTTTTTAGCTTATTGTTAATTATTACTAATATAACATTTTCGATATTTATTATTAATAATAAAATATAAGTATTTATAATTTCTGGGCTTTCATGCATATGCATATTATTATAATAGTAAAATATGTAAATTTTATAATTCAATAAATTAAAATTTTAATATATATATATATAATATTTCAAAATTATAAATTGTTTTAAATGATATATCGTATTAATATATAACGATATAGATATATTACAAAGATAACTAAAACTACGAATTAATATTATGTAATTTTTTTTATGTTCTGTTCTATTCTGTTTTTTTTTTTTTTTTTTTGCTATTTTTGTTATTTTGATTTTTATTAATTAAATTAAGTTCGAACTAAAATTAATATATAAAGCAATATATTGCAATATATTGTAATAACAATAAATTTTATAATTTTTTTAAAAATACAGTCTAATATAACTTTTGTTTCCACTTCAAAAGAAATGATTGATTAACATTTTATCAGTGATAGCTTAAAATACTTATAATTAGATTAATATAATAATAAAAATGAAATTATATAAATTCTATAATTATATATAACAAATTATGCAGTTTATTTAAAAAACGAAAAAAAAATTAATGATAAAAAGTATTTGTGATGTAACTGATGAATATTGATGAATAATATGCTTAGTTGCGATTAAAAATATAATGAAAAAACTCTACCTATTAAAGTTTTTAACTAAAGAAGAAATGATTTTGAAGAAGATCGATACAAAAAAAGTACAACAAAAAATTATATTTGTTTGTTTAATTAAGTAATTAATTATTTATTTAGTTTGTTAGTTATTTATTTAGTTATTTATCTATTTATCTATTTATCTATTTATCTATTTATCTATTTATCTATTTATTAATTTAAAAACTATTTTTTCTTTTTTTTTTTTAATTTTTAATTTTTAATTTATTTTTTTAATTAAATTTTAATTCTATTTTAATTAAGATTTCTATAGAAAAAATAAATTAAAAATGATTGATGGTAATAAGAAACACAGAATAAAAAAAAAAATTATAATAAAATAACTTTAAGTTACTAAATAATTCCATATTTAATTAGAAATAATTAAGTTAAAAAAAAAATGGAATTAAAAACGAATATATATAATATCTAAAGAAATATAATATATTAATGTTATGTTATTTAAATAAATATAAAAAATAAAGTATTACTCATTTCGATCTAAAAAATATAATAAAATTTTACTTCTTTTTTTAATTATTTAAAACAAAAAAAATTATATTACCTATTCAATTAATGATATTATGTATATAATAATATATTGGAGAGTATATAATATATCAATATAATATATATTACTGATTATAAAAATTATTATTTTCATATTGAAAAATCTGTTTTCGATAGTTTCAATATGAATTAACTTCTTTTTTTTTTATATCATGTAAATATTATAATACAAATTAGCTTTTAGTTTAATTAGAAAAAAAAATAAATAAATATAAAATTGAATTTGAATTTAAATTTAAAATTTAAAAGTAGTGCCATATTAAAAAAAAAATATCTATATATATATTAATAATAAATAGTATTATTTTTAGGAAAAAGATCTTTGATGTAATAATTCTTGTAAATATTAGCTATAGTTCTTAAAAGTAGTCAATATAGAATAAAGCTCTAATATTTATATAATATTTTTAGAAGATAATCCATGACATAATTAAATATGAAAATATAAAATAAAGTAATAAAAAAAATAGTATATATAAAATAGATAATACTATTTACAAATTAAGTACTCCAATTTATAAATATATCATTCGTTTGATATATTTATTATAAAAAAAAAAAAAACCGAAAAAAAAAATTAAATTACAATTACAATTATACACGAATTCAATAAAAATTTTAATAATTATAAAAAAAATAATAATAATAATATATATTTTTCCAAATTTGGTATTATTAATATATTTAAAGTTTTTAATTTACAGAAATTTTATACAAATTAATTTAGAAGAAAAAATTTTTGGTTAAACAAATAAAAAAATAAACTAATTATTATTTGAATAAATTGGAATTATATTTGAAAATATTTATATTTTTATAAATAAGGTTTTTTATTCGTAATCCATTAATCAATATAATAATAATAATAGTAATAATAAAAAGATAAATTTTATTTATAATATTAAAAAATTAGTATTTGTAATTATTTTATATCTATATTATTTTATCAATAGAGGAATTACTTTAATTTGTATAGCCATCATAAATTCATTATTATCAATAATAATTTTATTATTTATTTTTTTTTTTATATTATTTTGTATTTATATTCTTAAATATTATTTAATTCATTTACTATTTCTATTTAATATTTCTTTATTTATATTATTATGATTAATAATCGGAAAAAAATTTTAAAAAGATTTATTAAACTAAATATAGTTTAATAACAGAAATTCATGTTTATATTTTTTTTTTAAAAAAAAAAAAAAAAAAAAAAAAAAAAAAAGAAAATCAATATATCAATAGAATATAACAATTGATAGATTTATTATTACTATGTATCAAATAATATTTGCTTTATATTGTTGATGATCTCCTTATTATTATCAATAATTCTATTATTACTACTAGCATTACAAAATTAACACATACCATTATTTATATATTTATTAATTTATCATTTATTTATTTTTATTTATTTATTTATTTATTATTTATTTATTTATTATTTATCTATTTATTTACATATTAATATTCTACTTCATAAATACTAATTTTAAGTTATATAAGAAAGAATAATTTGAATATTCTTTTCCATAGAAAATATCCAATTAATATATTTATTCTCTTTTATCTTTTTAATATCTTCATCCTGATTATTTAAGCGTTGTTGTTTAGTTTTATTTTTAGTTTCTAAATTATTCATATATAATACTTCTTTTTTCCAACCGAGAGGGGAATTTAAATTAACATCTAACTCTGGATCTTTTATTATTATTATTAATATAAATAATAATTATTATTATTATTATTATTATTATTATTTAAAAATAAATATAGTATTATTATATAAATAATAAATTTAGATTATTTAATATATTATTATTATTATTATTATTATTATTATTATTATTATTATTATTATTATTATTATTATTATTATTATTATTATTATTATTATTATTATTATTATTAAATAAATAGATATGTATAAAGATTACTTAAAAATTATTATTAATTATTTATAGTTTTACCTTGAATATTAAACAATTGATTTAAATTATTTTGAATTTTCAATTTTTCTTGGTTATCAATTTTATGATCATTATCATTATCATCATATAAACTTCTGTGATTTTGAATAATGTTATTAATTGTGGTCATTATTAACCAGACACCATCTTCATCCGTTAAACAAATATTTTTATATACTTGTATTGCCTTTTTTTGTACTAATTCTATATTTCTATGACTACTTAAACTTGGTAATAATAATTTTTCTAATCGATGATATTCTTCTAATTTTAAACCACCATTTGAAGATTTATTATCTTTTTCTAATGAATGAATAATAAATGAAAGGGTTTCCAAAATTGAATTTTGTAATTTATTCAAATTTGAATATTTATTCTTAATTTCAATATCAGATAAACTATCTTTATTTTCTAAAAGCATAACATCGTCACTAAAAAGTGACTGAGAATCTTTTTTTTTTTTAAAAAAAAAAAATGTTTTTATTATTATTATTATCGATATACATATATCATATAATATATATTAATAAAAAAATAAAATAAAATAAAATAAAATAAAATAAAAAAAAAAAAAATATTTATAATTAAATTTAAAAATATTTACTAAATAATATATAATATATTTCAATTATTAATATATATATATATACTATTCCCTTACCTTTTTGATATTTAACTTTTTCAAAATCTTTTCTTCTTTTAGTATTTGGTGCTCTTTTAAACACTTCAATGGGCATAATTTTTTCATTATATTCTTCAATATAACGAAATAAAATAGGCAATAATTCATCAGCTACGGCACGATTAAGGAAATCAGCACCAATGGTGGTGGTGGTAATCATTTCATTAATTAATTGAATGGTATCTTTAATGACATGATTAGCAGGATCGTTTAATCGTTTAAGTAAAGTTGGCCATAATTGATGCACCATAGGGTATAATTCCTTAGGATAATAACCAAATATTTGGAATGAGGCTTTAATCACTCTTAAACTTTTGGAACGTAATTCTGGTGAATCTGAATTTATATAATAAGAAGTTTCTTTCACCACTTTTAAACATAATTTTTGATCATAGTTCATTTCAACTGATTTTTCTTCATCGATTTCTTCTTTTCCTTCTTCATTTTCATTCTTTTCTTCTATATTAATTCCTTCGTGTTCACGTGGATGTTGATCATTTTCTTCTATTGCCTTTTCATTTTCAAAATTATTTTTATCTTCTTTTTTCTTATGATAATTTTTAAAATAATTTTCGATTTTATTTATGGAATTACTATTATTATTCCTTTTACCTTCATTAGTATCTAAACTTTTTCCAGTACTATTCTCTTTATTATTATCAATACTATCATTATTATTATTATCGTTGTTGTATTTTTCATTATTATTATCATCATCATCTTCTTCTTCTTCTTCATCAGATGAATTTAAAGAAAGATTTTTCAAGAAAAATGATTGAATTTCTGGATCAGCTTGTTGGAAAATATTAGATTGAATCATTTTTTCAATAAATGCATTATTAGTAGGATTATTTGAAGATTTTTTGTTTTCCATTTCTTTTTTATTTTCATTATCACGATCACTTACACCGTTAGGTTTGATAATATCATTTTCCTTTTCATTTTTATTTGAATGATTATCCATATTATTATTATTTTCTTGTTGAAGTAATGAATGTCTATTTAATACAGTCATTAATGCTTGGAAAACATCAATCACCAAACATCCAAGACCTGGATTAGTTTTATTTTGATCTAAAATTTCGCAGAGCTCATCAATTGTATCATTCATATATTGAATAATTGGATATTGTGATACCTCAATTGCAGCCTTCAACACTCTCGGAGCTTTTATATTATACTCAATGTATCGAAGTTTCTGAGTAACAATATTAATAATGTAGTCAACATTATCTAGAATAAGCTCTGAAGCACTAGTATATCCACAAGCCTTACTAACTAAATTAAGACATGACATTGCTAAATCACTAATAGTTCGATTAATATCTCCTAATTTTTCTAATAAAATATATAGTGTCTCCATTAAATGAATTTTAAAATTATCTCGCATAATAAGAGAAATAGTGGAGATACCTTCAAGAATCAAACAATTCTTTAAAATAATTTCATTGAAGGATTCTATTTTATTTTCTGATAAAATGAATTGCTCATTATCGATATGAGGATGATATGGATTATTAATTCTATTTGTTAAAGTGGTACTTGTACCATTATCTCTATTACTATTACTATTACTATAATCAATATCTGAAAATAGTTTTTCATCCATTAAGCTTGTAGGCATATCCAACACTTTTGAATGAGTATATTCAAATAAAATATTTTCTAAAAGATTAAAATAAAGTTTTATTCTATTACTGATGATCTCCTTTTTACTAGCATTTTTCTTGTCATTATTTAATCGATGATAGCCTCCCATACACACTTCATTTAATAAATAGATTGGTGTAATAGTATTATCAGTAAAATTATTATTTATAATATATGTGTTTAAGATGTAATCAATTAAAAAGGAAATATCTCCATAATATCCAATTAAATGACATAATTGAGATAGAACTTTAATAACCTTATCATCATGTATATATTTAAAATTCTTTTTAGGAAAAAATCTGGAATATCTATAATATTGAGAAGAAAATCGATAAAAACTATTTTCTTCGACTTCTTTTTCATTATTACTTTCTTTTCTTAAAATTTGATCATCAGGAGCCTCCTTTGTTTCAAAAAATAATCCTATATCATTAATCTTCGTATTTTTAGAAGCCTCAAGTATATCTACTTGACTATTATTATAATTATAACGATCTTCTATCAATCGAACATCAGATATATCAAAAGTAAGAATTTCAATAAGACTATTAGCCAAAAGTTCAATAGAAGTTTGAATTAATATTGTTGACTCATCTTTTAGCAAAATTAAATAACCATTAGCTAAATTGATCATTTCAAGTTTTGTTTTATCACTTGAAGAAGTTAATAATCTTGGAAAAGATAATATCAATTTTTCAAAATTTTTTTTAAGTAATTCTAAAAATTGTTGATTATTTTTAAATTCTTTTGAAACTTCATTTATTGTTTCCAAACAAAGAACAGATATTTCTTCTATTTCATCATTTAAATAATATACAAGAATTTCTACTAAGGTTTCCATACAAAGCTGTAAAGTTAATTTACATTGTTGAATAATAGACTTTGAAAAAAGAATAAATTGTTTTCGAACATTTTGATGAGAATGACCTCTAATGTTAGTTAAAGCATTTAATAAATTTAAAATTTTCACAGAAGAAATACTAAGCCATTCCTCGGTAACAACTTCGGATTCCACTTTTAAATCATTTTGATCAAACATTTTTTCAATTTCATTTTTTTCTACATCTTTCAATTCATTTTTTTTTATTTTTTTATTATTATTATTAGAATTATTAGAATTAATACTAATTTCATCGTTTTTATTTTTATCTTTATATAAATTTTGTAAGTCATTCCAAGAAAGTGAATCATTTCTCTTTAAAAATCGAGAATTGATATTATCATTAAAAGCTTTACAAATAACTTGATCCAGTACAATTAATGAATTAACTAATACTCTATGGTTATCATTTGAACTTTCAATACATGTTTTTAATAAATTAGATATAATCCCTGGTACAAATTTTACAATAGTATTATAATTTAAAAGGTCTACTAAGTATCTCAATACTTCCAAAGCTTCTAATCTCAGTATTAAAAGCTTTTCTTTTTGAGCCAAATCCAAACAAATTGATATTATGTGAGGTACTACCATTTTATATAATTTACTATTCAAATTGTTTCTGTCTGCTATATTTTTCTTTTTAAATGAATCCTCATTCTTTAGAATAATTTCTTCACGATTAGGATAAAATTTTACTAGACATAATATACAGTGAATTGCTGAATATTTTAATTCTTCTGAATTTGATTCTTGACTTGCACATTTTGCTGAAGCTACCAAAAAATTTTGAAATAATTCCACTGATAATACACAATTCACATGTTCAATAATATAAGTCAAACATTTAAGCACCATTTCAATATTTTGTTTCGATGTTTTCTTGTCATTAATAATTTGGACTAATGGAAAACATATATAATCTTCCAATTGAATTAAAATTTCAGATTTTTTAATATCAATAAGTACATTATAAAGTTTTATTAATCTATCGTTAACTTTTGGTAGATGAGCCCATTGAATATAATTCATAACATCTACACATATTGGTCTTATCTATATATACGAATTAATATTTATTAATTTAAAAAAAAAATAATAATAATAATAAAAAATAATAATAATTAATACTATAAAATATATTAAAAAAAAAAAAAAAAAATATATATATATATATATATATATAAGTTATTGTTATTATTATTATTAAATAATTGCAATAATTAAAAACTATAAACTAATAAATTCTATGAAAAATGAAATTTTTCATTAATAATTATTTAAACAAAATTACTATTTTATTTTCAAGATTGCATTATATATTATATATATTCATTATTTATTAATAGTATAATAATTAATTAACCTTTAAAAATGTTTCTTGAATTTCATCCTCCAAATTCATTTTTAAATTTATTATAATTGAATTAAAATAATTTGAAAAATTAAATAATAATTTGTAAAATGGTATATTTTATTAACTTAATTGATAAACATATATTCTAATATAATATATATTAAAATTTATAAATTAATTTTTTTAAAAAATAGAAAAATTAACAATCCATTTCCTCTTTTTTTTTTATTTTAAATTATGTTTTAAAAAAATTATTAATTGTTATATTTTAATTTATTATTTATTTTATAAACTATAATAATTACTTCGTTATATGATTGGTTGGTTAATAATTAGTTTCAATTAATAAAACAATATTTCTGTAGTATTCTTATTTATTCCACTATAATAATGAAATTTTTAAAATTTATAACAAAAAATAAAAAAAAATATCGTATTTATTCTATTCTAAATAAAATTTTAAACATTATAAAATATATACATGTATTTTATATATTTATATATATATATATATAAAAATCATTACTTATATCAATTAATTAATACTTAACTTTTTTTTTGTTACTTAATATTCTCCTTTTATAATTAAATAAAAATCTTTAAATTATAATAAATGATTATTTTTATCATTAGTATTTAAGTTGATGATTGTAATCACTTTATTAATATTATTAATATATATTATTTTTTTTTAAAATTTGTTTTGTTATTACATGTATTTAAATATCAATTTTTAAAAAAAAAAAAAGGTTACAATTATTTTATTATATTGTTATTTATATTTTATTTTATTAATTATATTTTAAATTGATTAGATTACATAAACTTTATTATTTGATAAACTTTTTATTAAATATTTTTTTGACTAATATTCTTTAAAAACAATTACAAATAAATATTAAATATATATATTAATATTTATAAAAAATATTTATATAAATACTAAAAAACAATAATGAAACAATGAAGTATTTTATAATTATTTATTATCTTGACCAATATTTATAAAAAAAAAAAAAAAAAAAAAGAAAGAAGAAAAAAAGATATATAAAAAAAAATATATATGAAAATTTTACATGTTTTTCAGAAGGAAAAAATAAATTAAAACAATATAGCATCAAATAATAATTCTTATAAATATTATTTATTTAAAATAAATATAATTAATTGAACATAAAAAATAAATATATATATTTTTTTTAATTTTTATTATACCTTTTTTTATAATAGAAACTAAAGATAAGGAATTCAATGTGTAGGTTTTTTTAAAGTTTATAGAATTATATATATAAAAATATTACTTAATGTTTTTTTTTTAAGAATTAAAATATATATATGCCATTAATGAATTTTATGTATTTATTTTAGTATACTATATTATATAATAATATTAATACTATTATTCTTCATCATTAATAGAACGTTATATTATTGTTAAAAATAAATATATTGACATGTTTATAAATATGAATTTTTTTAATTATTATTATTTATTAGTTTAAAATATACAAATATAATTGTATAAAATATAGAATATTAATAATTGTTGACTAAAGGGATAATATTAAAAAAAAAAAAATCAAATTCGTTTTTAAATTTTTTTGTAATACGGTAAAAAAAATAATAATAAATAAATAAAAATATAATAATTAATGTCATAGTTTTTATGTTTTAAAGTTTAATTTTATTTTCAAAATAAGAGATAATTTGTAATTATTATGATATTATTATTTAAATATTTAATTATTGTTAGTTTAAATAATAAATTATTTCTCTTTTATATTATTTTAAATTATTTTTTAATTTTTTTTTAAAAAAAAAAAAAAAGATTTTAAAAAGCAATAAAAAACTATATATTAGTTACGTTCGAAATATAAATAACAAATAGTATTAATTTATATGACCATTAATCTAATAATTTTTTTTTTTTGTTAAATTTTTAATCTTTATGTAAGAAACTTATCATAAAATTGTAATTAAATTAAATAACATATATTAATTTATAAATACAATATATATTTAAATAATAAAGGTATTATCTTACAAATATTATTCATATATTATTTTATTAATAGAAAAAATTTTTTTTTGAAAATTTCAAACTTTAATAAATAATATATATGATGTGAAAATGAATAAATAAATAAATAAGTAAATAAATCAATAAATTAATAAATGAATAATAAATTAATAGATAAATAAATAATATTTATTTTTATTTAATTAAATTAGTTATTTGTTTTAATTTAAATAGATATTTTTAAGTTGAACCCATAACAATTGCACTATCAGAAACTTAAAACCTTAATAATTAATAAAATGATAATAATAATAAAATGAAACAATAAATATATATATGCATGTTTTTTTTTTTTTTTTTTTTTTTTTTTTCCAGTCTTTTTTTAAAAAAATAATTAAAAAATTAATTTTATTTAATTATATCTTATATTTTTTTTATCAATTTTATTTTTTATTTATTACATAAATTATACTTATTAACCCACAACTATTGATTTTTATTAATATAAAAAGTATAACCAATTTTCAATATACAATTTAACATTAATATTTTTTTATATAAATTGATAGTTTTATAATATAAGATATAAATTATTATTTTTATTTTTATTATTATTTTTGTTATCTAATTTTATTTAATTATATCTTATATTTTTTTTATCAATTTTATTTTTTATTTATTACATAAATTATACTTATTAACCCACAACTATTGATTTTTATTAATATAAAAAGTATAACCAATTTTCAATATACAATTTAACATTAATATTTTTTTATATAAATTGATAGTTTTATAATATAAGATATAAATTATTATTTTTATTTTTATTATTATTTTTGTTATCTTTAAATATATAGAAGTAAAAAAAAAAAAAAAAAAACATTTTCAACTTTACATTTTATATAATAATTATTAAAAAATTTCAGAAACATAACATGGATAATAATAATGATGATAATAATATTTGTAGTAATATTAATTTTTCAAAAATAAGGACGAAGTCAAAATTGGAAATATATAATCGTCAATGTTGGATTTGTCTTCAGAATGAATTTAAAGATGAAATTAATCCAATATCAGGAAAACCCGACCTTATAGATCCCAATGAAAAGTGGTTAACCCCATGTCGTTGTAAAGGTTCAACACAATATGTAGTAAGTAATATATTTTATTAAAATTTGAAAAATGTATTATATATATATTTATTAATAAAAATAATTTTTATAACATAAAAATATCTAAAAATTATATTTAATAATATAAATAATAAAATGATAAAAATAATTTTTATAACATAAAAATATCTAAAAATTATATTTAATAATATAAATAATAAAATGATAAAAATAATTTTTATAACATAAAAATATCTAAAAATTATATTTAATAATATAAATAATAAAATGATAAAAATAATTTTTATAACATAAAAATATCTAAAAATTATATTTAATAATATAAATAATAAAATGATAAAAATAATTTTTATAACATAAAAATATCTAAAAATTATATTTAATAATGTAAATAATAAAATGATAAAAATAATTTTTATAACATAAAAATATCTAAAAATTATATTTAATAATATAAATAATAAAATTATAAAAATAATTTTATAAAATATATTTATCTATTTAAGCATGAAGAATGTTTAATAAATTGGATTAAATTAAAAAGAGAAATGGACCAAAAAAGTAAACTTTGTTGTCCAAGTTGTCAGACACCTTACACCATTTTAATTCCAAAAAAAACTTTATTTCAACAATTTTGTTTTTACGTAGTTGATAAAACAAACCAAATATTACAACTTTTACCACTTGTTATTAAATATATTTGTATTAGTTATTGTATATGGGAATTTAATTACTTTTATGGGTATGTATATATAATGTCTTTATGTATATTATAATTAATATTATGAACTAAAAAAATTATATGTAATAACATATTCGATACATATATCTTTTATTGTTTTATTTGACATTTTTAAATTTTAATAGAAAGTTTATTCTGACAACAATGTTTGAAAAAGAATTTAAAAATGAGAGATTAAGTAAAAATATAGAATTACAAGATTTTTTATTTAGATGTTTCCCAGCAACTTTAATATGTATGTATCTTTCTTTTTATATATATACAAGATATCTACATAATTAAAATAACGTATTTTTAATATTATATTTCTATGATATAAAATAATATAAATATAATAAAAATATTATATTTGATGCTTGAATAATACTAGTTTTACTAATGAATTTTTAAATGTTATATTAATGTTAATAGCGATGTTATTTATTCCATGGGAATTTTCATTTTTGATTAGTGCCGCAATTATGCAATTTACCACTGATAAAGAAATAATGATAGCTATGATTTTATTATATTCTGTTTCATGCGATTTCTTCTCTTCTGCAATAAGATTATTTTTAGATTATATTTATACTTTAAAACTTAATTTTTGTTTAAGAGATGATGAAAAAACCAAAGAACAAAAACGTTTAATAAAATTATCAAGATCTATATCTTTTCCAAATGCTAGAGTACATATAAACGAAAACTTTATTTCACCTTCATCATTTATTTTAAAAATTCATATTTTGGAAGAAACTCAAAATCTTATGCAAGCAAATCCCCAAGTTCTTTATGTTGAATATGAAAAAGCAATTATTTTATTAGCAGTAATAAAAAGTAAAATACTTCATTTCTTGTTAACTGAAACTAACAGAAATGCTAACATTCGCAGACAACAGAATGAAGCTAACATAATAAATAATAACATTAATAATAATAATAATAATAATAATAATAATAATATCAATAATGATAATAATAATAATAATATTAATAACAATAACAATAGAGCAATCAATAATGGAGTAAACAATATGAATAATAATAACAATGATAATAGTAATAATATTAATATAAATGTAAATAATTTAAATAAAAATTTAAGTATATCTACAATGAATGTGAATGTAAATAGTAATTATAATAATGTTCTCAATGATAATGAATTTAATAGAAAGACTAATAATTTCAATGAAAAAAATACTCATGTTAGGCATCATAAAAAATGTCAGTCTTTACCTCCATATTTAAATAAAGATCTTTTAAAAGATAAAGCTTATTCATGCTCAGATTTAAGTCATGATGAAGACTGTCATTGTAACAAATTAATGGAAGATAAAAGCATTTCAATTACTAATATGTTAGATGATAATAATGATAATTCCTTTCAATATCTATTAAATAATCCAAGAAGTAAAAAGTATGGTGAAATGATTGATAGCAATATTGATGATAAATTAAAAAGTTCTCTTAAAAATATTCTTTCAAATAAAGAAAATAATTTTATGAAGATTTTAAATAAACAAAAATCTTTATATACAAAATTAACTGCTAGTAATACATCATTAAATAAAGGTAGTAGTTTATCCCCAACTAAAGATCAAAAAATGATAAATAAAGAACATGTTTTATCTAATAATTCTTTAAATAATCCATCTTCATCTAATGTTATTGCTAGCTCATCTAAAAATATATCATCTTTATCATCACCTTCAAAACCAAGTAGAAGGAGTAATTTATCATCATCATTTAAACAAGATGATTCATTTATTGATAGTATAGAGAATAATTCCAGTAAAAATAACAATACTAAATTAAATGACAATAATCACAATAGCAGCGATAATAATAGCATGGATAAAAAGAATCCACAAAATAGTATAACTAATAATACAAAAAATAATGTATCAAATAATACCCAAAATAATGTACATAATAATGTACAAAATAATATACCCAATATTGCACAAAATAATGTTCAAAATAATGTACAAAATAATGTACAAAATAATGAAAGAAATAATGCACAAAATATGAATAATCATGGAAACAAAGAAGCATATTTAACTATAAATATTACTAATGTGAATACTCATATTAAAAATTTAATAATAAAAACTTTATCTTTACCAGTTATAGCATTAATAATTGGAAGATTAATAAACTGGTCTGTATTAATTGTTCAATTATTATTGAAAAATCTTCATTTATCTAACGATATTGAATATAATGATGTTTTAAGCAGTTTTAAAACAAATTCATTAATATATACATCTATTGGTATTATTATTGCATCTTCATTTTCAGATTTTTGTAATTTGTATTACAATTATTCCAAAAATATAGAAAAACAAAAATTAATAGTTTTAAATCATCAAGATTTTTCAAAAAATTTAAGTAATTATACTTCAATCAATTAATATATATATATATATAATTATTTCTTTTTTGTTATTCTTTTCATATATATATATATATATTGATATTTATTATTTTAATAATTTTTTTTCTCAAAATTATATTATTTAAAAAGTATAAATATTATTATAATTATTTTTTATTATAGAATTATTTATTTATTTATTTATTTTATTTACTTTATTATTTTAAATATAAATATATATAAATTCATGTATATATATTTTATTTATTTATATTTTATTTAATAAATTCTATCTATAATTGTATTCTTTTTTTTTTTTTTTTTTTACATATTTCTGTAATATGCTATTATAAAAAGATAACATGTTTTTTTTTTTTTTTTTTTTTTTTTTTTTTTTTTTTTTTTTTTATGAAATTATATAAATATACATAAACATTAAAAAATGCTTTACTAATTCAATACTGCATATTAAGTTACGTGATAATTATAATAGTAAAATCTAAATACATTTAACTTATTTATTATCATTTGTTTATTTTATTGTGATTTTCAGATTTAACATATTAATTTATATGACAATTTATTACATTAAACCTTCCAAATCTAATATCTTTTTTTTTTTTTTTTTTTTTTTTTTTTTTTTTTTTTTGTTGTTGTTGTTGTTGTTGTTGTTGAATTGTAACTATTATATTTGTGCATACAACTGCAATCCCAATAATTACTAGTTTTACTACAATAATAAAATTTTTGAGTAGTAATAATCTGATGTACCTTCATTTATCATAATTTTTTACTACATTTAATTAATATTTTTATTTTAAAAATTAGAATTTTTAATTATTTATATTAAATCAATATATAATTTTTATTTATGGTTAAAATTTTGAAAGAACTATTATCTAAAAAAAAAAAAAAAAAAAAAAAAATTAACAGATTCTGAAATAGAAGCCCCTACCAAAATTGTTTGTATTTTTAAAAAAATGTTCATGTAATTAATAAATGAATAAATAAATAAAGATAAAGTTTGCAATAATTGCTGAACTAATATATATATATATATAAAAAAAAAAAATATGATTTAAAAATTGTAAAGAATACTGAAACAATTATAGGCAAAGAAGAAATTGGGATATATAATATGTTATAAAAAAATGAAATAAAAGCAAAACAAAACAAAATTAAAAAAAATATATTTATGTAACGTAACATGATAACAACATTTATTTTTTATAATTATTGTTATTATTATATATATATATATATATATATATATATATATATTTTTTTTTTTTTTATTTTATTCTTTTATTTTATTAATTTTTTTATATAGATTAACAAATAGATATAAAAATTAAAAAATATTAATTACTTTTTTTTTAAGAAAGTATTTATAAAGATTTATAAAAGTTTTTTTAAAAAAAAAATTATTAAATTATATACATATATATATATATATATATATATATATATATTTTTTTTAATAATAAAAATATTTAAATTAAAAGAGCTGTTGTTAATAGATTATAAAAGCAACAAATTATTATAATAAAAAAAATTATTGAATATTATAAATATTATTATAAATAAATAATTAAATATATATATATATATAAATAAAAAAAAATTATAAAAGATATAAAACTATTTTAATGCAATATAAAAAATAAAAATAAAAAAATATAAAAAATATAACAATATTTCACTGTTAAAAAAAAAAAAAAAAACAATAACAATAACAATAAAGTACATATGATTTAAATTATTTAATAGCTATATCTTTGATTATATTAATTATTAAGTTTTTTTTTTTGTTTTTTTTGTTTTTTTTGTTTTTTGTTTTAATAACCAAATTTGTAAATTATTTATATATGTATTGAAATATCTGATATATGATTAAAATAAATAACAATTTATTATTATTATTATTAGTAGTAGTACAGTATTAAGGATTAACATTTAAATATTAATTTATAAACTAATTTTAATAATAGTATTATATATATGGATGGTTGATTGTATATTTTATAAAATTTAATATATTTTAAGATTACTTTTTTTTTTTTTTTTTTTTTTTTTTTGTTATTGTTATAAATAAGATATGAATATATTTATCGTAATTTCATTGTATTACTAAAGTTATTTAATTGTCATACGATTTTTTTTTTTAATTGTCATTAAATATGGATTATTTATTTATTTATTTATTACATTATTTTTCTCATTCTCTTTCTTTAATCATAAGAAAAATAGTTTCCTTTAAATAGTTTTTTAATATTTTTTTGGCTTTTCTTATTTTGCTTTTTTCTAAGATTTATATGGAAAAATTTTTTTATAATATTTCTTTTTAATTTTACAGAAGATGCCTTTGAAGCAATTGAAAGAGCCGATATTGAAGAGAAGGATATATCCCCTTTAGGAACAGAGGATATACAATTAGGAGATTTAAATTGAGGTGAACATAAGTTGACATTTTCTATAGGAAGGTTAGGTTGATGTAGTCCTGAAATAAATTCATTTGGAGTAACTTGTTCAGTTGATATTATCGGTGATGAACTTAGTATAGGACTTCTTAAAAATGGTGGAGAATTTGGGGGAATAATTCTAGTAAAAGGTGGTGAACCTGGGGTAGGACTTCGTATAGTTTTAATTACAGTATATTTATTAGTTGATCTTCGGTAACGAATACTTCCATTACTATGACCTTTCTTCACAGATAAATGACCCACTTCTACATGTTTTGGTGTATTTCTTCCTCTATTGACAGAGTTATTATATTTGATATTTTGGGTATTCTTTTTTTTATAATTTTTGATACTTTTATTTTTAGTTACTGATTTTTTTGGACTATCAGAATTATTATTATCATTACCATTACTATTTTCATTGTTGTTATAATCAATTTCATCAATCCATTCCTCATTATTATCATCTTCCAAAATTTCATTATTATTAGTCTTTTTATCATTTGATATCATCTCTTTTTTCTTTTCTTCGTCTATTTTTTCAACAGTTAAACCGTTATTTTCAATATTTTCTACTTTTTGATTTTGAATTCCATTAATTTCTTGGTTTTTTATTTTTTGATCATCTTGATGACTAATTTCTTGATTATTTATTTGATATGATTTTTTTTGTATCTTTATTTCCTGATTTTCATATTTATTAGCTCCTTGTTTGTCTATTTCAGTCAAATTACTTGAATTATTATTCTCTTCAAAAGATGAAAAGGGTGTATTTTTAATATTTGTTCTTTGAATTAATGGATGAGAAATTCTACGAACAACTGAATGATTAACATTCATATTGCTGTTTTGATTGTTCTCTTTATTTTGGCGTGGAATTGGAGAAGGGTTCTTATTGTTTGAAGGTTCCAATGAAGAATTATTATATGGTTGTACATTAGATAAATCAAATACTGCAATACTGTGACGATAATCACGATTGTTTTTATTACTTTTATTGTTATTATCTTTACTAGTATTTTTAATTATTTTGTTCTTCAGTTTTGAAATGCTAAAAAGCTTATTTTTATTTTTAGAACTATTTGATGAAGAGTCTTCATCTTCAAATAAAATTCTACTAGGTAACACCAAATCATTTTTACTTTCTTTTTTATTCAGACTTTGAGATGATGATGAACGCCTTGGTGATAATGATTTAAAGTATGAGAATGTTTTACTTAATCTAGAAGACTTATGTTTTACTATATTATCAGGTTTAGCTGGAATTTCAAAAGATAACGGAGAAATGCTGGATCGACTAATATTTGAAGAATATTTTGGTGTTGGTGTTTTATTTCTTAAGCTATTGTCTGGTGAACGCTTTGGTGTAGTAGGTAATGAATTTACATTATTGTTAGTATTAATTCTATTCAAGTTTGCCATATTGACAGTATATCTTTTATTATTCGTATTATTTAAATAATCCTTTAAGTTATTTGGTAACAAATTATTAACATTATTATTATTATTATTATTATTATTATTATTATTATCTTTTAAATTATTTTGTGATGATTGAATTGAATTTGAAACAATTTCATGGTTTTGTTTATCATTTTTAACTTCTATATTAAGACTTTGATGCTTTTTACTTTGTGTGCTACGTTTTGGAATATTTGGTAATTTATTTTTATTATCATTAGTATTACTAACTTCAGTATAGATATTTGTATTTTTAAAATCATTGATTGTATCGATATTGGTGGAATTATTAGAATTAGGTAATTGCAAAAGTTCAATATTAGTTGATAATTTAATGTTATCTATGCTGTATCTTTTCTGTTTATTTATTAATCCTTTAATACCATTTTTGTTTTCTAAATTGTGAGTTGGAGGTGGATCATATCTTTTAGATAAATCTTTTCTACTACCCAAGGATGAACTTCTTCTTAATATTTTTACTGGAGGATTAAATTGGGGTGTGATTTTAACCAGATCATTTTCATTTTCATTAGTGTTATTTATTGATGAAGTTGATAGTTGTTGTTGATATTGCTGTTGATGTTTATAATGTTGATGCGGTATTGGAGGCTTAGAATGATTATTTTTTAATAATTTTGATGATTGAAGATTATGATTTGGTGTATTTGAATTAGAAGAATAAGAATAAACTTCACTCAAAGAATAATTCTTTGGGTTAACTAAATGAATTTCTTTTTTCAATGGATTTTCAGTATTAAGTGTTTTATCGACTGATGTTTTATCGATAGTATTTATATCAGCAGATGAATTTTTATTATTCATAATTTCTTTGTATAGTTTTGACATTGAATCTGTTCTAAATAATATGCCATTAATATTATGTCCTTTTTCTTCTTTTTGAATATTATCTTTATCCATATCATATACCTCAATATTTTGATTAGCAATGAATGAATTTTCTGATGGATCATTTTGTGAACAAGATATAGATTCTAAGGGTCCTTTTTCAGATTTTGTTATACTTTCAATAATGCTGATATCACGTGAAATGGATTTGTATAATTTATTGAAAGAGTCCGATTCTAATAAGAAATCTTGTTTAACTTTACTTTCATCTTTATGAGCTTTAAAGCTTTCCAAAGATAGTACTGGTTTTACATGTAATATATTTGAATTTATACTTTCTTTATCATCCGATACCTCTGTTGAACTTTTAACTATATTATCATCTCTATTATCAATTCCATCATCATCCTTATATTCATTAACGGAGATTACATTATTTTCCGTTATATCTTCACTCTGTAATTTATTATTTTCTAAGCTTGTAATAACATTAGAAGGCGGTGGTTGTGGTGTTTCTGTTATACCTAATTCAGTTATAGGTTTTTTATTATCTTCAATAATTTCTAAATTATTATCATTTGGTTTTGCTATATTAAATAGTACAATTTATTATATTTGTATAATAAAAAAAATTTTTTTAGAAATTTTTAAAATAAATAGTAAAGTAATACATAATGGTAAAATATTAATAAAAATAAAATAAAAAAAATTAAATTTAATTAAATTAAATTATACTAAATTAAATTAAGATTATATTTAATATATATTTAATATTTACTTTTTTCGTTGATAACAACTTCAACAGATTTTAATAATATTTTTACAATAGGTTTCATAGTAATACAAGGACTAGCATTTAATGAAAGGTGCTTATTATTAATTTTATCAGTTGTCAAATCATTTTTAAAATTATTATTAAATATAATTCTTTTCTTTTTCGGAATTAAATGGTTATTTCCAAAGCCCAATCTAATGGAATTAACAATTCTATCATAGGTCTGAAGAAATGGATCCAATTTAGCATTTCCATTCATTTTTGTAAATCTATATATATTGTCATTGAAAGAATTTGTATTTTTTTCAATTACTTTGAAATTTTATTTTAATAATATGTTAATAAATAAAAATAAAAATATATAAATATATATAAATATATTATCACATTAATTTGTATTAATTACATAAACTTTATATATTAATAAACTATATAAATATGATACAACTAAGAAAAAAAAAAAAAGGTTTTTTTTTTTTATATTTTTTTGTACACTTTAGAAATTTTTGTTTTATTTTTAGTAATAATAAAATAATTTTAAAACTGAAATGTATAATTTAAAAATACCCTTTGAAGTTACACTAGATGATAATACAGGTCTTAAAGATAAAGGTGATCTTGTAGAATTTTTAAAATCTGACAATTCTAATGTATTTTTATTAAATAATGGAGAGTAGTATTTTTTCTCTTCCTTTTTTTTTGTTGTTATTTTTTCCATTGTTTTGTTATTTCTAATCTTTATATATTTAAATTAAATAAAAAATATTCTTGATAACTTTTAATTAGTATAAAAAAATAGTTTGTTTAGTATAATAAGATATTTAATAATTTTTATTATATCCAATTTAGTTTTTTCTTGATTATATAAATTAATATTTTTCATATATCCTAGATTAACAATTTTTGAAATAATAATAAAAATTGAAGTATAAAAAAATATATATATAAAATTTTTAATTATTAGAATAATTATTATTTGTTTCAATGTATTATTTTTTTTAACAAACAATTTATTATTAATTTTTTTGAGATATAATTAAAAAAAATTTTATCTATATTTACATATTTAAATAAATTATTAAAATGAATTATTTATCCAAGTTTTTTTTAATATGATGTAATAAATAAATAGATAATTAAATAAATAATTTAATTTAATATTGAATAAATAAGTAAATAAATATATAAATTAATGAAATTTTAAATTAATAATAAAAAATAATAATAAATACTGATATGATAATAATGTGAAAAATAATATAAAATATAATGACATAAATTTTTTTTAAATATTATTTATTTATTTATTTATTTATTTATTTATTTATTTATTTATTTATTTATTTTAATTTACTGATTAAACTGAATTAATTTAAATGATATATTGTACATAGATAAATTAAATAATATTTTAACATTTTTCAATATTTTTAAATTAATAAAGAACAATTTAATAGTAATAGCATATCTTTTACTTATTTAATTTATTTTTCATGTTCTTATCCTATACTTTATTATTTAATTTTTTTTTAACTATTTTTTTATTTTTTATTTTTTTATCTTTTTATTTTTTTTTATTTTCATGTTCTTATCCTATACTTTATTATTTAATTTTTTTTTAACTTTTTTTTTTTTTAAATTTTTTATATCATATTAAAAGTTTTATTTTTTAATTTTTATTTTTAATTTTTTTTATTTTTTATTTTTTTTTTTTTTAATTTTATATTAATATATTACAATTATTTTTTTTATTAACCATTTTATAAAATATTAATATATAGTATTAGTATATATTTTATAAAGTCATTGAAAACCAAAAATTCAATAAATGTTTAATTATATTTTAAATTAAAATTTTTACTATTAAATAATTAAAAAGCTATTATAAAAAATTTTTAATTAAATTTTTAATTTTAATTAAACTATTTCAACCAATAACTTTAAGTTATATATTAATTAAATTTTAAGAAAAAAAAAAAAAGATAGTATATGTAACAGTTTTATAAATTATTTTTTTTTAAGGTTATATTTTTATTTTATATTATTCAATAAGTTTTTTTATGTATCATATATATCCAAAGGCCATTTATTTATTAAAATTAAGAAATAAAGATAATAATATGATTTTGTAATACTAATAATTTTAACATTAAATTATATGTAAATATTAACAAGTAAATTCATCAAGTTTATATTTGATTTATCAAACATGAAATGTTTATTCAAAACAATGAAAAAAAATTTTTTTTTTAAATTAGAGTTTAAAACAATATTCAAGATCTTAAATTTACCTTTATATATACATATATATTCTTTTACTATTCTTTAATTTTATTTTTTAAATTTTCATTAAATAATTAAATAATAAATTTTGATAATACTTATAAGTTCTTATTATTATTATTATTAAATTTACTCCATTATTTCATTATTATAATAATAAAGTATTGTTGAAAATATAAAATAATAATAACATTTTAAATTTTTAAAATTATTATCATTACTTTAATTATAATTAGATGTATGTTATAATTTTATTATTTCGAAAAAATATTTTTAAATTAATGCATCCTCGGTGATTTAAAATATTAATACATGATCTTTTTTTTATTATTATTATTATTATTATTTCTTTGACTATGTATCAATTTAATTTTTTATTCTAATATATATATATTATCACTTCAATATATAATTTTAAAAAAATATATAAACTCAATATTTATATTTTTCTTTATATTCTCTTTCTATATATTCTCTTATTCTTTCAATTCACCATAAATATATTAGAAATTATTTATTTAGAATAAAAAAAAATATTAACAATATATTTATATACTAAAGTATGTAAATTTATATTATTAATATTAGATATTGCTTATTTTAATAATAATAATAATAATAATAATAATAGTAATAGTAATAGTAATAATAATAATAGTAATAGTAATAATAATAATAATAATAGTACTAATAATAGTAATAATAATAATAATAATAATAAGATTATTTTAAAAATCTTTATAACATTAATCAAAATTTCAAATATTTAATAAATATTTAATATTATATTTTATTTAATTGGCTTATTTAACTGATAAAATGTCTAGATTAATTTGAAATTATAGAACTTCATATTATAAAATAATTAATTGGTAATAAATATTATATAATGTCAAAATAATTTTAGGAAAACATTTTATATAAAAATAAAATTAAATTATATAAAGAATTAAAATTGAATTTGATTTATTATATTTATATATACATATATATATATATATTTCTTTTTTCATCAATGATATAGACAAAATTAAATTATTTATTCATTATTATTTGTTAACTTTAAATGTGAAATTTTATTCATAATTAAATTATTTGTTAATATTATTAATAATAATCTCTTATTCTTTATTATTAAATATTACATATTAATAAAATATAAAATTTTAAATATTAATAAAACGTTTCATATATAAAGAATTTTAATAAGATTTTTTGTTCAATAAATCTCATTAATTATTAAATATTAATTTTGAGTTAAGATTTGCTCAAACTTAACGCTAATCAAACTAAATCCTTGACAATAATAATATTTTTTTCTAATAAATAAATTAAAGGAAAAAAAAACCCTTATTTAATCTTTCGAAGTAATTGAGTTATTCTATTGAGAAAATTAAATTTTAAATAATATTAAAAATTGTTTATTGAAATTAATAAATAAATAAAAAAGACAAATAAGAATAAAAATGTAAAAGAATTTAAAGTTTATAATAAAGGCTTAAATATATATATATATATCATTGAATAATCATAATAATTATAATAATATATAATTTATATTTAAATTATATAAAGTATTTATTATATAATTTTAAAAAAGATTTTTATATTAATAAATAAATATAAAAAAAAAAAAAAAAAAAAAAAAAAAAAAAAAAAAAAAAAAAGAAGAAGAGAATCAATAATAAAAGATAAAAAAATAAAAAAAAAGTTAAAAAAAGTTAAAAAAATATATAAGTATTTTTTATTTTAATCGATATAATTATTTATAATTTAAAAAACAATATATAATAACATTTTATAATCACAGCAATAAAAAATATTAAATATATTCAAAGAAAATATCAATAAATTAAATTTTAATGAAGTAATTAGCACAATTGAAATAGATAATAGTCTATTCAAAATTATAACTAATAAAAAAAATATACAAAATATAAATAATATGAATATGAAATCATTTGAAAATAATCTTATAGAAATTCCTAATGATACATAAAAAATTCTTATTTTAATATAACTGATTCCTCGACTATAATATCTATAATATTAATAATTTAAAAAATCAAATTTAAAAATATAACAGTCACAATAAAGTCATGTGAAGATTGTAATTCATCAAAAAATTGCAAAACTACCCAACAAAAGAAGTAAGTTCAGGTCTGAGAAACAAGGAGATTTAATGTATAGTGATAAAGGATTGGAAAGTGCTAATGGAGAAAACTATTTAGTAATTTTTGTGGAAACCTTCCCAAGGAAAATATCGATATACAATGTAAAAAGAAAAAAAAAAGGAATTAGGGATGTTGCTACTAACTTTCTTAATTATTTGAAAAGCACATCTTGACCTTAATATCAAATACTTTAAACCAGACAAAGCCTCTGAATAAAGTAAACCAACCCTCAATAAATTATATGATATTCATGATACTATTCATTTAACTACTGCCCATCAAAAATTCTTAAGAATTAGGAAAATCTGAAAGAAATAGCAGAATTTCAAAAAATTGTATGAATGCAATTCTAAAATACTCAAATTTAAATATAAAATATTGACCATATACTATTAAAACTGTAGTCAACATTAAAAATAATGTACCTCATAAAGGAATAAATAATAAACTTCTTAATATGGAATGGTATGGACCTAATAGTATAAAATATGAAAAAAAGTAAAAGCTTTTGGATTCCTAATAATCTATGATAGTTAAGTAAAATGTTAATAAATTAAATTAGTAAGAGCTGAAAAAATGCAAATGCTTATGTAATCCTAGATGTCCAAAATGGAAAAATATATTTAAAAAGAAATGTTGAATTTCATGAAACAATATTCATAAATCCAGAGATATAGATGAGCATAATATTGTTATAAATAAAAATTTAAGTTCTGAATAATATTGAATGTACCAAGACATTATTCTAGAAGATATATTAATTGAAAATGAAAAAATAAATAGAGATTATAACAAAGAAAATGAACATAATATAAGTAAAGATAAAAACGTGAATAAGAATATTAATAATAAAATAACATATGGAAATTATTCTAATTTTTTTGAAAAAAAAAAAAAAAAAAAAAAAAAAAAAAAAAAATAAAAAAAAAAAAGAGAACAAATCAAAGAACAAAAGTTTAATCTCAGCAGATCGTAGTAACAAGCTTATTCTACTACTTACAATATCTGGTACAAAATTTAAGTCGTCTACAATGGATTTATTCTCATTAATATTTGAAGTTATCATTCAAGGACGAGAACAGGACATACTTCCACGCCTGAACCTTAATACTCTTACATGATTCCTGAGAACGCCAAAGAGAAATCTATTTTTAATCAAGTAAATATGATGAGGGTAAAAAAATATCTCGTTTTTTAGCATGGATTCTGATTTAGAAGCATTCAATCATAATACTACATATGGTATATTCGCAACACTAGCTTTTCAACTAACCTGCAAATACCAATTATTCGAATCAACGGATAAAAATATTAATTTTAACAAAAATACAAAATAATTTTATTACTAACCTTAACTGAATATAAAAATTTACCTAATTCAAATTTTTAATAAATCTTATAATAGTGTCCATGTCCAGAATTCAAGCCACACAAAGTATAATATAAATGATATAATTGAAAATTAAGAGATTTTAACAATAATGAAATTGAAAAAGATAACCATATCGAAAGCGGTACTGAAGATGATGATGAAATCATAAACAATGATAAATACAAAACATTAAATGTTAGAAAAAGAAAATTAAAAATATCAACAGAAAATTATATTATTAAAAGAAAAATTGAAGACATTAATAATGCATTAAGTGATACATACAAAAAGAAAGAAATGAATGTGTTTCATTTCTGAAAGCTTCATTTCATAATGTAGCTTTTATATTTTATAATTTTGCACCAAAAATTTTTTAATATTGTTTAATATAATTATATATATATAGATAAATAAAGTGTTATTATTAATAGAAAAAATATTTTAATTTTTTCTTAATCACTTTGTAACAAAAAAGACTGAATAATTAATATTAATTTATAATAAATAATTAAATTCAAGTAATAAAAATATTTTCTTAAAAACTTTTTATAATTTAAAAAAAATGAGTTTTAAAAAGAATAAAGAATTAAATATATAATTGATAAATAATTTAATTCATATAACAAATAATTAAATAAATAATTTATTTTTAAAATTTAAAAAAAAAAAATAAAAAAAAAAAAAAAAAAAAATATATATATATATATATATTTATATATATTCTTAAAAATACTTTATAAAAAAAAATTTTTTTTATAATACTAATTTATTCAGAATAATAAATAATTACATAAGCAATTAAATATAAATAGTAAATAAGTAATATTTTACTTTTTAAACATTAAATAGTAAAATATATTCTTAAAAATACTTCAATCAAATAAATTGAATAATTAAAAAAAAAAAAAAAAAGAATAATACTAATTTATTCATAATAAATAATTAAATATATAATAAATAACTAAAAAACTTAATATTATTAAAATATAGCAAATAAAATTAACATAGAATACATGTAACAATTATTATTTAGAAAGAGGATTCTTTATTAAAAAAATATTATTATTAAATAAAATATATATTATGAAATAGTATATATTCAAAATTTAAATTAAAAGTTATTAATATAAAAATAAATTAAAAAAATTTTATTAAAAACTTAATGCTTAAAATTATGAGAAGAAAAAGTACTCAAGTAAAAGAAATGTCCGAAATAAGTTCCAATTCCTCATCCCTACCTTTTATGAGTAAAAATGATTAAATAAATAAGGGTGATGACATGTTCATCAAAAGGAAATTTTATTAACAAATTATGCCTATAAAGATTTTTTAATTAAATCCCTATTTAATTATAAAAATTTTAAATTAAATACTTTAAATTTTGAAGACTGATTTATTGAATTAAAACGTCATCTAATTATACAAGACTATAATGAATATATAGAAAAAGAATTTATCGATGATAACATGACCAGAAAACAAATAAATATGATAACCCTGTCCAAACAATGATTATTCATTATGGCATTCTCATTTAGGACATTTCAACAATTATAATAATATCAAGGATTATAAGGATTATATTATTGAATAAATCGTTTCACAACAACAACAACAAAAAAAAAAAAAAAAAAAAAAAAAAAAAAAAAAAAATAATGATAATAATGTCCTGAATGTAAAATAAGTAAATTAAGAAGAAGAAAGCCATTTTTCTACTTCTGAATCTTTTACTACCCAACCTATAGAACTGATGTATACTAATGTTATTGGTAAACTTTAAACTTATTTTCAAGGTTACAAGTTAAAACTACTACCTTACTTTTCTTGATAACTTTTCAAGAAAATGCTGGATTTATCTATTAAAAAAAAATAAATCTGATGTTTATGATAAATTTATTAATTTTTATAAATTAACTTCCAACTTATATATACATAATATTTCTATTAAAACTTTTAAATATGATAATGAGGGGGGGGGGTCGAATATATAAATAAAAATGTTTCTTCATCTTTTTGTCTTATTGAATAATCATAGAATTTGCTTTTATACACTCTATTTCTGGTTATCCCCCCTCCAAAAAAAAATGGTCTCGCTGAATGGTTAAATCAAACTATAAATAATTGTGCTAAAGCACTCTTAACTTCTGCCAAATTACTTCTTTTCTTTTGGAATTCTGCCGTTCAATGTACTGCTTTCTTATATAACTCAAATCCATATTCTAGTATTAATTTCAAAATTCCTAATGAATTATTATTATTTTTTTTTAATAAACCTGTTGATATTTCTCATTTTAAAGTATTTGGTTGTAAAGCATTTTTCTTTAATAATCATAACAGTAACAAATGAGAAAAGAACTATTTGTTCATCATTAATTATTTTATGTATAAAAAATTTTATTATATATTCCTCATAATATTTTATTACCAATATTTTCACATTTTATTAATTAAATTTTATATTTAAATTTTATAGTTAAATTTATTAATTAAAAAATTTACAAAGGCCACAAGAATGAAAATAAAAAACACAAAAGGCCACTTTTTAATTATAAAAATATTTTTATTAATTCTTATATCTAATATATATTTCCTTATTAATATTAAAATATATATATATATATATATATATATATATATATATATATACATTTATTTTATATAAAAATAAGAAAAAATCCTCTTTTAATATGAGAGTGAAATATATTTTTTATTTTGATTTTGATAAAACAATATAAAAAGTGAACTGGTTATTATATAATTATTGGAATTAAATGATTATATAAATTTTTATTTTATATTAAATAAGGTAATAAATAAATTTTAATACTTTTTATATTATTTGTACATATTGAACATTAAATAGTTCTAAAATAAATGATATTAATATAATAATAATAAATATTAATAAAATACTTTCAGATGATAATTAAAATATTTACACTATTTTAATTGAATAAAAAAAAAATGTAAATAAAAATTAATAAATTATTTATATTTAATCAATGGACATTTTTTATATTTTCTTTATTTCAATAAATAATATATGAAATATAAATTTTATTTCATCTTTTTATTTTTTTTAAATAAAAGTTTTTACCGTATTGCTAATTAAATAAAATGACAAGAAAGAATATATATATTAAAAAATATATATATATATAATATGAAATAAAATAAAATATATATTTAACAAATCTATTTAATAAAAATTATATATATATATGATCATTAATAAATTATTTAATTTTTAAGGAATAATTACTAAAATTATATAAACAATGGACATTTTCTATATTTCCTTTTTTCTGTAAATTTTTTTAATATTTATATAATATAAATTTATATTATGATAGGTTTATTTCATCTCTATATTATTTTTAAATAATAAAAAGAAATAAAAATTAAGAAATAATAATAATAATATGTAAATAAATATACTTTATCATAATTAAATAAAATGACAAGAAATAATAAAAGAAATAATATAATTTATTAAGTATATTTATTAAAATTTTCCCAAAAAATTAAATAATTTATTAATGACGAATAAAAAATTTATTAAAGTATAAACAATAGACATTTTTACATTTATTTTTATTATTATTATTTATTATTTATTATTTATTATTTATTATTTATTATATTCATTTAGAAATAACTGTTATTTTTAATTATATAAAAAAAATAATAAAAAATAACTATACTTAAAAATTTATACGATAATACAGGATACAATTATTTAAATATTTAACGTCATTCTTTTTTATTCATTTAATAATGTATATATTAAATAATTAATGGATTTTTATATAAAAGTACTTTAATATCATAAAATAACATACCTTCATGTGAGATATAATTTATGATTCTATTTTTTTTTTTTTTTTAAAAAAAAAAAAAAAAAAAGTTGGTAGATTATAAATTAAAAAATAAAAAATAAAAAATAATAAGATTATTTAATAATTATTTTACCAATTTATGATTTTTCTTTTTTTATCAAAAGTTGTTCTGAAAATTATTTTCATATAATATCTTTTTCAATTATCCTTAAATGAATTATAACTATTTTTTGTTTATTCTTGTTAAGAATACAAAATGGAAAATATACTTTCAATAATATTTTAAATCATATATATATAATTTAATGTTCTTTATAAAGTTTATATAAAATAAATACATTAATATAATTGTTCTTTCTTCATTTTTTTTTTTATAGCTTTAAAATATTTTTTTAAAAAAAAAAAAAATAAAATAATAATAATAATAATAATAATAAAAGATATACTAAATTATTATTATTTTAATATTAGATATTTAAATATTTTTATTTTTATTTTTTATATAGTTAAATACATTATATATATATATTATATATTTATATTTTATACATAAATAATGTAAATGATTAAATGTGTATAAGATTTTTACAATGTTAAGTAAAATGAATTAGATAAAACAAATATTATAAAATTAATGATAAAATAATTAAAAATAAAATATGATTATTTTTATTATTTTAAACTAATGTAATAAATTTTTTTATATATTTTACATTTATTTTTAATTATAATAAAAATAAATATGTTTCTTTTTATAAAAAAATTTCTAAAATATTAAAAAAAAAATAAAAAAATAAAACATAATGAAGTCAAAATTTATATTCAAAATTCTATAATTTAATTTTGTACATTATAAAAAATCTATGTTTTTTTTTTTTTTTTTTTTTTAAAAGATAATCTTTATATGTGCTTTTAACTTATAATTATTTATATAATTATATTTGATCTTAAAAAATAAAAATATTATGAATTTAAAAAAAAAAAAGATCAAATTCTAATATTTTTTTTTAATTATTATTATTTTTATTTTTTTAAAAAAAATAAAAAATTAATTTGCCTTTACTTCATTTCCAATTTCATTAGTTTTCGTGGTATTAACATTACTTTTTTTATTTCTCATAACTCTTGTTTTATTTATATCATCAATAGTAATTGTAGTAGTATTTACTTCATCATCATCACAAATTTTACTATTTGAAAGTTTGGCATTACGTAATATAAGTGCTCTATTCTTTTTATGTCTCTTTTCACATACCTTCATATGTCTTCTTAAATTACTAAGAACGGAGAAACGACGACCACATCCTTCCAATGTACACTTGAATGGGTGTTGACCAGTATGAGAGTACATATGAGTTTTTAATGAACTTGGTCTTGAGAAACGTTTACCACATTCACTACACTTATAACGTTTAACCTTGGCTGGGGGTGTATTTACGGATATTACATTGTCTTGTCTAACCGAATATGGCACAGTATATTGACCATTATAATTAACTGGTAAATTTACATTGCCAACTTGAACTTGTTGTACTTGAATTTCTTGGCCATTAAAATAAATAGGTTGATTAGCAACTTGATATGTATTAACAGAATTTTGAGCTTGTTGATTATAATTTACATTTTGTACATAAGATACATTACTTTGTGGTGAGGATATGTATTGAACATTTTCATTTTGTTGAGATATGTAGTTTTGTGGTTGTATATGGTATTGTTGATTAACAACCGGAGATAATACATTATTATAGGAAATATAAGTACTATACGATATATTACCATTGGTTTGAGAATTATTAATAATATTAATACCAGTATTACTATTATCCGTAGCAGCAACAACAAAGTTATTTTCTGGTGATTGATATGGAATGTTATTAATTGGTGCTTGAGTTTGATTTATACAAGTGACAGCTTGAGTAACATAATTATTAACTTGCGTTATTTGAGTTTGCCCTTGATTTTGACCTTGAATGTAATAAATTTGATTTGGTTTTTTATCTATTTCCTTAGATACTGGACTAATAGTATTATTATTCAAAATAGAATTACTATTATTATTTTTTGGATTTGGAGATGGCAATTCATTGTTATTTGACGAATTTTCGGTTTGATTACTTGAATCATTACTTAAACTTTTTGGTGAAAGCATTCCATTACTAGTTGCTGTGTTAATACTGTTGCCATTGTTACTATATGGTGTAACATTATATGATGAGACATCACTACTTCCAATTGGAGATACAGTATTACAATTGGTTTCCTTCTTATAGTTCATAACATTACCAACGACTTGACAGACTGAAGAACCATTTTTTTCTTGAGCTAAATTATTCGATGGATAATTATTCATTATTCTATTGTTTGGGGTAGAGTTATAAACAATTTCCTTAATTGGTGAAGAGTTTGGAGTTTGAAGTGGGGTATAAATACAAGTATTTTTTCTGTTTGTATTAGAAGTTTCGTTAATTCCTGGAGAATTAGTTATGATAGTACTGTTTGAGAAATTTATTGTTTGTTGTGGTTGCTTTTGGAATAATGGTAATACTTCATTACTTCCAACCGTACCTTCAGAACTCTTATTATTGTCTGATTTATTCAATATTACTGAAGTCATAGATTGTTGTGACGGTGTAGATAATACATTTTGTCCTGTTCCTTCCGTTATAGCATTAGTAGTAGCCAAGTTATTAGATTGATTAATTTGTTCAGAATAAGTTACATTTTGTGTATTTATAATAATTTGAGATTGAGGTTGCTGATAAGACATATTGGACTGATTAACAATTATTGGAGATTGAACAAAGTTTTGACTATTATATACCTGTTGTACTGTTTGAGTTGTAGTAGCCAAATTATATACTTGTCCTTGTGGATTAGAAGTCATGATATTAATGTTGTCATATGAATTTTGCATTTTCATAAATCCATTATCTGAAGCAGAGATAATTTGATTATTCACTGGTGAATTTTGATATGAGTTGTTAGATATTTGTTGAGCCTGTGGTATACTATAGGATTGATAAGTTGTATTATATTCATTGGATACTATTACTTGTTGAGAAGAGGAATTATTTGAATATGATGGTTGAATTACGTATTGAGATGTATTACTATTATTATTGTATGAAATATAACTTTGTTGAACGTTTGAAATAGACATTGTAATATTATTTATTGTTGTTTATCTTTGAAAGAATGATTTTTGACTAATTTAAGTTATTTCTATTTAAATTTTTTCAAAAAAAAAAAAAAGTATTTTAAAATTTTCCAAAAAAAAAATTGTTTAACAGCTATTAATATTTGGTTTTCTATTTTTACTTCTTTTGTTTCGATTCTTTATGAGATTTAACTTTATTTTTTCTTTTTTTTAAAAGTTTCTTATTTAATATTTATCCTAATACTTTTTTTCTTTTATCTACATATACCTTTTTGTTTTATATATATATATATATAATAAATATTATAAATATATTTTATATTTTTATTTAATATAATTTTAAATCTTTTAAAATAAAATAAAAATATTAAGTATAATTAAGTGTATTTTATATATTACTTTATATATTATATATCAAAAAAAGTTTCTTTATATATATTTAATTAATTACATACAGTTTTTGACAAAGTATAAAAAAAAAAAAAAAAAAAAAAAAAAAAAAAAAAAAAAAAATATACTTTATATATATATTATAAAACACATTGTTTAATAAAAAAAAATAAAAAAAATAAAAAAATATATATAAAAAAAAATTTTTTTATATATATTGTCTTACAATATTTTAATTATTAAAATAAGTTTATTACTAAAGAGCTATTCTATTACTTTCTTTTATTTCTTGAAAATTATTTTCTAATTTTTTTACTTTCTATTAACTATTTCAATTATAAGGAAAATAAATTTTAAAATAATAAATTAAATATGTTATAAATAAAAAAAAAAAAAAATTCACTTTTTTTGACCTTTATATATTATTTTGAAAATAAACTAATTTTTAAATTGTAAAAAGAAAATAAAAATAAACAAAATAAAGTTATAATTAATTTTAATATATTATGATTACATGTTAAATATATAATATTTAATAAATAATATATAGTATAGTAATCATATAATTAATTATTCAATAGTATATATTCATATACAGTTTATGTTGACAATATATTATAATATATGTATTAACCTTTATATTAATTTATTACATTAAAATGGATAATATGTTTAATTATCTTTCCTATATTTCAATTAAGTATAATAATACCTATTGTAAAGATAAATTTAATATACGTTATGTATATTATAATATATTGAAAATGCATATATGTTTTTATTATTTTAAGCTTTGTTTCTATATTATTTTTATATTATAATGTATTTTAATATATTAATCAATACTAATAAAAACATTAATTTAATTTACATTAAAATTAATTATTTTATTTTTTTTTTTTTTTTTAATTTTTTATTTTATTTTTAATTTTTTTCAAATTAATTCCTTAATAACACAATTAAAATAAAATATAAATGAAATATACCCCTATCATTTTTAAAAAATTAAAGAATCTATTTTTATACACTAAACTATTCTAATATACTATTTATCCTGAACTTTAATAAATACGATTACACATTACACTAACTCTATTAATATTATTAATTTTTATGACCCAATTAATGTATAAATAAAAAGTTAAGGGTTAATTAAAATTATAATAAAATTATAATAATAATTGGTATTATTTTAGTATATATATATTTTTTTTTCAATAATTAACATAATTGTTATTGGGTTTATTATTTATGAAAGTTTATATATAATTATCTTTACAAAATATGTATATTAATTTATTAATATATATTAAAGAACATATGAATTTTAATATAATTTATGTATTATTTTTTTTAATATATATTATATTAAATGATTAGATAGTATTAAATATATATATATATAAATAACTAGTTATAACTAATATGCTTAAATATTTATTAATGAATGATGATTATTTTTAAAATAATCATCATTCATTATTATTATTATTATTATTATTATTATTATTATTATTATTATTATTATTATTATTATTATTATTATTATTATTATTATTATTATTATTAGTACTAGTATTAGTATTATTATTATTATTATTATTATTATTATTATTATTATTATTATTATTATTATTATTATTATAATTATAATTACTATTATTATCATTCATCATTATTAATTATTATTTATTATAATTATTAATAATTATTAATTATTTATTATTATTATTAATTTATTACTACTATTACTAACTATTAATTATTAATTTTTATTATTAATTATTAAAGCTTATTAATATATGTTTTATTATTTATTTATTATCTTCACGAAACATTTATTTTTATATTTTTATTATCACTATTACTATTGGCTTTTATTATTAATTTTATTATTTTTAGTCTTTACAAAATATTTGATATTTTAATATTTTTACTAGCTTTATTTATTTTATTATTAGTTTTATTTCTTTTTTTTTTTATTATTATTAGTTTTATTATAATAATATAATTATTGATCTATATACTAATGTTATCTATTAATAAACAATATTATAAAAATGTGACATTTTTAAGTTTTATGGCATTAATATTAAAAACAAAAAAAAAATAAACTAGAAAAAAATTTGGTTACAAAATTATTATGAGATTAAAATATTAAATTAAAATATATTGATTAGTAAAAAAAGTAAAAAAACTTTTATTTAAAATTTATATATTTTATTGATTTATTTATTTATCAATCACCTATATTAATTTTTATAAAGAAAAAAATTTTGTTTACCATGTTTATTATACATATTTAAAATAGTTTTATAAAATATTAATAAATAAGAGAGATTACAAAAATAATATATTTAAAACTTTTTTTATTTCTTTAAAAGAAAAGGCATTTCATTAAAAACAATAAAATTTTAAAAATAAATAAAATATTGAAAATACTGAAATAATTTTACAAATACTAAACTTTTATATATATAAAATAAATCCAATTCAAAATATTCATCATATAACTTTAAAAATTTATTTATTATATTGAAGTTTTTTATTGAAGTTTTTATTTTAATTAATATTTAATAATAATAAACTAAAAAAAAAAATTAAAAAAAATAAATAAAAAAAAAAAAAAAAAAAGATCATCAAGAATATTATTTTTTTAAAAAAAATATACATTATATATTTAATTATTTTTCATTAACTATTTTATTAATTATTTTATTTTATGCATAAATATCTACTATTATTCTATTATATATATATATCATTATTTAATGTTTATTTTTTATAATTTATTTTTTATTTATTTTTTATTATCATTTTCCCTATTTTCCATATGTTTTAATTTGGTTACAAAAATAATATTCAAATTATTAAAAAAAAAAAAAAAAAAAAAAAGGAAAAAAAAGGAAAAAAAATGTAACATCGATATATATTATTCATATTTAAAATTAAAAAGTATATATTAACACTTTTTATTATTTAATATATAGACTATTTAATTTTATATCTGATATTTTTATTAATACGCATAAAATATATGAAAGGAGTTCACTATAATTCATGAGTTGATAGAACAATAGCAATATCAAATTTAAAAATAAAATTAAATTTTGTAAAGCTAAAGTTCCATTTTTCTATTTTACTTGATCATTATCATAATGAAATTATTTTATTATTTGTTTGGCTTTTTTATATTTTATAAAATAAAATTTTATTTATTATTATATAAATTTATAATATTATAATTGATATATTAAACATTATACAATTTTAAATTTTATTTCATTATTTTATTAAATGTCTATTAAATTAATAATTCATCTAATTTTTATTTATAATAAAAGAATTATAATTTTTATATTTTTATTTATAATTTTTTATTTTTATTTATCATTTTTTATTTTTTATTTTTTATTTTTTTTTTTTTTTTTTTATTTTAAAAAAAAATTTATATGTAACATATATTATCCAAATAAGTGATTTTTTTAAATTTTAATTTTAAATGAAAAATTTAAAACAATAATAATTTAATTAACAGTATAAAAATTTTTATCATCAAAATTGATTGATTATATGTACTTTATAAAAAAAAAAAAAAAAAAATGGAGTATTTTTATATATCATAACTATAAATATCTTAAAAAAAAAATATTGCTCATTATAAGAATTTTAACATTTTAACAGTGGTAATTTATTTCTAAAAAAAATAAAAAAAAATAAAAAAAATAAAAAAAAGATTAAGAATATATAATATATACTAATTGAATAATGAATTAAATTATTTATATTATTCATTACTTACTCATACTATATGTTTATGACTAGTGAATGGTAATGTATTATTTATATTTATGAAATATTATATAAATACAAAAGTGTACCCTTTTTAATGAAGTACTTTGAGTATTACTTTTTATTTATAAAGTTTTTATTTAATTAAAATAAAGTCATATGATAACAAATTCCACATTAATTCTATAATAATGGATATTAAATATTCTGTAGTCTCTTAAATTACTTTTTATTAAATAAAAAAAAAATGCAATATAAAGAAAAAATTGATTTGAAAGTATATTAATATATAGTGAATTAATATATTATATATTTATATTATTTTAATATCACAAAATAATAAGGAATACTTTAAATTAAACATATAAATAAAATTTTAATGTTTATATTAAAAAAAAAATATGATTATTATTATTATTTATTTATTTATTTATTTATTTATTTATTTATTTATTTTGGTTGGTTGGTTGGTTGGTTGGTTTTGTTTGTTAATAAATTACAAAAATTTTAGTATTACATAATAAATAAGTAAAAATAGTAAATAAAAATAAGAATATCAGTTTTTATATCAATATAATAATTAAAAGTCTTTTTCATTTTTATGTACAATAATTAACCAAAAAAAATTATAATATCATGGAAATTCTCTGGTAGATATATCATAATAATATATATATTTTATTAATTTAGATATGATATAATCTAATAAATAAATAAATATTATATCAAAAAATAAAGGTAAAAAAAAAATATATAACCATTAAATTTTTCTTAAATAATAAAGGTCATCAAAAGTATAATTATTATTAATTTTTAAATCTAGTAATAAACTTAATAAAAAATACCAGATAAATGAAAGCCACATGTATTTTAAATATATTAAAAATAATCAATAAAAAAATTATAACATTTATAAAGAAAAAGTATTAAATATATATTAAATATATATTTTATATATTTTAATATAAAAAAATTTTTTTATTTTTAATAAACAAATATTAATTATAATTTAATATCAATAATTAAAAATAATTTTTCTAACTTATTATTAGTATAATAATAATAAAAAAAAATACTAAAATTATAAATTTAAATGATTTAAAATAAATATAATTTATTTCAACTTTTAATGAGTGTGGATATTTTTTAAAATCATAATCAATAACATATATAAATTATTTAATTTAAATATTATTAAATAAAATTTGAAATTATTTGTTGACCTTTAATATTATATTAATAAATATAATTATATTGAATGATTTACATTTAATTTATCTTATATTAAAAGACAACATTATTTAATAGATTATAAAAAAATTAAAAAAAATATTGCCATTTAAATTTAATATAATATATTGAATTTAAATTTAAGATATATTTACTTTTATAAATGTTTATTAACAACCTTTTCATGACAGTTTTTTAAATTTTTTCTTATTTATTTCATTTAACTTTCCTTAAAATAATATTTATTTAGTAGCTTAATTAAATATATATTTATTTAATTCTTTTTAATATATAATTAATTTTTATTTTTTAATTTCTTAACATTATTAAATAATAATTATCTAAACATAATAATAATATCTTTTTTTTATAATTATTATATATAATTCTTTTTTAAACTAATAATTAAAGATTTTTTTTATAATCATTTTATATAATTCCTTATCTAAACTAATAATTATTTATTCCTGTTTTTTTTAATATTAATCATATATTGTTATTTATACTAATAATTATAATATTATTATAATAATTATATATATTTATATTACCTTATCTAATTTAATCATAATTTTTTTTTACTATTATATTACTTATTGGTTAGTAATCATTAGTAATCCTTATAAAATTGTTTTTAGAGTGGCTTTTTATTTAAAAATCAATTATATATAAGATTAGCTATTTAATATGTCAATTATATTAATTTATTAAATATTTTATTCCACTTTTTGATTATAGAACAAAAATTAATAATAGTTTTTTGGAAACTTCTTATAAGATTTAAAATATTCAAATTATAATAAAAAATAATGTATACTCATTATCTATTGATTAGTTATAATTTATATAAAGCTTGTAAATTTTTATTGTTCAATCATATTAATTATGAAAAAAAATAATAACTACAAATTAATATTAAATTATTCATTATAATAAAATATATTTAATTTATAAATAAATTAATTTTAATATAATTTTTAAAATATAACAATACTAATAAAAAAACGTTTTTTTTTTTTTAATTTTTAAATGAATATTATCTTTGTAAAAATATATATATATTAAAAATATATTAAATAGAAATTATTAAAATTTAATTAAAAATGTTGATTATTTAAATTATATAATAAATAAAGTTAAATAATTTATTCATTCAAATTTTCTTTTTTATAATATATATTTAATATATTGTTTAATATAAAAATTAATTAATAATATATTATATGTAATATATAGTATATATTTAATAATTAATATAATATTAATATATGATAATATATAATATTAATATATGATAATATATAATATTAATATATGATAATATATGATAATAATCTAAGTAACATTTAAAATAAAGTTTTATTTCTAATATTCTTAAATTAGAAACAAAAGAACAATAGTTTTTATATATTTTTTTTATAAAATTATACACTAAATCTATTCTATATTATAAATAAAACATTCTAAAATAATTTTTTATTTATTTTTTTTTTCAATTGATATTAATATATAATATAATAGAAGATACAAAAATAGACATTATAAAATAATGGAAATGTATTATGAAGCCATCAAAGAATTAACCGTTAGAACTTTAAAAAAAATTTTTAAATATAGAAATTAATATTATGAAATTTTTTGTTTTAATTTGACTAAAAATAAAATATAGTCTAATATAAAAATTTTTCGAATTAATAAATTTTAATATGATTAAAACATATTTTTCTCAAAAAAACAATATAAGAAATTCAAATTAAAAAATTAAAGACGATATAAATATTGAATTAATAAATTTTAACATAACTTTTTTTTTATATGGTTATATTATAAATTAAAAATAATAGTTATTAAATAATAATAAATCTAATCACAATATTAATGATTTCAATTATATTGCTATTTCATGCATATAAATTATTATATTCGCACTAGTACTTTTAATATACATTAAATATAATTTCTTCACATAAAAAAATATTTAATAAATTAATATCCTCAAAATATAAAAATAATGAAATTTTATAAAAGGAACTTTGAATTTATTAATAATTTTATTGATTAGTAAATTGACATAATAATACATTAGTATTAATTAAATTTATTCTTTGAAGTTTTTTTATTGATAATAATGTTCTATTATAGTAATTTAAAAAAAATGTGAATACTGTAATATAGTATTATACTACATATAATCAGTAGAATCATTTAATCAATTTTAATATATTTAATTACTTTTTTATATACTACATGTAACATTGGATAAATAATTTGTAATATATTTAATTATTTATTCAATTTTATATATAATTTTTAATATTATTATTTATTTCATTTATTTGGTAATATTATCCATTTAAAAGGATATATACAATATATTAATATTATATATTTTAAATTAATATTATTAAATTAATATTTTAGTATTTAATATTATTATCCATTTTAAAAGGATATATATACAGTATAAATGTTATATCATTATTCTTTTTATAATAGTATTCAATCAATAGATAATTGATTGATCAAATACAATAAAAAACATTATCCATATATAAACTTTAATATTTATAAAATAAATACCAAAATTATTGAAAATAAATAATACTAGGTTTAATTATTTTCTTTTATTATTACTATTATGATTATTATTATTATTATTATTATTATTTATTTATTTGTTTATTTATTTATTTATTTATTTATTATTAAAATTATTATTATTATTATTTATTACTATTATTTATTTATATTTATTTATTTATTTATTATTATTATTATAAAAATTATTAATATATATTTATGTATTTATTATTATTATTATTATTATTTATTTATTTATAATCATTATTATATATTTATGTATTTATTTATAATTATTATATATTCATGTATTTATATTTATTATATATTTATGTATTTATTATTATTTATTATTATTATTATTATATATTTTTATATCCACTTTAACAAAAATTAAATAAAAAATTGTTAATTGATTAAATTTATATAAAATATATAAAATTAATATAAAACTTTTTTTATTTTATTTATATATAATTTTATTTATTTATTTATTTATTTATTTATTTTATTTTATTTTATTTTATTTTTGTTAAAGTTTACAATTATGTAATGTATTTTTTTTTAGATTTAGAACTATTTTAAATATTATCAAAATTATTAATAAATGTATATAACAATAGAAAAAAAAAATTATTTTTTTTTGTTAAGATTTTTATAAATATACTAATTCTTCTTATGATTCATAAATTTTTAAAACCTAATAATAAAAAAATAAAAAAATAGAAAATAATAGAAATTTCATTTTTTCGTTTTACTAATATATTTGTATTATTCATTTTTCCTTTTTCATTGTTTGTCTATTTGTTATATTTAAGAATGTAATTAGAATAAAAATAAAATGTATATTGTTCACTTTAAAAAAATGTTTTATATTTCATACCTATTAGATAAATTGTATAATCATTATGATTATTACTAAAACAATATTTTATCATACATTACATAACTTTACACAATTAATATCATTGTTAGAAGAATAAAAAATATTTATATATTTTAAAATGTATAAATAAGGTTAATAACATTAATTTAATAAAAAAAACTTATATATAAATTTATCTAATAATAAACCAATAATAATATTTATAAATATATTTAATATATAAATATCCGAACGGGAGGTTTTAGAAATAGCTCCCATTGAAATTACTCACTTGTCATAAGAATTTATATTAGTAAAAGTAAATATAAAAGGAATATATTACATAATAAAGAATTAAGATAATTCATTTTTTAAACTTTATATATTATATATTCTTTAATTTAATATTTCATTTTACTTTTTTTTTATATTTATTTACCAAATTAATTATTTTTTTGTTATGTTTTTTTTTTTTTTTCCATTTATTAGAAAAAATATATATATTTATCCCATCCATTAATATAATATATTATATATCAATATTTTATATAAATTATAATTTCAAAATTTTCTTTTTTTAATATAATAAAAAATTTTAAAGTAGCATATCATTTTCTATATCTTTTATATTTATTTATTTATTATTAAATAAACTTTATCAAAGAATAATGTACCTAATATATTAAAATTACATAATAATTTTCAAACATTTTATTTATTAAGTATAATAAATTTATTTTAAAAAAAAAAAAGGACTATTTATAAAATTTAAAAATAAAAAAAAAAATTTCCATAATTGTTCTAATAAAATTAAGGAGTTTTTTATTAAAAAAAAAAATGATAAACAAATATATAAAATAAACATTAATAATTATAAAATGTATATTTTTTAAAAAAAATTTTCCTTTTAATTTCCATTTTATTAAAATCTATAAAAAAAATTCCTTTAAACTTTCGATTTATTTATTTTTAATTATCATTTCTATTAATTATTGATTAATTTTTGCTAATTTTCATTATATATATATTACACTATAGTTCACGTTTATTTCAATAATTTATTTATAATTATTTCTTTAATTATAATATATACGCATTAAACTTTATCAAGTTTTAATTTTCCAATATTTTATTATTTTATATATATTTCTTTTAATTACCTAAAAAAATATAATACAATTTAATATATTATGATATAATATAATATATATTTTTATTAATTAATTTCAAAAAAAAAAAAAAAAAAAAAAAAAAAAAAAAGCCTAATATATATTTTAATAACAATGAATCAAATTTAATTTTCCTTTAGTATATTTATTAAAAATGGAAAGATAGAACTATTTCATATTTTATATTAATTAATGTTTGTAATTTTTTTAAAAAAAATTTCCAATAGGCCAATTGAATTAATTTAAAAAAAAAAATTTTTTTTCTATTATACTAATTGGTTCTATGTTTTATATATAAAATTAAATTTATCAATAGAAATATACATGATTCATTATAGTAGATAAAAAAAAAAAAAATTCTGTAATAACCATAAATGAAAACAAATACGAACTTATTTATATATATTTTATATATATAAAAATCTATATAGTAATAACAATAAATGACAAAAAAAATTTTTTAAAAAAAAATTAAGTTTGGGTTTCTAAATTTAATATCTTCTAAAATAATTTATATTAATAGTAATTTTGAAATTACCAATATTTTTATAAAAGTGCAAAAGTTTTTCTACTAATAAAACTTTTATAATTTTTTGTTTTTTTATATTCTCTAAATTTGATTCGAATTTAATGCTTAAAAAAAATTTAAAAAAAAAAAAAAAAAAAAGAATAAAATATCAATATATAATATGTTACTATCATTATTAAATAGAAATTATAATATTTTTTTAAAATTTGTCGTTTTAACTTTTTTTTTTTTTAATAAATAAATTCTTTTTTTAAAACCCATTTTAATCAGATTATTTTAATATACTAATAAAAAAATATTTAATAAAGTTTTTTAACAACATAAAAATGACTATACATTAAAATATAATAATAATAAAATAAAAAATTTGTAACCTTAATCTATATATATAAAAAAAAAATACCGTTTTATTCCGATATATTTTATACATTTTTATATTAAAAATTCAATTTAAAGTATGAGGTTTAAAGTATGAGGTTTATTAATATTCATTTAAAATAATTTTTTTTTTTTTCATCAAATGATCTATTTTTTCTACATGATATTTTTTATTCAAATTGTAAAAGATGCTCTAAACTGTTTAATATAATTAAATTTTTCCTCACCACCATATCCAATAGACATCTAAAAATAGTTTTAGAAAATTAACTCAAAGAAAGGTATTATCTCTCTTAGTGGCGAAGCTTTATTGGTAAACAAAGAATATATGTATGATAATAAATATTAAGAAGTCACTTTGCCATAAATTATAATAAAACAATAAAACTAATATTTAAATTTTTTAAAATTGAGTATAAAAAAAAAATTATAAAAAAATTAAATTTTTCATTATTTAAAAAATAATATTATAAATCAATAATATAATACCATAAAAAAAAATAAATAAATTTAAATAATTAAATTTAAAAATTTTATCATTTTTAATTATATTGTTAAAGTTTTCATAAAATCAATTTATAATTTTTAAATTTATTAGTTTTTAAAGTTTTTATAAAATCCAAGTTAAAAATTTTATATATTCAACAATATATTTATTATTATTTATTCTTTTATTTATTTATTTATTTATTTATTTATTTATTTATTAATTTTTCTTTGTGAATAAGCAGAGTATATATAATTATTATTATTATTATTATTATTATTATTATTATTATTATTATTATTATTACTATTACTATTATTATTATTATTATTATTTATTCATTCATTCATTCATTCATTCATTTTTCTATCGTGAAGCTTGAAAAAAAATTATAAACGGAGTATATAATTATTATTATTATTATTTATTTATTTATTTATTTATTTATTTATTTATTTATTTATTTATTTATTTATATTCAATATACTCATTTCATTTATGAAATTTTAATTTCTTCTTATATTCATGTATATATAAGGAAAAAGTATAACTTTTTTTTTTTGTAGGCTTTGTATATATCTATATATATATATATTATTTATATATATTATTATTTATTTTATTCAAAAGTATAATATTATTATTTATTAATTTTGGATAAAATATATATATACATATTTTTAATAAATTTCAAATATTAAAAAAATTAGTTTTTTTTTTTTTTTTTTTTTTTTTTTGTAATGTATTATTAAAAAATTTATATATATATTATTATTATTATGATATGATATGTATAATTATTTATTTATATCCATAAACTTATTAAAAAAAGCATATTTCTCTAATTTTTTAAAATATCATCAACGTATACCCCAAATAAGCATATAATATTTTTAAAACTTCCTTCTTTAATATAGAGGCATGGTTCACTAATCAATCTTTTAAATCCTATATTCGAAAGGAACCTTATTTAGTTCCTTATTCCATTCTCTACCACTCTGTTTAAGACTATATATTGCTTTATTTAAATTCCAATATTTTTTATTACAATCAGGGTGACCTTGTGGTGGTTTCATAAAAATTTTTTCAGTTAGTTTTGCATTAAGGTAGGCAGCATTCACATCTATTTGCTCTATATTAAAATTGTTTTGAGCTGCAATGGATATCAAATATTCTAATCGAGTCACTTTTCAATGTTGGTGAAAAGGTGTCTCGAAAGTCAATCCCAAATTTTTGAGTGAATTCCATGAGCGACTAGTCTTGATTTTCTTTTAATTATGTTTCCATTGAAATCCTTTTTATGTTTTGAATATCCAGCGGGATAATACAATATTACAATTCTGTGGTATTCTTTTAGCAGTTGTATAAACATTGAGTTTTTTCATATTTCCTAATTCTTCTTTTACTAATTATATCCATTCATTTTTATCTTTTAATTTAAAAATATCTTCATATTTGTTTGGTTCTTTCAGAGCTTCTTTGAACTTCTGTTTTTTGTTTTGTTGCTTGTTGAGTTGTTCTAATTTTCTTTTATTACTAGTTTTTGATTGTTTTAAATATTTTATAATTGAAACTTTGATGATATTATTTTCGTTAGAATTTTGATTAATTATATCTAAATTTCGTTTTTTGATTAATATTCGTTTCATTGATATTGTAATTTTGAATTTTATTATTGTATTTATTAATATATTTATTTGATTTATCGATATTACTTTCATTAACGTTGTTACTGTTGATGTTGCTACTATTGGAATCGTTTGAATGAATATTTTTGATTGCTTTGGTATTTATATTGTTGTTGTTTATATTAGTATCGATGTCATTAGTGTCATTTTTATTATTGATACCATTATTATTGTTGTAATTATTATTGCTAATATTACTGTTGTTACTATTATTATTGTTATTATTATTACTTTTAATATTACTATTATTATTATTATTGTTGTTGTTAATATTGCTATTATTACTGTTATTGTTATTATTGTTAATGTTATCATTGTTACTATTGTCGTTATTATTATTTTGAGAGGTTTTGTTTTTCTTTTTGTATTTTCTTTTTTTCTGGTTATTCATTATTTCTTCCTCGTTATTTATTAAATTATTATAAAGTTTCAAAATTTCATTATAACTATCATTGTTTGATAAGTATTCATTAAAATGATTTAAATTTGATTTATTGATAATTGTTTGGTTTCGATAATCTTGATTGAGGTTTGGAAGATAAGTGTTGTTTTGGAAATGTGTATTATTCCCCCTGATTTCATGATTTGGGATAATATTAATAGGAGTGACAATGAGTAAGATAATTATTATTACCAGAAACATTTTCAAAAAATTCAACGGAATGGGATATAATTATTTTGATTATTGTAATATCTAAAATTTAGTAAGATTAAGGGTTAGGGTGTAACTTAGAAAAATACCTGGTAGAGTATTATTATCAAACTTATTCCTGAATGATTTAGGAACATAGAAAAAAAACTTTACAGTCAAAAACACGAAGATTAAAATAATTTCCCTTCGATTTATAAATTAATGGTAATTTGTTAACGATGCCTTTATGTGGAAGAACATTATGAATATAATTAACAGTGGCTATTGCGTCTTCCCAAAATTGGTGACTTAACTTTGCATCGTTAAGCATAGCCTTTGCAGCATTAATAAGTGTCTCGTTAAATCGTTCAGCTCTACCATTAGATTGGAGGTTGTATGGGACAGTGAATTATTGTTGTACACTATAGTATTGGCAGAATTGCCTAAATTTTTGATTGTTGAATTCCAAACCATTATCAGACCTAATGAAATTAATTCAAGTACTGAATTGGTTTTTAATTCTATTAAACCAAAGAAGAAAACTAGAAAAAGTATCGATTTTATTTTTTAAGAATAAAACCCAGCCATATCTGGAGTAGTCATCTAATATGGTGAAGAAGTAATAATTACCATATAGCAATTTCGGAACAGGGCCCACTAAATCCATATGTAATAATTCAAATATTCTTTTGGACTTGTTTATCGATAATTTGTGAGGCTTATTTCTAAGTTTGGAATTGGAACAAATGGGACATTTAATTGGAATTTTGATTTTTAATAATTTATTTTTTAATATTGTCAATATTAAAATGGCAAAATCTTCGATGTCATAATTCTAGTTTTTCAGAAGATTTAAGACTAATTGAATTTAATTCTTTATTTTTATTAATATTTTTTGTATTAAAATTAATCATTTTAATTGTAATCCAAATTTTGAAAGTATTGGAAGATTTTGAAGTAACATTTGTTATTCTTTTTCCATAATTATTGTAAATGATTAATTCAGGTATATTGTTATTTGAATTGAAGACTAATTTATAATTTTGCTGAATTAATTTTCCCACGGAAATTAAGTTTTTGTTGATTTTGTCTGAATAGAAAACTTCATTAATTGAAAATATTGATGTGATTAATAAATCCATTGAAAGTGTCATCATATCTTGAAATAAGAGTACTACCATTTACTAAATGAATTTTTTCATTGCACGATCTAATTTCTGATAATAAATTAATTTGATTCTTAATATTAATTGAAGCACCGGAATCAATTATCCAACTACTTATACTATTTCTAATTTGGTCGAGATTTTGCTTTGGGTATGTGTTAAGTAGGTTCATTTCGATATTATTATCTGAATTATAGTTTTTAATGAAAGCATCAGCATAAGTGGAGTCATAATTATTTGAATTTTGTATAAGATTTGCATACTTTTTGTTTTTTGAATTATGACTTGAGAAGTGGTTTTTGTATTTTTTTTATTACGTTGTTCGTTTTTGGATTTTCTGAAATATTTCCTTCTATACTTATTGTTTCTTTTTCTATAAATACATTCATAAAAGTAATGTCCCTTTTTGACGCAATAATTACATCTTTCATTCTATATGTGTTAACTTGAATTTGGTTTTCTTCATGTTGTTTTTCTTTTTATTTGCATCATTGGGGCTTTTATTAATACTAAAAATGGTGTTTGTGGTGCTTTTGTTTCTGTTATTTGATTCCTTGGTATTTGATAACAGAATTTCAGGTATTACTCTTTTTACATATTGACAGCAATTTTTCCAGTTAGAATATTGAAAAACATTGATAAATCTAGAGTTTCCGAGCAATAACCGGTTCAATATACCTATTTTGGTGTTTTGTGGTATGTCATTATCGATTTTTTCTAGTTCATCGAAAAGGTTTTGTAAATTGACTAAAAATATATTAATATCAGTATCGATATTAAATTTCATTAATTTTATTTTTTCATTTAGTTCCATTTTTCTTCGTCCTATATACTTTTGATATAAGATCCCTGAAGTAGCTTCCAAATTTCATAAGCAGTTTTTTCATTACCTTCTATTATCTTGTGGGTTTTTTCCCCAAGGCCGTTTATAATTATCCATTTTGTTGTGATATCATTTGTGATATCATCTGGATTAGTACCTTTTTTTTCAGTATCTAATTCAATTATTCTGTTGAAATTTTCAGTATCTAATTCAATTATTCTGTTGAAATTTTCAGTATCTAATTCAATTATTCTGTTGAAATTTTCAGTATCTAATTCAATTATTCTGTTGAAATTTTCAGTATCTAATTCAATTATTCTGTTGAAATTTTCAGTATCTAATTCAATTATTCTGTTGAAATTTTCAGTATCTAATTTAATTATTCTGTTGAAATTTTCAGTATTTAATTCAATTATTCTGTTGAAATTTTCAGAATAATTTCCTTTCGATTATTAATGTCACTTTCTACACTAATTGGTTGAGGTTGTTGTTGTTGTCTTGGTCTTCTGTATATCCTTTTATTATATTATCTTTATTAAATAGCTTCATTTTATTATTCTTCTTGTTTTTAATGTTAAGGAAATTCTTACTCTATTTATATTTCTTTATACAATTTTTTAATTATAAATAAATAATTATAATTGAATAATAATAGAATTTTTAATTTTAAATATAAAGTATATATATATAATAATTTTTTTTTTTCAAAAAAATAAAAAAAAGTATTTATTTATAGTATACCTTTATATTAAAAAAAAAAAAAATTATTTTTTCCCTTTGAAATAACAAATTCAATAATTTGTTATTTCATTTTTAAAATCTTCAGTTTTAAATTTTTTTAAACTTTTTTTTTTCTTTTTTTTTAATAAATAAACTGAATATAATAACAATTAAGATCCTAACAGATCTTGAATAAAATTGAAACTATTATTTGATTGTCATTAGAATTTTTAAATATTTTTCGCAATTTGGCATATATATTTTTTAAAATAAAGCCATATATTTTCATTATATTCTATACAATTATAAATAAATATATAAATAATTATTATTTTAAAAGAAATAATAATAATAATATATTTTTTCAATTAAATATTACTCAATAACTATTTCAAAAGAAATAATAATATATTCTATTAAAAAAGAATTTTAAAAAATTATTTTTATAATTGAATATTAATAAATTATATATATTAAAAAAAGAATATTTATTATTTATTTAATTATTATTTATTTAATTATTAAAAACAAGTCACATATAAAAATACGCCACATTGTGAAATGCACAATTGTGAAACGCATTAGATTCCTATAAAAGTATTTAAAAATTCTGACAATCAAATAATAGTTTCAATTTTATTCAAGATCTGTTAGGATATTAATAAATTTGTAGTTATTTAAATAGTTGTTATTATATTCAGTTTATTTATTAAAAAAAAACTTTTAATTAAAATAAAATAAAAAAAAAAATAAAAAGTAATAATTAATGTATTAAAATTCAGATTCAAAAATATAATCTCATTCTCCTAATAATAGTAGTTGATATCCATTTATACTATTACTATCATTCATTGATAATTACCAAAGAAAATATGAAAATATAAAAATTTTTTTTACATTATATATAAAATAAATAGAAATATATTAAAATCAAAAATGTTGTAATAAAAAGCAATAACAATGACTTATAATTTCCCATTATATTAATATTAAAAAAATGACACTAAAATAAATAAGTTTATAAAAAATAAGTTTATAAAATAATAATATTAATAATAATAATAATAATAATAATAATAATAATAATAATAATAATAATAATAATAATAACAAGTTAAATATAGAGTTGAATATCCAACATCTAAATACTTATTAATTTTGGTAATGTACTACTACTTAAATAATAATTTGTAAAAAAAAAAAATATTTATTATTTGTATCATATAACAAAAAAAATATTCCTTTGATTTTTTTTTTTTTTTTTTTTTTTTAATTTAAACTTATACTTTTATATTTCATATAAATTCTTTTTTTTTTTTTTTTTTTTTTTTTTTTTTTTTTTTGGTGATTACTATTTTATTAAATTTAATTAATTAACAAACTTTTTATAACTAAATTTTCATACTGGTAATAAAAATATATTTTATTAATAAATCATCTTTGTAAATTTTTTAATTTAAAAAAAAAAAAAAAAAATTGCAAAAACAATTATATGTACACTATATTTTTTTATTAATTTTATTAAAAAAAATATACATTCAAGAAAAAAAAAAAAAATTTTTTTTTCTAATTTTTATAAAACTATGATTATTATTATCATTATCATTATTATTATTATTATTATTATTATTATTATTATTATTATTATTATTATTATTATTATTATTATTATTATTATTATTATTATTATTATTATTATTATTATTATTATTATTATTATTTATGGATATTAATTTATAAATGTTATAAATGTTATAAAAAAAAAAAAAAAAAAATATATATTTTTTTTTTTTTCAAGAATTTGGTTTATTAATACATTAATACAATGTTATGAAATATGAAAAGAATCAATGTATTTGAATTAAGTTAGATGTATATATTTATATTATTATTGTTGTTGTTGTTGTTTTTGATTTTTATTATATATACAAATTTTATTGAATTATTTAAATATAATAACAAATTAAAGAAGAAATTTCTGTTGATAGTGTTTTTTTTTTTTTCTTTTTTTTTTTTTCTTTTTTTTTAACTTTATAAAAAAGTAATAACAATAAAAAAAAAAAAAAAATAATTTAATTTATAGATTTATTAATATATAAAATTTAAATAATTTCATTATAGAAATTAAATCTTAATTTTTGTTTATTTGTTTGTTTGTTCATTTTGATTTGTTTTTCATTTATTTATTTATTTACTTTAATTCATTTTATTGTTTTTACTACTTATTTTATTTCCTTCCTTATATATCTATATAAAAGAATAACTTCCCCACCAGTTTTTTGATAATAATTTTTACAAGTTGCCAATGTGACAGTGGGATCAAGCACCTAAATATTATATTATTTTAAAGAATATATAAAAATATAAAGTAAATATTAAAATTTTTCCAAATTATTTCAATAATTTTAAATTAAGATTAAAAATAACAATAAATAAATATTAAAATAAAAAATCATGATAAATTAAAAAATAATAATGATAAATAAATAATAAATAAATAATAGAATAAAATAAAATAAAATAAAATAAAATAAAAGTAAATAAAAAAATAATAATAATAATAAAAATAAAATAAAAATAAAATAAAATAAAGTAAATAAAAAATAAAAGTAAAAATAAAATAAAACAAAATAAAATAAATTTTTTTTTTTTTTTTTTTTTTTTTTTTTTTTTTTTTTTTTTTTATTACCTCATTATTACATAAAACTTCAATCCAATTTTCAGCTTTAATTCCATCAATACTGGATGTAATTAAATCTGATAAACTTAATGAGGAAGCTTTATTAATTTTTGGAGTTTTAGATAAATTTAATTTATCAACAATATAAGAAATAACTTTTCTAATTCTTAACATTCTATTGGCACATAAATGATTTTTACTAAAATAATAATTTATAATCATACCAGTAACAATTTCAACATTGAATAATTAATAAGATAAAGGAAACTAATAAATTACTATTTCAATTTTTTTTTTTTTTTTTTTTTTTTTTTTAAAAAAAAAAAAAAAGAAAGAAAAAAATAATAATAATAATAATATATATTTAATAATATATATTTAATATAAATCTCAATTTACCCTTGTGGTAATGATGGTATATCGCTTCCTGGGTATGGCATTAAAGCAAAATCTATTTTCCTTACCTGAATTCCAGGTATGGTTTTCTTTTTATAATTTAAATTTTTCAATAAAATTTTTCATTAAAATTTTTCATTAAAATTAAATATATACAATAAAAATACATATACTATATATATAAATATATATAATTTCATTTTTTAATTTTCGAATAAATTTATAAATTTATTTACATTAACAACACAGTCATATGCCCATTTTGGTAATATAGAACTTTCACACAAGTATTTAGTAGTGTTTGGTTCACCAATTGATTGAACAGTTTCACGATCCTGATCAATGTAAGTTACAGCATCATCCGATTCAAGATTACTAATAATAATGGGAATTTCATCAGCTAATTTAATATATGGTGTTTCTGCAAAATTAATTGGACCATCCTAAAATTTTAAATAAAAATTTTATTATAATAAAAATTATAATTAAATTAATTAATAAATTATTTATTTATTTATGCATTTATGCATTTATTTATTTATTGAATAAAATTATTACAAAATAAATTAAAATAAAAAAAAAATTTTATACCGTTTTTGGCTCTGGTATATCTTTAACGGAAGAATTTAATGATGCCCCATTTAAATCAGTTGTTACAGCTGTACTTTCTTTTAGACTTAGTAATTTAGCATTACTACTACTACTTCGAGTAATGCTTATTCTACGAGTAATAGAAGAAGAACGAATATGAACATGAGATCGAATCATACGTATAAAACTTCTTTCACTTTTTTCTTTGGTTTTTAATTGTCCATTAGATGTTTCATTTGAAATAGATTTACAATTGTCATTATTCATTCCTGTGACTGTGGTTGAAGCTACAGTTGTATTATTATTTGAAGATGATTTATCCTTAGAAGGCAAGGGTGTAAATTGTAAACTATTTATAACATTTACTGAAGAGTTATTTGAGAGAGTAGGGATTGATTGACAAGAAGAAATATTTGAAGATTTTTCATTTAATAAACCAGATACACTGTTTGAATTATTATTATTATTATTATTATTATTATTATTATTATTATTATTACATGATTCTAAATTAATATTTGAATTTATAGAAGCTTGTGTTAAATAATCAAATGAATTAACCTTATTAACATTTGTGATGATTTTTTTATTAGTTTCAGAATTATTTGAAGAAGTAACTTCTGTTGAAGGTTCCTTCTTACCTTCATTATTTTCTATTGATGAAGATTGAAGAGAAGAATTTCCTAAATCATCCTTTACTTCAGAACTTTCTTCTATTGGTGAAATATTTCTATCTAATAAAATTTCTTTAGCATTATTCTCTGAAGTTGGTTTTGTTACATTATCTAATGAATTAAAGGACGAATTTTCATCATTGTCGCTTTCTTCATCACTATAATCCCCTTTTAATTCAGGGAACATATGAGAAGAAGATTTTTCTTGATTAACATTATTAACCTTTAAACTACTTTTCCTTCTTATATTTTTAATTAAGGATTCATTTCTACCAAGAGATGATATAGAAAGATTTCCAAATGAATCTGGTTTTGAATAAGAACTTTCGGCAGTCAAAGGAGTAATACAATGGATAGAAGAATTACTTGTTGGAAGTTTAACATTTTCATTATTATTTTTATTATTATCTAATTCATCAATATTTGTATTTATTTTTAAATGATTATCACTTTCTGTATTCATTTTATTAACTGTCATAACAAAATTATACATTAAATTTGTAAGAACCCATCTACCAACATTAACTATTGTAAATTAATAATTAATTATAATAATAATAATTTGAAAAAAAAAAAAAAAAGTTTTTATAGATTAGTAATTTATTAATACTATGATAATCTATTGTTATAAGTTATAATATTTTATACTTCTTGAATCTATTAAACTTTCTGGAACAATCATGTCTTCGAAACATTCATCATAATAAATTAATGAATCAAATAATTTATTTGGCATCAATGATACAGTAAGAGCCTAATAAATAATAAAAAAATATATATTAAATGATTTAACCAATAAAAGATTGGTAAGTTTCAAAAGAAGAAGAAGAAGAAGAAGAAAAAGAAAAAGAGGAAGAAAAATAGGAATTTAACAAATCCAATAATAATAATAATAATAATAATAATAATAATAATAATAATAATAATAATAATAATAATAATAATAATAATAATAATAATAATAATAATAATAATAATAATAATAATAATAATAATAATAATAATAATAATAATAATAATAATAATAATAATAATAATAATAATAATAATAATAATAATAATAATAATAATAATAATAATAATAATAATAATAATAATAATAATAATAATAATAATAATAATAATAATAATAATAATAATAATAATAATAATAATAATAATAATAATAATAATAATAATAATAATAATAATAATAATAATAATAATAATAATAATAATAATAATAATAATAATAATAATAATAATAATAATAATAATAATAATAATAATAATAATAATAATAATAATAATAATAATAATAATAATAATAATAATAATAATAATAATAATAATAATAATAATAATAATAATAATAATAATAATAATAATATAATAATAATAATAATAATAATAATAATAATAATAATAATAATAATAATAATAATAATAATTTACCCCTGTATGAATATCAAGTGAGCACCAATTTTCTGTGAAAATTCTTTTATTTGTTTCTTTTAATGTTTTTTCATAATCTGCTTTATCATATGTTTTACTTTTTTTACACTACAATAAAAATATTAAACAATATTATTAATATACATTCATTTTATAACAAAATTATTTAAAACAACAATAAAACAATAAAAATAAAAAATTTAATTAATACCAATATAATATCCCATTCTTCAACATTTTTTTCAGCATCTTGAGTTAATACATGTCTTTTATCATTTAACATTGTAAATTTAATAATAGGTGGCTTACCTTTATTTAAATAATAATAATAATAATAATAATAATAGTAATAATAATAGTAATAATAATAGTAATAATAATAGTAATAGTAATAATAATAGTAATAATAATAGTAATAGTAATAATAATAGTAATAGTAATAGTAATAAATTAAATTAAATTAAATTATTATTTTTGTCATTATTATATTAAATATATATGTGCATCAAGAATTAATTCATGAAATATACCAGTAATGGTAGCTTCTGGCTTAGAAAATATTGAAACAATAGAATCATCAAAAGTTTGACGACTTGAAAAGTCATTATCATAGAAATTATCATTATTATTATAGCTCATGGAGCGAGTATCAACAGAAGCAACAGACTGAATTTGATTAAAAGTATAAAGTGAATCACTGATAATATCATTTGATTGGGTTATTACTGAAGTCTTTGGTATAGTGGCCCTTTCAAAATCATTTGGATTTTGATTTTTATATATATTTAATGATTGACTACTTAATGGTATATCCCTCTAATACAATAATTAATAATCATTGATAATAACAACAATAATAATTTATAATTATTAACATTACTGAATAATATAATATATAAATATTAAAAATTTTTTATTATTATAAATTTACCCAGCAATTTATATTTGATGAACTTGTTGCAGCATATATATATCCATTATCAATAGTAGCAAGCTTCAAAAAAAAAAATTCAACAATACATTAAATTATTTAATATCATATTATTATTGTTATAAACATTATTGTATATTGTTTATTTGTTTATTTATTCATTATTAAAATATTATTATTATTAAATACGATTAATTATTATTATGAATAAAATTTTATATTACCTTAACTACTCCAGAATTTTCCTTACAAATTAAAACACAATCGCCATAATCATTGTCATATTGGTTATTATAATCATAATTAGAAGACTGATTAATCTTTGTAATACATCCATCTCTTCCACCAGCCCAGAATGTCTTTAAATACGGACTGTTTGATGTTAACGACCATACAGAATCTGAATAATGTGAATATGTCATAATGCATCTTTTAATATTAGCAATGGACCATAATTTAATAGTGGAGTCTGATGAACCAGAAAGAACCTATTGATCATATTCATAAAATTTATATATTATAAAAAAAATATGTTATATATATTTAATATAATTATAACAACAATAATGGTAATAATAATAATTATAATAAATAGTATTATTAGTAATATTAATAATTTAATAATTTTTTTACTACATACCCACTTTCCATCTTCACTAACAATTAATGCACGAACATTATCAGAATGTCCTGTTAATTTTAAAACTTGTTTACCTAATCTTGTATCCCAAATTCTTACAATCTATCAAAAAATAAAACAGAAATAATAATAATAATATATATTTATTAATTTCCTTAAAATTTTATATGTATATACTATTTATTATCAAAAAAAAAAAAGATAAAATAAAAAAAAAATAAAATAAAATAAATAGTTGAAATATAAATTAAAAGTACAGATTGAATAAAATAAAATAAAATAAATAGTTGAAAATAAACATAAAGTACAGATTGAATAAAATAAAATAAAATAAATAGTTGAAAAATAAATATAAATATAAAGTACAGATTGAGTAAAATAATATAAAATAAAATAAAATAAATAGTTAAAATATAAACATAAGTACAAATTGAATAAAATAAAATAAAATACATTAATATATGAATTTCTTACTCTTTCTGGAGATCCTGTTACTAATACGTTTCCTTCATTATTTGTTGCAATTGAATAAATCGATGCTTGAGTCAAAGAATCATCAGAATTAACTGATTAAATATATATAGATAAATACATATATATAAATATATATATAAAAAGAAGATATATACATTATAAGATAAAATATATTACAAATAAGCAGAAATATTTATTATTATTTTATTCATATTATATAGAATAAAGAATCTTTTTGAAATTAAAACTTATTTCTTCTATTTTAATTATTATTATAATTATTATTATTATTATTATTATTATTATTATTATTATTATTATTAGTACTAGTATTAGTATTAGTATTAGTATTAGTATTAGTATTAGTATTATTATTAGTATTATTATTATTATTATTATTACTAGTATTAGTATTAGTATTAGTATTAGTATTATTATTATTATTATTATTATTATTATTATTATTATTATTATTATTTAAAAATCAAAAAAGAATATAAAATTCATAAATTTAAATTACATATTGGTTCCGATCTTCCTTCACCTATATCCCAGAAAAGAACCCTCTGATCAAAACCACCAGATGCAACCCAATTACATTTTGAAGAATATGCTAATACTCGAATATCATCTTTATGAAAACCAATACGAGATGTTGGTAAATTATTATTTATATCCCATAAATATATAGATCTATCTGACGATGCAGAAATGACTTTTATTATTGTTATTATCAGTAGTTGTTGTAATAGTAGAAATAGTATTAATAATTTAGTATTAGTATTAGTATTATTACTTATTCTATTGTTATTCTTAATTATTATTATTTATATTATTATATAATATTTATATACAATATCATTTTTATTAAAATTATTTATTATTATTATTATTATTATTATTATTATTATTATTATTATTTTATATCATTATTAATGTTATTATTTTTATAATTATTATTATTATTATATTATATTATATTATTACTATTATTATTATTATTATTTAAATCATTATTTCTACTATTCTCATTGTTATTGTCATTATTGTTATTATCATTATTATTGTTATTTTAATTATTATTATTATTATTATTATTATTATTATTATTATTATTATTATTATTATTATTATTATTATTATTATTATTATTATTATATAATATCTATTGAATATTGACTTACAATGATCTTTATTTGATGTTAAAACAATATCGTTAACCCAGTCAGAATGATACCAATATCCTTTATTAAACGTTGGTGTTTGAGTGACACACTGTTTATTAAGAAATTATAATTTTAATAACAATATATCAATAAAAATTTCATTACTAAAAAAGGTATGTATAATATATACAATATATTACAATTTTATTTATTATAAATTTATTTATTATTTTATTTATTCCTTTTAATGTATTTTATTTTCTTTATAAATCAAATTATTTGTATCAACAAAAAATTTCTTTTATTTATTATTATCATTATATATTAAATAAAACATAATATATAATATATATAACCTTTTTTCTTCTTAAATCGAATTGCAAGGAATATTTTTGCTTTAACTTATGAATGTTTTTTTTAATAGTAATTGCAGTAGTTGAATTAGCCATTGTTAATCCTTGTTTATTTGAATTAGTACTTAAAATTTCTTCTGAATGAAAATTATTTGTTAAAGAAAAATCCTTTATACTATCAAGTGATTCATTACAATCAATATTTCCAATTTCATTATATTGAACATCATCCTGAAAAGAACCATACGGCTGTGAAGTTTCTATTATGCCATTATCTATATTATCTTTTTTAACATAATAAGGATTTACATTATCTTCATCTAAATATAATTTCCAAGAATTAATTTTTGAATCTTTTCCTGCTGTATATAATAAACCTCCAGGTGTTCTAGTATCTAATGCGAGAGAATTTATACCTGAATTATGACTAATTTCATTATAATTTTCACGAACAACGTATGAGATTCTTTGTTTCACTACCATGATATTATTATTTCATTGTTTCATTTATTAAAATTTCTCTATATTATTTTTTTTAGAAAAAAAAAAAAAAAAAAAAAAAAAAAAAGTTTTAGAATATATAAATTTTATATTTTTAAATTTTAAAATTTTATTTTTTAAAAAAAGAATGATAATAAAATATACGTATATTTTAATTAATATTAATTAATTTTTACATATTTATTAATATTGATATAAACACATTAAGTTTCTAATATTCTCATATATTTAAAATTTTAAAAAATCTTACTTTAATTTTATTTATATTTGATAAAATAAAATTATAAATAAAAATACTCTTTTAATTATAAATAATATTTTTATTTCTTTTTTTTCTTTATCTTTCTATGATTAATATATATCAAATTTTATACTATATTAGTTTTTTTAATTAATGAATTACATTAAAAAAATAAATTTTGGTAACCTAACCTAATCATTACTTAATAGGAAAAATTATTCTTTATTAATGATGATCAACATTTTATTTATAAAAAACAGCATATTTTAATGTTTATTATAGAGAATGGTATTTAGTTTTACTAAATCAAATTTTTTAAATAAAATTTAATAAGTATATAATATCTTAATATTATAAAATTTTTTACATTTTTAATGAATTCTTTCTATTGGTATTTGCTCTTTTGTTTCTTTACGTCATATCGAACCATCAACAAAAAAAAAATAAAATTGAAGTAAAATATTTAAATAATAAGTATATAAAAAGAAAAGAAACTTTTTATAATAAAATAAATTTTTAAAATATAATAAATTCATTTAATTAAATTTTAAAAGCTTAAAATATAATTTTTTATAAGATAACAAAAATTATAAATAAAATATAAACAAAGAAGAGCAATCTTTGTTAAAAGTACTATGAAATTTATTTATATTTATATATTTCAATTTCCTATTAATTTTTAAATTGTTGTAATAAATAAATGAATGATAAATGTCTAATATATATAAAATACAAATAATAATAGATATATTATAAAAAAAAAAAATATTTTTTTTTATTGTACTAAAATCTTAGAAATGAAGATATTAATAAAATTATGATTGGGTAATTTTATCTTCTAGTGGATAATTTACAATTGATTTCAATTACAAAAATAAAATATATAAAGTTATAAAAATTATTATTATTATTATTATTATTATTATTTTTTTAATTCATTATTTTAATTAAATCAAAGCAAAAAAGAATGAAAAAGAATTTAAAATAGAAACTAATTAAATAAATTTTATTACATTTACATTTATTTTGTTTTATTTTATTTTATTTTTAATATGTAAATTTAAATCTATTATCTATTTTTACAAGAAAAACAATAGTTCATAATTATATAATAAATATAATTATTGCTTTGCTTGAAATAATTTAGTGATAAATAATTATTTACTATATATTTTCCATTTAATAATAATATAATAATTATTACTAGATCACTATTGTTAAATTAACTTCCTCTTGAAATAATAGAGAAAAATGATAGTTATGATGGTGATACTTATTTATAAAAATAAAAATACTAATAATAATGAAAGTAAAAATGAAAATAAAAATAAAAAAAATAAAAAATAAGAAAAAAATAAAATTAAAAATTAAAAAAAAATTGCTCTAATATTAACTATAAAATAATAATATGATATAAAGAATTTTAATGAGTAGTTTTTTTAATTTATGCTTTCTTAAAGATATAATTTACTAATTTTTTTTTTATGGTTAAAATTAAATAGTATTTAATAAAATCTTATTAGAAATAAAAAAATGTTTAAATATATATTTATATGAAATGTAAACTATTTTATGTCGGATTTATTACATTTATATATATACATTTATATATATATATAAATAATAAAATATAAGTAAAGTCAATTATTACCAAAATAAAAGAAAAATTATTATTTGTTTTGTTGTAAATATATATATACATTGATAAAATAACAATTAGAAAAAAAAATTTTTTCTTATAAATTGGTAACTTTATAATAAATATGTAATATTATTAAAATTATATAACTTATAAATATATTGCAATAATTTATTATTTTTTTTCTAAATTATGAAATCATAAACTAATTATTAAAATAATAAATAAATAAACTCTAAATTACTAATTTTATAGCTTATGTTAATAATACAAATAATATCAGTTTAAAATATTTGTTTAAAATACCATATGTTATTATAATAATTTTGTAAATAAAAAAGAAATTAAATTATATATATAATGACGAATAAATTTTTATTTAATAAATATATACTATATATAGAAATTAAAGAAATTTTATCACATGACTATTTTTCTTAAACAGTATATAGTATGGCTTTGCCACTCTAACTTTTCACTCTTATCTCTATCTACTTTTGTTATAGTTTTATCATAATAATGAAATAAAATCAGACATTAATAATGAATAGAATTTTTTTTTTTTTTTTTTTTTTTTTTTGGATCACTCATTAAGAAAGTAAGATTTTTAATTTATGAAATTACCAAAAAAAAATAATTTAAAAAATAATTATATCTTAATATTTTATATAATTTTATATTGTATATTAAATAGATTATATTTAGGTTTTTTTTTTCTAATGATCATTAAAACAAAAATTTTTTTTTCAAATATCATTTATTGTTTATTCTTATATCAATATAATCTACTATACTTGGCTTAGTAAATAAAGATACTATTAATTTTGGTAATAATAATAATAATAATAAAAAAAAAAAAAAAAAAAAAAAAAAGAAACTTACAAAAAAAATTTTCCTCTAATCATGATTCTTAAGTATCTTATAATTTTAGTACTAATTATATTTCATCAACATGATAAAATAATAATTTTAATTTTAATAAAAAATAGTAATATTTACAAGTAATGAAGAAAGGAATATTATTATCATAAATGGCAAATGAATATGAACAAAGTATTACTAATAATTAAAAGTTTTTTTTAATAAACTCCAAAAAAAAAAAAAAAAAAAAAAAATTGAAATAAAGAAAAAATTAATATTTCTAGAAATTTTATTAAAAGACCTATTGATCATTAATAAATTTATTATATAATTCAAAATGGTGAAAGGATTAATGGAATTATCATAACAGCAAAATAATTATATTAAAAAAATCAAAAACAATTATTTATATTACCTTAAACTTATTCTATATATATGAAGCAGCCAGATATAGAATTGAAAAATACATATAAATTATAAGGAAAACCTTATTTTTTAAAAAAAAAAAAATTATTTTTAAGTAATAGTAAAAAAATTAATAATATTATATTAAATATTATAAATAAAATTTTTAAGACGTTATGTTATAATATTTTTTTTTTAATAAAAATTTATCAGCCGATTTATAAGCGAAACAATAGAAAAACAATTGAAAAAATAAAAATTAACTATTATTTTATTTTTTTTTATTCAATAAATAATTTCTCTTTTGAATAAATATAATAGAGAGACAATGTATGAAATTATTAATTATATTTATTTATATTGATTCTGTTTAAATAATTACATAATTTATACTGTAAATTTACTTTTTAAATAAAAATAAAAATAAAAATGGTTTTCATCTTATTTAATATTATTATTCGTTATTTATATATAAATAATTTGAAATTATTTATGCATAGTTAATAATTTTTAATGATAATAATTTGTTTATTTTCATTTATTGTTTTTGTGAAACCTGACATAATAATTTTTATACTACGTCCTATTAGATAACTTTAATTAATATTAATTATAATAAATAAAAAATGTTTCTATAAAAAAAAATATATTAATTTTAGTGTGGAAAAACTTTTAAAAGTTTTAATTTTTAATAATCAAAATTTTTTAGATTTAAAACTTTTTTACATTTAAATATTAAATACTATAAAAAAAATAATAAGGATTTAATATAAAATTTATAATAGTTAAATATAAAAAAAAAAAATAATAATAATAATATAATATAAAATTTATAATAGTTGAATATTTAAAAAAAAATAATAATTTAATGTAAAATTTATAATATATATATATATAAAAATAAATGCAAATATAAATATCAATTACTTTCATAATTAACAAATTAAATAATAGAATGTATATTTGTTATATGATTATTTGATTGTTATAATGATTTGGTTAATAATTAAATATAAGTTAATATGAACGTTAATAATGGTAATTAATGCAATTAATGCTACTTCAGGGGATTGTGCATTTCGCAATTGTGCATTTCACAATTGCGAAACACACTAGATTCAATCTTCATATAATAACCTAACCCTTAATATATTTCAATTATAAAATAAGATTTATTTCATATTTTTAGACATAATCAACTATCGTCAATATTAATATTGTTAACTTTATTATTATAATTTATTTTAAAGTTTAGTGATACTACTGCTAGTATAATCTATTAAATAAATAAGATTAAAAAAAAGAAATTTTTTTCATATCTTTAGTAAAATCTTTATTTAATAATATAAATAAATATATCTAACCCTTTATTTTATAATTACTCATAAAAATTTAATATATTCCAATAAATTTTAATATATAATTTATTAACTAAAAGGCTATGCTCAACTTTAAAATGTATTATTAACTATAAATTTTTTAATTATTGCTATTTAATTAAAATATATTTTTTTATCTTTAAATTAATAAAAAAAATAGTCAAATATTTAAAGTTTTTAAAGTATTTCCTTTTTCTTTATTTGAATTTTTTTTTTTTGAATTTTTTGACTATTTTATTTTATTTAGAGCAATAATAGATAATAATCATTTAATTTGACTATTTTATTTTTATTTAGAGCAATAATAGATAATAATCATAATAACATTAATATTCTGATATTTTAAAATATTTGCCTTAAAAATATATAATCAACGGCACTCTATACCAAAAATAGTTTATAATAAATTAATAATATAATTAGAATGATCAATTAATATTTCAGTAAATTAACAAAAACAAACATTAGGAATAAATGATTAATATTTAGTTAATTAAAAATATAAAATATATAGTTATAATATTTTACAAATAATACTTTGAGTAAATAATTTAAAAACTATACGAGTTGCAATGTTTAAATAATTTATAGTTTATTTTTCCTTATATAAACTTCATACGAATACAATATAGTTCAAAAATGGGAATATTTTAAATAATAGAAATATTGTATTATTTAATATGACTAAATATGAAGAACATAGTAAAAATTTTTAGTATTTTAAGAGTTAAAAATTTGATAAGAAGGGAAAAGAAAAAATAATAAATAAATAATAAATAAATAAATAAATAAATAAATAATAAATATATAAATAATAAATAATAAATAATAAATAATAAATAATAATAAATAAATAATAAATAAATAATAAAGAAATAATAAATAATAAATAATAAATAATAAATAATAAATAATAAATAATAAATAATAAATAATAAATAATAAATAATAAATAATAAATAATAAATAATAAATAGTTATAAATTTAAATAAATAATTCCATATTAATATATCTTATAATGTATTATAATATATTACATAAACGGTATAATCCATGATTGTTAACTTTGTAAATTTTTAATTTTCCGCAATATAAAATTTTTTTTAATACTTATGTTTTTTTTCTTTAAAAAAAGCCACTTTTTATAAAATATAAAAATTTTAATCATATATACGTGAAGAAGTAAAATTACTAATAAAGACTACATTAAAATAAATATATTAATCAATATTAAGATATCTATGATGGTAAATAAAAACTTAATAAAGAAATATTACTGTTGATATTCATTTATTAGTTATTTATTTAATAAAACATGATAAAGAGAAATAATTTTTTTATTATCTATATATTATTTATTCAATATTCATTTAAAACTTTTAATGATTAATTATTGTATTGAAAAGTAATAATAATAATACTAATAATAATAACAATTATAAAAATAATTAATACTTACAAAAATTGCAATAATAATAATAATAATAATAATAATATTAATAATAGTAAGTAATAATAATAATTAATGTTTATGACAACAAAATTTGCAATAATTATGAATTATATATACTCTACTCTCTTAGTTCAATTTTTTTTTTCTTATGTTAATGCTCAGTTTTTTTCTTTTTTTATTTTTTTTTATTTTTTCTTTTCAATATATTGATAATATATCCATAAAATATAAATTATATATTTATAATACTACGTTTAAATAAATATAATTGAGTAAACCTACAGAATAATTGATAATTTATAACGTTATTCTACATAAACTAAAGTAAATCCTAATCTATTCCAATATATAGCATAGATTATAATTAATATAACAGACTATTAAGTTTTCTTATGATATAACAAATTCATAATTTTTCTTTTTTCCTTTTTAATTTATTATATATATATGAAATACAAAAAGAGTAAATAAATTCTAAATATATTATATATATACTTTAGTAAATAGAGATTATATATAAATTTAGATATATCACATGATGTATATCTTTGAATTAAATTTTAGGCTGGAAAAACTTTTTATTTACAAAATTAAAAAACAAAAACAAAAACAAAAAAATAAAGACAAGCTTTTTCTTTCTTTCTTTCTTTCTTTCTTTCTTTCTTTCTTTCTTTCTTTACTGTAATTACTATTAATTACGGTGCTATTTCTTTATATTTTTAAATTAATATAAAAGTGAAATAAAGTTTATACAATGATATAATAAATAATTATAGATCGATATATATTAGGAAAATAATTAATATAACTAAAGTTAAGTTTCATTTTTTCATATAAAAAAATAACTTATTTTCATAAAAATAATTAATATTCTATTAATTAGGATTGATGTTTAAAAATTATAATTAAATATTTATATAAATATTGTATATAAATATTGTATATAATTGAATGTAAATTTTTTGATGCAAATATTATTCGAACTATAAAATTATTATATTTTAAAAATTAAAATATAAAATCAATATTTTTGTTTATGCAAGTAATAAATATATTTTATTCTTTTTTTTTTTTTTTTTGTTAAAATATAATATTATAGTATTTTTATTTTAAATTTACTTAAATTTAACTATTATGAGTTAATTAACCTTCAATGGTTGTTGCCATTTTAAAAAAAATTTTAGAAAAAACTATAATTGAAGAATAAAAAAAAATTAAACAACGAAATAACATAAAATAAGAATATAAATCTTTTTATTTTTGTAATACAAATAAAAGAAAGTATTAATTAACATAGTTAACATAACAATGAATATAATAATTTTATACAGGTGTTAACTTTTTACATATTTTATTAAAAAAAAGTTATTAATGAACATAGTTAACAATAACAATAAATATAATCATGAAATAAAAAATGAAATAAATAATTAAATTATTTTAAAAATAAATAATATAATAATATATTATGTAAATAAATTTAAAATTTAAAAAATTTTTATATTTATTAAGTATTTATCATTGGTAGTATTTTATATTATTATATGCTAATATAATATGTGGTATAATACATTTATTTTATCATATAAAATTTTATTAATTAAATAAAACTTTAGTTGATATAAATTATATTATTATTTAAAATGATTTTAATTTTTTTTTTTAAGTTATTTTTTATTGATTTATATCATTTGAGGCAACTTCTTGTTATATAAATTGTTTAATTAAGTTTTTTATTATTATACATTATTTTATTAGAGTGATAATTATAATATTATTTGTTTAGTTTGATATTATTTAGCTTTATTATAAGTTTTATGATTGCTCATTATATATAATATGATGTATTGGATAAATTAATGAATTATTTAATAATAAATATATAAAAATTAGATGAAAAATAAATATTGGAAATATTAATAAATTTGATAAAAAATTTAATAATAAATATCATTAATGAATATTGATAAATAAACAAATAGACTTATAGTAAATAGTAAATGAAATTTGATAATCTTTAGTAGCGTAGTACTACTAAAAAAATTATACTAAAAAGATTAAGAATTCATTATAAAATATCATTTTTTTATTATAATTATTAGATAGATCTTTTATATTATATACATAAGTTATTTTGATATTAATAATAATAATAATAATAATAATTTTTATTTTTTATTATAATTAATACCAAAATAAGCTAAGTACTATTATTTGCCTTTAAGTTATTAAAATGTTTATGTAAACTAAAAATTATTTAATAATTTTTATCTTAAATAATTAATTATGTAATTATATTTAATATTAGTTTAATTTTATATTATTGTTTGAATATTTTGTGGCATTTAATTAATTATATTTATTTATATATTAAAGTTTTTTATTAATTTAATTTATATATATTTTAAATATCAATATTTAAACTAAAAAATTTAAATAGAAAAATATTTTATATTTATGTCAATTACTGTAACATATAATTAAATAATATATTACTTTTTATTATTTATATTTAATTCATTAGTATTAAATTAATTGAAAAATTTTATTTTAATATGATCAATACATAAAAAATTTTATTGCAAATATATTATTTTATATATTAAAATATAAACATTAAAGATTAAGATAAAGTAGAATAATTTGTTTAAAAAAAATGTTTACTTTTTTTTTATGGATGGAAAAAAGCAAAACTTTTTTAATATATTATTAAAGTACTGATTTAAATATATTAAATATATATATATTTTTAGAATATAAATATAATATGATGAACAATTAAAAAATTAATTGTATAATGATAATATATAAATAATTATAAAATTAGAATTTAATGTCAAATATTTTCATTTTATTCTATTATAATTAATAAAATAATAGAATATATTAATAATACATCTATATTTATATTATTAATTAAAAATAATTATTTATTTTTGAAAAATCTAAATATATGGAAAATATTTATATATTAAGATTAATATAAATATTTTATATTAAAGTATTATTTATTTATATATATATATATATATATTTTTTTTTTTTTTTTAAAAGATATAAAAGAACAAATTTTACTTCATTATTTAAAATTCATAAAGCATTTGAATTTAAATATTTTAAATTTATAATTTAAGCAAAGGACCTTTTTATAGAGAAAAGGAAGGAAAAATTTATACATATATATTTTATTGTGTATTATTCTAATTTAAACATTTTACATATCGTTTTATTTGTAAATTATTAAATTTTTGTTTTTGACAAAAAATTTTATTCAATTAATAATAATATTAATATTATTTATCGAAATTACCAAAAAAATAAAAAAAAAATAAAAAAAAATAAAAAAAAAATAAAAAAAAAATAAAAAAAAAAAAAATAAAAAATAGAAAAAATATTAATAATAAAGATAATATTGAAATATAAATTTGTAAATTAGTTTTTTTTATATAAAGTTTTACTATCTATAAAATAATAAACCATAAATTTTTATAAATATAGAAGTAGATATATTTATATTTTATATTATAATATTATAAACAATAAGTATTTATTTTTTATCAAATAATTATTAGATTTAATTTTATTTTGTATATAAGTAATCGAATAAAAAATGTCTAATCCAGAAGATCACGTTATTGTTGATGAAGTTGTTGAATATGTTGATAATGCTGATGAAGAATTAACCAAGGCTAGAATTGAACATGCAATTTCTAATGGTGCTAAGGTTTATGTTGATGGCAATGTAACAACTATTGTTAGTGAGGTTTATGAAGAAATTCCAGTTGACGATGATGAAGAACATGAAGTTGTAACTGAAGTTATTACCGAAGTCATTCCAGAAGAAGTTGTTACAGAGGCTGGTCCAACTACGAAGACTATTACCAAAGTTACTAAGACCATTTCTTCAAATGGTAAAGAAAAGGCTGAAGAAAATGTAACTGAAACTATTGTTCCAAATAATGGACTTCCACCTAAGAGAGATTACTATGACAATGTCTTTACTGAAGGTGGTCCAGAAACTGTTCATACTGAAGTTAAGACTGAAACTATTCCAGTTGTTGAAACTGTAGAAAATATTGTTACTGAAGATGTACCAGTTGTTAATAGTAATACTCCAGAAGTAAAAACTTATTATGATAATGTTGTCACTGAAGGTGGTCCAGAAATTGTCAATACTGAGGTTCCAGTTACTAAAATTGTAGAAACAGTTGTTACTGATGCTACTAATCCAAACGAAATTGTTACTGAAGCTGCTCCAGTTGAAACTATTGTTACTGAAACTAAGACTGAAACTATTCCAGTTGTTGAAACTGTAGAAAATATTGTAACTGAAGATGTACCAGTTGTTGAAACTGTAGAAAATATTGTTACTGAAGATGTACCAGTTGTTAATAGTAATACTCCAGAAGTAAAAACTTATTATGATAATGTTGTCACTGAAGGTGGTCCAGAAACTGTAATTACTGAAGTTAGGACTGAAACAGTTCCAATTACTAAGACTGTAGAAACTATTATTACTAATCCTTCTAATCCAAATGAAGTTGTTACTGAAGCTGCTCCAGTTGAAATTGTTGAAACTACCATTACTGAAGTTGTTAAACCAGAAGAAGTTGTAAGCGAAGATACTCTGGTTAAGCCAAAGAAGTCATTCTTTAGTAAAGTTAAGAAGACTGTTGGTGATTCTGTTGAAAAGGCAGGTGATGCTCTTGAAAAGGCTGGTGATAAGATTGCCAAGAAACTTACTCCTGAAGAAAAGGCTAAAGAAGAAAAACCAATTGAAACTGTTGAAACTGTTGTTACTGAAGTTAAAGATACCACTGAACCAGTTGTAGAACCAGTTGTTGAAACTGTTGTTACTGAAGTTAAGGATGATAATGAACCAGCTAAACCAAAGAAGTCATTCTTTAGTAAGATTAAGAAGACTGTTGGTGATTCAGTTGAAAAGGCCGGTGATGCTCTTGAAAAGGCTAGTGGTAAGATTGCTAAGAAACTTACTCCAGAAGAAAAGGTTGAAGAAGAAAAACCAATTGAAACTGTTGAAACTGTTGTCACTGAAGTTAAGGATGATGCTGAACCAGTTGTAGAACCAGTTGTAGAACCAGTTGTTGAAACTGTCGAAACTGTTGTTACCGAAGTTAAGGATGATGCTGAACCAGTTGTAGAACCAGTTGTTGAAACTGTTGAAACTGTTGTTACTGAAGATGCTGATCCAGCTAAACCAAAGAAGTCATTCTTTAGTAAAGTTAAGAAGACTGTTGGTGATTCAGTTGAAAAGGCAGGTGATGCTCTTGAAAAGGCAGGTGATAAGATTGCTAAGAAACTCACTCCAGAAGAAAAGGCTAAAGAAGAAAAACCAGTTGAAACTGTTGAAGCTGTTGTTACTGAAGTTAAGGATACCACTGAACCAGCTGTAGTACCAGTTATTGAAACTACTGAAATTATTACTGAAGATGCTCCAGTTGAACCTATTAAGCCAAAGAAGTCTATTTTAAGTAAGGTTAAGAAGGCTGTAGGTGATTCAGTTGAAAAGGCAGGTGATGCTCTTGAAAAGGCAGGTGATAAGATTGCCAAGAAACTCACTCCAGAAGAAAAGGCTAAAGAAGAAAAACCAATTGAAACTGTTGAAACAGTGGTTACTGAAGTTAAGGATACCACTGAACCAGTTGAACCATCTGTAGAACCAATTGTTGAAACTGTTGAAACTGTTGTTACTGAAGTTAAGGATGATAATGAACCAGCTAAACCGAAGAAGTCATTCTTTAGTAAGATTAAGAAGACTGTTGGTGATTCAGTTGAAAAGGCCGGTGATGCTCTTGAAAAGGCTAGTGATAAGATTGCTAAGAAACTTACTCCAGAAGAAAAGGTTGAAGAAGAAAAACCAGTTGAAACTGTTGAAACTGTTGTCACTGAAGTTAAGGATGATGCTGAACCAGTTGCAGAGCCAGTTGTTGAAACTGTCGAAACTGTTGTTACCGAAGTTAAGGATGATACTGAACCAGTTGTAGAACCAGTTGTTGAAACTATTGAAACTGTTGAAACTGAAGATGCTGATCCAGCTAAACCAAAGAAATCTTTCTTCAGTAAGGTTAAGAAGACTGTTGGTGATTCAGTTGAAAAGGCAGGTGATGCTCTTGAAAAGGCTGGTGATAAGATTGCCAAAAAACTTACTCCTGAAGAAAAGGCTAAAGAAGAAAAACCAATTGAAACTGTTGAAACTGTTGTCACTGAAGTTAAGGATACCACTGAACCAGTTGTAGAACCAGCAGTAATACCAGTTATTGAAACTACTGAAGTTATTACTGAAGATGCTCCAGTTGAACCTATTAAGCCAAAGAAATCTATCTTAAGTAAGGTTAAGAAGGCTGTAGGTGATTCAGTTGAAAAGGCCGGTGATGCTCTTGAAAAGGCTGGTGATAAGATTGCCAAAAAACTTACTCCAGAAGAAAAGGCTAAAGAAGAAAAACCAATTGAAACTGTTGAAACTGTTGTCACTGAAGTTAAGGATGATAATGAACCAGTTGTAGAACCAGTTGTTGAAACTGTCGAAACTGTTGTTACCGAAGTTAAGGATGATGCTGTACCAGTTGTAGAACCAGTTGTTGAAACTGTTGAAACTGTTGTTACTGAAGATGCTGATCCAGCTAAACCAAAGAAGTCATTCTTTAGTAAAGTTAAGAAGACTGTTGGTGATTCTGTTGAAAAGGCAGGTGATGCTCTTGAAAAGGCTGGTGATAAGATTGCCAAGAAACTCCCTCCAGAAGAAAAGGCCAAAGAAGAAAAACCAGTTGAAACTGTTAAAACTGTTGTCACTGAAGTTAAGGATACCACTGAACCAGCTGTAGTACCAGTTATTGAAACTACTGAAATTATTACTGAAGATGCTCCAGTTGAACCTATTAAGCCAAAGAAGTCTATCTTAAGTAAGGTTAAGAAGGCTGTAGGTGATTCAGTTGAAAAGGCAGGTGATGCTCTTGAAAAGGCAGGTGATAAGATTGCCAAGAAACTCACTCCAGAAGAAAAGGCCAAAGAAGAAAAACCAGTTGAAACTGTTAAAACTGTTGTCACTGAAGTTAAGGATACCACTGAACCAGTTGTTGAACCAGCAGTAATACCAGTTATTGAAACTACTGAAGCTATTACTGAAGATGCTCCAGTTGAACCTATTAAGCCAAAGAAATCTATCTTAAGTAAGGTTAAGAAGACTGTAGGTGATTCAGTTGAAAAGGCCGGTGATGCTCTTGAAAAGGCAGGTGATAAGATTGCCAAAAAACTTACTCCAGAAGAAAAGGTTAAAGAAGAAAAACCAATTGAAACTGTTGAAACTGTTGTCACTGAAGTTAAGGATGATGCTGAACCAGTTGTAGAACCAGTTGTAGAACCAGTTGTTGAAACTGTCGAAACTGTTGTTACTGAAGTTAAGGATGATGCTGTACCAGTTGTAGAACCAGTTGTTGAAACTGTTGAAACTGTTATTACTGAAGATGCTGATCCAGCTAAACCAAAGAAGTCATTCTTCAGTAAGGTTAAGAAGACTATTGGTGATTCAGTTGAAAAGGCTAATAATGCTCTTGAAAATGCTGGTGATAAGATTATTGAGAAGCTTACTCCAGAAGAAAAGGTTAAAGAAGAAAAACCAATTGAAACTGTTGAAACTGTTGTCACTGAAGTTAAAGATACCACTGAACCAGTTGTAGAACCAGTTGTTGAAACTGTCGAGACTGTTGTTACTGAAGTTAAGGATGATGCTGAACCAGTTGTAGAACCAGTTGTTGAAACTGTCGAAACTGCTGTTACTGAAGTTAAGGATGATGCTGTACCAGTTGTAGAACCAGTTGTTGAAACTGTTGAAACTGTAGTTACTGAAGTTAAGGATACCAATGAACCAGTTGTTGAAACTGTTGAAACTGTTGAATCTGCTGTTACTGATGATGCTGATCCAGCTAAACCAAAGAAGTCATTCTTCAGTAAGGTTAAGAAGACTATTAGTGATTCAGTTGAAAAGGCTAATAATGCTCTTGAAAATGCTGGTGATAAGATTATTGAGAAACTTACTCCAGAAGAGAAGGTTGAAGAAGAAAAACCAATTGAAGCTGTTGAAACTGTTGTCACTGAAGTTAAGGATACCAATGAACCAGTTGTAGAACCAGTTGTTGAAACTGTTGAAACTGTTGTCACTGAAGTTAAGGATACCAATGAACCAGTTGTAGAACCAGTTGTTGAAACTGTTGAAACTGTTGTTACTGAAGATGCTGAAGATGCCGATCCAGCTAAACCAAAGAAGTCATTCTTCAGTAAGGTTAAGAAGACTGTTGGTGATTCAGTTGAAAAGGCAGGTGATGCTCTTGAAAAGGCAGGTGATAAGATTGCCAAAAAACTTACTCCAGAAGAAAAGGCTAAAGAAGAAAAACCAGTTGAAACTGTTGAAACTGTTGTCACTGAAGTTAAAGATACCACTGAACCAGTTGTAGAACCAGTTGTAGAACCAGTTGTTGAAACTGTTGTTACTGAAGTTAAGGATGATGCTGTACCAGTTGTAGAACCAGTTGTTGAAACTGTTGAAACTGTAGTTACTGAAGTTAAGGATACCAATGAACCAGTTGTTGAAACTGTTGAAACTGTTGAAACTGCTGTTACTGATGATGCTGATCCAGCTAAACCAAAGAAGTCATTCTTCAGTAAGGTTAAGAAGACTATTAGTGATTCAGTTGAAAAGGCTAATAATGCTCTTGAAAATGTTGGTGATAAGATTATTGAGAAACTTACTCCAGAAGAGAAGGTTGAAGAAGAAAAACCAATTGAAGCTGTTGAAACTGTTGTCACTGAAGTTAAGGATACCAATGAACCAGTTGTAGAACCAGTTGTTGAAACTGTTGAAACTGTTGTCACTGAAGTTAAGGATACCAATGAACCAGTTGTAGAACCAGTTGTTGAAACTGTTGAAACTGTTGTTACTGAAGATGCTGAAGATGCTGATCCAGCTAAACCAAAGAAGTCATTCTTCAGTAAGGTTAAGAAGACTGTGGGTGATTCAGTTGAAAAAGCTAATAATGCTCTTGAAAATGCTGGTGATAAGATTATTGAGAAGCTTACTCCAGAAGAAAAGGTTAAAGAGGAAAAACCAATTGAAACCGTTGTCACTGAAGTTAAGAATACCACTGAACCAGTTGTAGAACCAGTTGTAGAACCAGTTGTTGAAACTGTTGAAACTGTTGAAACTGTTGTAACTGAAGATGCTGAAGATGCCGATCTAGCTAAACCAAAGAAGTCATTCTTCGGTAAGGTTAAGAAGACTATTGGTGATTCTGTTGAAAAGGCTAATAATGCTCTTGAAAATGCTGGTGATAAGATTATTGAAAAGTTTACTCCAGAAGAAAAGGTTAAAGAAGAAAAACCAATTGAAACTGTTGAAACTGTTGTCACTGAAGTTAAGGATACCAATGAACCAGTTGTAGAACCAGTTGTTGAAACTGTTGAAACTGTTGAAACTGTTGTTACTGATGATGCTGATCCAGCTAAACCAAAGAAGTCATTCTTCAGTAAGGTTAAGAAGACTATTGGTGATTCAGTTGAAAAAGCTAATAATGCTCTTGAAAATGCTGGTGATAAGATTATTGAGAAACTTACTCCAGAAGAAAAGGTTAAAGAGGAAAAACCAATTGAAGCTGTTGAAACTGTTGTCACTGAAGTTAAGGATGATAATGAACCAATTGTAGAACCAGTTGTTGAAACTGTCGAGACTGTTGTTACTGAAGTTAAGGATGATGCTGAACCAGTTGTAGAACCAGTTGTAGAACCAGTTGTAGAACCAGTTGTAGAACCAGTTGTTGAAACTGTTGAAACTGTTGTTACTGAAGATGCTGAAGATGCCGATCCAGCTAAACCAAAGAAGTCATTCTTCAGTAAGGTTAAGAAGACTGTGGGTGATTCAGTTGAAAAAGCTAATAATGCTCTTGAAAATGCTGGTGATAAGATTATTGAGAAGCTTACTCCAGAAGAAAAGGTTAAAGAGGAAAAACCAATTGAAACCGTTGTCACTGAAGTTAAGAATACCACTGAACCAGTTGTAGAACCAGTTGTAGAACCAGTTGTTGAAACTGTTGAAACTGTTGTAACTGAAGATGCTGAAGATGCCGATCTAGCTAAACCAAAGAAGTCATTCTTCAGTAAGGTTAAGAAGACTGTAGGTGATTCAGTTGAAAAGGCTAATAATGCTCTTGAAAATGCTGGTGATAAGATTATTGAGAAACTTACTCCAGAAGAGAAGGTTGAAGAAGAAAAACCAATTGAAACTGTTGAAACTGTTGTCACTGAAGTTAAGGATACCAATGAACCAGTTGTAGAACCAGTTGTTGAAACTGTTGAAACTGTTGTCACTGAAGTTAAGGATACCAATGAACCAGTTGTAGAACCAGTTGTTGAAACTGTTGAAACTGTTGTTACTGAAGATGCTGAAGATGCCGATCCAGCTAAACCAAAGAAGTCATTCTTCAGTAAGGTTAAGAAGACTGTAGGTGATTCAGTTGAAAAAGCTAATAATGCTCTTGAAAATGCTGGTGATAAGATTATTGAGAAACTTACTCCAGAAGAGAAGGTTGAAGAAGAAAAACCAATTGAAGCTGTTGAAACTGTTGTCACTGAAGTTAAGGATGATAATGAACCAGTTGTAGAACCAGTTGTTGAAACTGTCGAGACTGTTGTTACTGAAGTTAAGGATGATGCTGAACCAGTTGTAGAACCAGTTGTAGAACCAGTTGTTGAAACTGTTGAAACTGTTGTTACTGAAGATGCTGAAGATGCCGATCCAGCTAAACCAAAGAAGTCATTCTTCAGTAAGGTTAAGAAGACTATTGGTGATTCAGTTGAAAAGGCTAATAATGCTCTTGAAAATGCTGGTGATAAGATTATTGAGAAACTTACTCCAGAAGAGAAGGTTGAAGAAGAAAAACCAATTGAAACTGTTGAAACTGTTGTCACTGAAGTTAAAGATACCACTGAACCAGTTGTAGAACCAGTTGTTGAAACTGTTGAAACTGTTGTTACTGAAGATGCTGAAGATGCCGATCCAGCTAAACCAAAGAAGTCATTCTTCAGTAAGGTTAAGAAGACTGTAGGTGATTCAGTTGAAAAAGCTAATAATTCTCTTGAAAATGCTGGTGATAAGATTATTGAGAAACTTACTCCAGAAGAAAAGGTTGAAGAAGAAAAACCAATTGAAACTGTTGAAACTGTTGTCACTGAAGTTAAGAATACCACTGAACCAGTTGTAGAACCAGTTGTTGAAACTGTTGAAACTGTTGTTACTGAAGTAAAGGATGACAATGAACCAAAATTTACCAAAGTTACATTTGCTACTCCATCTGAAAAGGTAGAAGAAACTGTAGACAATGTTAATTATAATACTACTGATGCAAAGGATAAGATTGAAGAAGTTAATGAAGAAATTGTTGAAACAGTTGAAAATAATACTACTCCAATTGAAAAAAAGAAAAAACGCTCATTTTTCAGTAAATTATTAGGTAGAGATTCCGATGAAGAACCGGCTAATGATGACGAAGAGGAAGAAATTGAAATTATTGAAACTACTGTTGAAACAACCTATGATGATGATGAATTTGAAGATGCCGTTACAGAAGAAGCCACTCCAATTAAAGATGACAAGAGGAAAGATTCATTCGATACTAAAAAGTTCATAAAGAGAAATGATGATGAGGAAGAAGAGTACAGTACAGCTATTGATAAGACTGATGATGCTATTACCCCTACTATCAATACTAAAACTACTACAGTAGAACAAACTACTTCCCCAGTTGTTGAAAAAGTTGAAAAAGTTACTTCTACTGTTCCATCTGCTCAAAATATTGAAGAAGTTACTACAACTACAACTACTACAAATGAAGATGGCGAAAATGATGATGTTGAAGAAACTGTTGTTACAACTACTACTGTTGAAACATATACCGATGAAAATGGACAAACTGTTGAAACTGTTATAGAAAAAATTACTACTATTCCATCTGATGGTAGTCCAGAAAAGGTTGTAGAAAGAGTTATCAAAAGTGAAATTGTTAGTAGAACAGAAGAATAAACTTCTAAATTAGAATAAAAATAACATACTTTCAATAGAAAAAAAAAATATATATATTTAAATTATTACCATTTTTATTTTTATTACGACATATTTTATATTAATTTAAATAATTTATTTTAGAGAAATTTTATAATAAAATGAAATTTAAAAATTCATAAATATATATAATTATTTATTTAATAGAAATTATAGAAATATTTTTTATAAATTATTTAAATTAATAGTATTCAGTACAACACATAATTATTAAAATATTATTATAAAAATAAGTTATCATAATAATTTATTTTTATTTTAACAGGTTTCATATCATATTTTTAACTTTTAAAATTGAAGAAATTTTAAATACATCATACATATATATAAAAATAAAAATAAAAAAAAAAAAAAAAAAAAGAAGTAAAGGAAAGAATGCATAAAAAATATAAAAATTAGAAATTAGAAATTAAAAAAAAAAAAATTAATAATACTATTAGAAATTTCTTATATTTTTAATTTTTTAATAACAATTTATATATTTATATAATGATATATTAATAATATTTTTTATTAAAAAATATATATATATTTAAATTCAAAATGCTTAAATTTATATGTAAAATGTTAATTAAATTTATAACAAAAAATTAAATAAAAAATTAAAAAAATATATAAATATATTCATAAAAAGTTATGTTAAAGAATCAAAATTTGTGTGTTTTTTTAATAAATAAATAAATAAATAAATAAATAAATAAATAAATAAATAAATAAATAAATAAATAAATAAATAAATAAATAAATAAATAAATAAATAAATAAATAAATAAATAAATAATAATAATATTTATTATTATTATTATTAAATAGAATTTTTTTTTTTTTTTTTTTTATTTTTTTTTACGGGAAAATTTTATCCAATTTTATTAGATAAAAACCAAAAAAATTGGCTTTTAAAAATCAATTTAAAGTGAAACAACTTGTTTATCGTTGTAAAACACTCATTACCATAAAAAAAAAAAAAAAATTTTTTTTATGAGAGGGGTCGAACCAGGAACCTTAAGCTTTGAGAGCATAAGGTTCCTGGTTCGACCCCTCCCTAAGCCTGTAACGTTTTTTCCACTGATTTTTCGTTATTAGGTGGTTAGGGTTTTCAGGTAAGTATTATACCCATTTGATACCCCTATATCTCTAATTCAACTTTCATCGATTTACACTTCTTGCAGGTCTGAGAGGGTTGAGTGTGTATAGCAAGTTTCTTGAGAGGAGATACCAAACATATGGTGACATATGAAAAATTTAATTATCTTAATACTTATAGGTATGTTATGGAGCGCTTGTCACGTGATCCCATGAGATTGTGGCTGCATGACCCAATTGTAAGATTATCGTACAATGACAAGCAGTAATTATACTTGGGTAAGGTGCACCAATGTAGAGTAACTGTATGGCAGTCCAGCAGGGACCACCTACTAAGTAGGAAGTTAGATAAGGGATCTAGTAATAAACCATTGTGTGTCTATGGATGTGCAGCTGGGGAGAAATCCTGCTACGGTCGTTAAAAAAAAAAAAAAAAAAAAAAAAAAATAAATATAATGTTCCAAAAATTGTGGGCTTGGCGGAATTCTTAACAAGTGCAATACCTATCATAAGTAGTTCGTTTGAGCTATTATTTGATAGGTATTGCAAAATACCAAACTTATCCAAGAGCGTCGACGCCGTACTGATAAGGCATAATGATAATACAGGATCAGCATCTATTTCTACGAAGGATGAATCTCGCCCTAGTAGTTCAATAAATGATGAATCCGGGGAGAGTTTAGTGGACACCACACTATCTATTTTAAAGATGTTACTTCTAAGTTTTATTTCTTTTTTATTTGTTAGGAAGGGAAAAATTCCCGTATAGTACAACTTGCCGAAATACATAGTATTTTCGAGCTTTTTTATTTTTTTTTATTTTTTAAATTTTTATTTTTAATTTCAAATGTACTTTTCACCTACATGTATTTTTTAAAATAAAATTAATAAAGTTATGGAAGTGTATTCTCTTCCCTGTCTAAAAAAAAAAAAAAAAAAAAAAAAAAAAAAAAAAAAAAAATTATTAAATAGAATATTAAATATAACAGATAATAGTAGTTTATGGGTCGTTTAAGAAAAAGAATATCACTAAATTCAAAGAATATTATTGAATCATATTAGTCTGATGTTGGTAAATTCCAAGGAATCAAAGGTATTACGATAACTTCAAATTTATAAATACTAGAAATTTATTTAAGCTCAGCCTTGAATACTCTCATTTTAAAGTTTAGGTTTTAACTGGATCTTAAGATTAAGAGCTGGTTACAAATATAATACCATTATTGCAATTAGAAGTGGTAGAGTTTCTGACGATTGTCCTAAATTCTGCCCTTGTTGTGGAAAAGGTGAACAATCTTTTATCCATTGGATATTTGAATGCTCTACCTTTTTTTTTTTTTTTTTATGTTATGTAAATCTTTAGATTTCATCGATGACCTTTTTCGTTTTATTTGCCAATAAAGTAAGGAATCTTTCCTGACTTCCTTCTTATTCTAATATTTTAGAATATGAAAATTTCATAAGCATATATATATATATTCCTTCTTGGTGGAATTTCAGCTTTAGATGAGCTACAATTCGATACTTGGGGAACAGAGACATTTAAGTGAACAACTCCTAAAAAGTTTCATAAGGGTTTACTGTTCCGTATATTGTGGGGCTTGCGGAATATTCTTGCTAATACAATACCGATCATCAGTAGCTCTCTTGAGTTACTTTTTGAGAGATTTAGCAAAAACACTTTCATTACCAAGAGTGCCGACGTCGTACCGAAATGGCAAAGGAATAGTGCAGTTAGAAGTCCTGTTAATTCTCATCAATACACATTTACTAACAGCACAGTTCCGAACACAGAACCTATAGTAAGTAAATTCAACTTTTGATGATCTTTCATGTGGTTCAGGAGAGAGTTTAGTGGATACCACACTATCTATTTTAAAGATGTAACTTCTTTGTTTTATTATTTTAGATTTAACTGGTGATAATGTTGCTACACATAGTATACATCACATCGAAATTTTTTTTTAACTTTTGAATTTATTTTAATTCTTTATTACATTAAATTTTCTATGATTAATTAAAATTTGATTATGTTTAATTTTATTTTTTTTTTTTTTTTTTTTTTTTTTGTTTTTTTTTTGTTTTACTTAATCTTTTACATACATTTTATTTTTTTTATTTTTTAATTATATAATATAGAGCTGGAAGTGTATTCTCTTCCTAGTCTAAAAAAAAAAAAGAAAAAAAAAAAAGGGTCGTTAAAAATTTAATAATATGATAAACGTAGAATTTAAGTGACAATTCATTTAAATTTACCTCGAAACGATGTGGAAAAGAAGAAATTTTGATACAGATTCAAATGATAATTTTTATTCACATGGAGTTATTATCGATGAATGGGAAGAGTAAGAGGCCATTTCATCCTCAAGACTCATAACGTAGTTTTTTAATATTAATGTAAATAACTTCATAGTCAGGACCATCAGGAATGTATCACCATCTTATTTCTCGTGGTATCGGGAATGATGGTAAAAAAATCCAAACATTGCGTAATGTATGTTTTTGATACAATTACTTATTGCAGTTGTATAAAATTGATATTATTTATCAAAGTTGTCAATTAATTTTAAAAAATTTTAAGAAATAATATCATTTTTTTATTCATGGATCATTTTCTTTTTCCAATATTCTTATTCATTTCATATATTTACTTTTTCTTTATGTATGAATCATTCATGCATCATACTATAATGTTATATTTATCATGTTTATTTATTTATTTATTTATTTATTTATTTATTTATTTTTTGGATGATTATGTAATTATGGTACTTTTTTATACTCTAGTTCCACCTCACGTACTTTTTTTTTTCAATTTTTAATATATATTTTTTTTATCTATGCTTTTTTCTTTATTTTTATCTTTGATTTTTATTCTAAATATCTTCATCAACATTCATCAAGGGTTGTTTATTCTGGGATTTAATGTTTATTGTATTAGGTGTTTCCATTTTCATTCCATTCTATCATTAAAATAGTGAATTTGGTATGGTAGAACATTTAACCTATATTTTACATAAAAATATGTATAATTCTATTTTAAAATTAAAAAGTTGGCTTTTTCAATACAAACTATATTGAATCAAACGAAGATATATATATATAACTCATCAAGATCAACCTCCATCTCTACGACTACTGGGTATTTAACAAGAAAATTGCCTACTGATACTATAATAGTTCAAAGTTTAAATATGAAATTAGGATTGAAGATTGATTTTGGAAATCATTAGTAGTATTATGATTTGTTTCATAATGGCTTTCGCATCAGAGTAGAAAGTAACATTAATTTTAAATATTGTTGTTCCCTTTTTTTTCAAAGATACCTCAATTCAAATAATCTCTCTTAAAAATATGAATAATGAAGTTCTTAAAACCTTAGAAAGTATTACTAAAAATAGCTGTCGAAATTATTCCTAATATGATAACAGTATATTTTCTTAATTTATGAAATTACTTTTACTATTCGTATAAGAAAAAAACTAATAAAACAGGAAAAAACAATTAATATATAAATATTTCATTAATAGTATTGGTGAAGCTTTAAGTAATGTCACTATCTTTTTTTTACCAATATTATTGGAATTTACTTTTGTTACAATGTTTTTTAAAAACAGTGAAATGAATTTTGATATAGCATATTTAAAGTCATTATAGATATTATTTTTCATTAGCAATTCACATGAAAAGTCGGTTCCCTTACTTCAAGATTATGACATTGAGATTGATTCAATCTTAATGTTTCCATATTAGACATGGATGAACCACTAAATGAAATAAATATATGGAAGGAAAAATTGTTGGTGGTTCTGGTAGTGGTATGACCCTTAAAATTTATTTATTAAAAACTGTTAAAAACTAAATGAATCAATAAATATATTTTCAATAAATAATATCTAAAATGGATAATTAAGATTTAAAGAAATTATTTTAAATAATTAAAATTAAAAATTAAAATAATAATTATTATGAAAAAGCATATTAAATAATTAATATGATATAATTAGTAAGTTTAAAATAAAGAAGTTCATAAAATAAAATATTAAATCATAATATATGCCTGAAGTATTAATTTAATATCTAAAATTTAATTTTTTATTTTTATTTTTATTTTTAGTTTTATTTTTATTATTATTATTATTATTATTTTGTGTGTGTGTGATATTCAAGCAGCGTTAACATCTTTTTTTTTTAAATTTTCAATTCAAACTTTGATTAATATTTTAATAATTATTATTCCACTATTACTATATTCCATTTCTAGTAAAAAACATCTTTTTCAAAAAAAAAAAAAAAAAAAAAAAAAAAATATATATATATATATATATACAATTTTAAATAAATGAGTAAATTCATGAACCATTTAAAAACAAACATAAAAAATTTTTTTTTAATATTTTCAATTTATTATATACACATATTATTATTTCATAAATTTTTATTAACATTGAAAATATATATTTCTAAAATAATTCTATTTTCTCTAAATCAAACTAGTAATTTTTTTTTTTTTTTTTTTTTTTTTTTTGATTAAATTAAATTATCATTTATAAAATTAAAACTAACATTCTCTATATTATATATTTATTGAGTTTAGAATTTAAATATTGTATTATTATTATTATATTTTTTTATTGATATCAATATAAATTTAATTTAAATTCTTGTTTCATCTACAGATTTTTTTTGAATTATAAAAGCTGGTGAATACCAATTACCACATGAACATTGCATTCCTAAATGGTTATAATAAAAATAAATATATATATATAAATAATAATAATAATTAATATATATATATATATAATTTTAAAATTATTTTATATAAAAAAATTAAAAAATAAAACTATTATAAATTGAAGACTATTTACCTGACCAGTTATAAGATCCTAATTTTGATTTACATTTTGGACAATTAATTTTACCACTAACAATATTTTCATCATCTAAGCCTTCCATCCATTCTGCCCTTTCAATAAAGTATACATTACAAATGTTTGAATTTCCATTTTTATTTATATTTTGATCACGTTTTCTCCATGAAAACGATGCTTGTCCACTTCCTGGTTCATGAATTAAAATATTATCTCCTGAAACTAAAACAAACCTACATTTCCTGCAAGATAACTGTAATTTTTTATTTTTTACTATGGATTATTGAAAATGTACATATATTAAAATTTAATTATTACCATAAACATTGATTATATACATAACATAAGTTTAATTTAATTATTATCATAATTATAATAATTATGATTTTATAATAAGAGCAAGAAATAATATATATTTATCCATTTAAAATATATATAATTAATAAAATAAAATAAAATAATAAAAAAAAAAAAAAAAAGATAATAATAATAAATAAATAAAAATAAAGTTAATAATTACAATTATATTTATATATATTAATATTATTAATTAAAATAACATATATAATATAGAATTATATATAATAGAATTATAGAATACCCTCTTTTTGCTTTTCATTTTCTATTAAATTCTCTGTTTTATTATCAGTTTTATTTTCTGTTTCGGGATTTTCTTTAACTTGACTCTTTTTGTTTGTAACTGTTTTTTTCTTAACTAATGAATTTAATTGTTGAATTATATCTTCATTTTCAATTCTATTTTAACAAAAAATATATTTTTACCAAAAAAAAAATAAAAAAATAATAAATAAATAAATAAATAAATAAATAAATGAAATTAGAAATTCAATTTATAGAAAATTAAAATTTCAGGAATAAAGTGTATATTATTTACTTTATGGCTGGACATATTCTTCCAATTTTACTTAATACTAAGTCATATTTTGCATTAGCTTTTTTCATAAAATAGGACATTACAATAGCAGAACAGTAAGTTATTGTTTCAGTAGTAAAGTTTACTATTAAACCTTTTTTAGTTTGTTTGGCTTTTTCTACTTCATTAAAAAATTCCAAGAAACATGGTATCATATTTTCGTCATTATCTATTTCATATTTAACATGTTCAAATTCCTTTTATTATCAATACATACACATTTTTTTTTTTTTTTTTTTAAAAAAAAAAAATTAGAAAGAACAATTTAAATTAAAGAAATAATAATTTATATGAAAAAAATATTTAGATAAAAAATAATAATAATAATAATTTTTTTTTTTTCAATTAATGTCAAAGATATACAATATAGAACATACAGTTTTAAAATTCTCAGGTATATTATCAAAACTTATTATTTTATTGATGTTATACTTTTTCAATTCATTAACACCAAGTTTACTAAATATATAATTCAAAATAATTTATATATATATTTTAATAATAAATTTTATTTAAATTTAATTTTATAACTATAGATAACAATTAATAAATATTTATTAAAATTAACAATTCAATAGTAACCTTGATATAAATAAACCTTCAGATAATCTCATAAATTTAACACTACTCATTGTTCAATAACTATTTTTAATATGAATATTATATAAAAAATATTAAATAAATATAATATTTGTTATTAATTAATTATATTTTAAAATTTTATTATTATTAAAATTTTTTATATGAAAATATATATATGATTGGATTATATATAAATATATTATATATATATTTATATAATATATATATTTATATAATTATGTTATAACAAAAAAATATATACAAAATATATTTATTATTTAATTAAATAAAAATAATATTAACAAAAAAAAATATATATATATAAAAAATATTTAAGGTCATTTAATTATTTAAAAAAATATTATTTTTTACCAAATTATTATTATTTTTGTGATACAACATTTTCAGAATGTATTCTAAAACGTATTCTTCAATTACATTGTATTTAATTTTTAATTCAATATTAAAATTTATCAAATTAATTTGATTGGATAAACATAAATAATTCTAAATATCAAAATCAACATAGAATTCTGTTCCATATATGAATCCCTCTTTTAAAATTATCGTCATCCTTTGAACCTTTTGGTATGAATTTATTTTTTTTTAATAATGAATGTTTTTATAATGATTTAATGAATGACTTGATAATGTTTAATTATTTTTTAATGTTAATGAAAATTTGATGACTATTAAATTATGTTGTTGTATTTATTTATTAGTTAATTAAAAGAAGTATATTATTGTAATATATATGCAAATTAAACTATAAAATAATAAACAATTATTATGTATTAATTTTATATTAAACAATCCATCCATCCATCGAAAGTATAAAGGCATAATATTTTTATCATATATTAATCAATATTAAATAATAGTATATGTCATGCAATATATATATATTATGTCAGCGAGTTAGGAAATATTCAGGATTATCAATATTACAAAATATATTTTATTTCATATGATAAAATATAAAATTGTTAAAATTACAAATAAATGAATAATATGATTAAAATGATAATTGTGAATCTATGTAATAAAAAGTTGTAAATTTACTATTGTACTAAATGTAATGTAATTTAATAATATAAAATCGAATAGATTCTAACATGGCCGCCAGAAACAAGATCATTAAACCAGTTGGTCAAGAACCAGATAATCTTGAATTACAAATTGCTAAGTACCTCCTTGAAATGGAAAACAATGTCTCTGAATTAAAGGCTGATCTTAGAGGTTTACAATTCACTGCTGCTAAGGAAGTCGAAGTTGGTCGTGGTAAGAAGGCTATTGTTATTTTCGTTCCAGTCCCACTTCTTAAGCAATTCCACAAGGTCCAAACTCGTATTGTCCGTGAATTAGAAAAGAAGTTCTCTGACCGTCATGTCTTACTTGTTGCTCAACGCAGAATCATGCAAAAGCCACACAAGAACAGTCGTGTTAAGCAAGCTCGTCCAAGATCCAGAACTCTTACTGCTGTTCACGAATCCTTATTAGATGATCTCGTCTTCCCAACTGAAATCGTTGGTAAGAGAACCAAGGTCAGAGTTGATGGTTCCCGTGTCATGAAGGTCTTCCTTGACCGTAAGGACTCAACCTCCTTAGAATACAAGCTTGACACTTTCTCTGCTGTCTACAAGAGATTAACTGGTAAAGAAGTTAACTTTGAATTCCCAGTCAATCAAGAATAAATTATTTAATCTTGTAAATATACTGCTACGAGAATTTAATACATCTAATAAAAACAAATTAAAAAAAAAAAAAAAATTTGTGTAAGATAATATATTTATTTGAGTATTAAAGTTGTAGAGAAAAATTTCAATGAAGTTTTGTTTTTTGAGAGAGTATATGAATGAATGAAAATATAATTTTAATAAGGTATATATAATTGAAAATATAAAAATATGAATCAAAAGTATATATATATATTTTTTTTTATGTAGAAAGATATTGGAATTATAAAGTTGAGATATATAACCAAATAATTAAATAATGATATTTAAATTAAGAGAAATAAAGTGAAAAAAAGAGGAACATTCAAATTTTAAAAATATAGTAAAATTATAAATTAATAATCATAATTAAAATTTTTTAAAAAAGAAAAAAAGATAAATGGAAATGTTGAAATTTGGGTTTATAAAAATTTTTAATTATATAGAGAAATTAAGTATATAAAAGGAGGAAATTTAATTATTAGTTATCTCATAGGTAAAGGTTTAGTATTTCTTTGTAAAGTAAATTATAAGTAATTAATATTTATGTTTTTATTTTTATTTTTATTTTTTTTTTTTTTTTTTTTTTTTTTTTTTTGTTTGTTTGTTTGTTTTATTTTTTTTTTTTAAAGCTAATATAAAATAAAAATTTCAAGAAAAAAAGAAATTATCCAATTTTATAAAAAAAAAGGAAATAAAAAATTGAAATATAAAAATAAAAATTTTTACGAATTATTCATGATTATATAACTTCTCTTTTATAGTGGAAGAGATCCAGAGATTATTGATATAGATTATTTAAAAGGTATGGGAAGTTTTTGTTTTTTTTTTTTAAGAACCAAAGAAATTTGTAAAAGAAGAAAATCTTATGGTAAATTCGCATATGTAGCTTTTCTTGACCTGAAAAAAGCCTACGACTCTGTTCCCATTTTCAACATTCTTAGTAAAATCTTTCACCTTGGTATCCGTGACAAATGTTTTGATTTCATTTCTAATCTCTATTTTCTCTATTTTACTTCTAAAGCTAGAGCTCGTTACCTTTGACATGTTATCAAATGAGTTTTCTATTCGTCATGGTGCTAGACAAGGTTGCCCGTTATCACCAATTTTTGTTTAATTTCTTCATTAATGATTTTTTTTTTTTTTTTTTTAAACAATTGTGATAAATATGGTATTAGTATTGGTAATAAAAAAAAAAAAAAAAAAAAATGTTGTTAGTGGTATTTTTGCTGATGATATTATTCGCATAGCGTCTAGTGAAAGAAAAATGAAAAACTCTACTTCATTATTTTTTTTTTTTGTTGAGTTAATAAAAAAATAAAATTTTTTTTTTTTTTTTTGGTATCAATAAATGTGCTTACAATGCTTATTAAATCCTTAAATTTTGTTTCATATCCTTGGTTATAAAGAACCTACCTACATTTTCACTTTGGTATGTATTCTATCCCTTAAAGAATCGGTGTATAATATTTATTTAGGTGTCCCCTTCAGTAATGATTTTTTCCTTGAACCTATTATCACTTATATGAATACTAAAGTTAGAAAAATCCTTATTTTTTATTTCTCTAGTTTTTTATCCAATAATAAAGTTCCATTCACTTTTTAAAAGATTCTATTATTTAATCATATATTATTAGCAAAGTATTATATATATATATATATATTTTTTTTTTTTTTTTTGCTCCATTCTTAGATTCAAACAAAAACAATTCTAAGAATGTGTACAATCTTTAATTAACACCGCATTGTTGTATTGTATTGATTCTGACTACATTGAAAAGAAGAAAAAATGAAAAAGAAAAAAAAAAAAAAAAAAAATTATATCAAAAGGAACTAAACGGTTAGTGTTTATACTTTATCACATGATCTTCAAATATTTTCAATTGCTAGCTTTTGTGCTTCTTTTCAAATAAAATTTCTTTTTGAAAACGGAGAATTTCTAAATGTATTATTAAAGATCTCATAAACTATATTCCATATCCCTTTCATGCCACGTTGTTCTTGGTCGAAAAAATCACTGGTGCTCTACAAGAAAATTAAGAAAAAGAATATCACTAAATTCAAAAAATGTTATTGAATCCATATTGGTCTGATGTTTGGTAAATTCCAAGGAATGAAAGGTACGAATTACGATAACTTCAAATTTATAAATACTAGAAATTTATTCAAGCTCAGCCTTGAATACTCTTATTTTTAAGTTTAGGTTTTAACTGAATCTTAAGATTAAGAGCTGGTTACAAATATAAATATCACTATTAGCAGTTCTCTTGAGTTACTTTTTAAGAGGTTTAGCAAAAAAAAAAAAAAAAAAAAAACACTTTCATTACCAAGAGTGCCGACGTCGTACCGATATGGCAAAGGAATAGTGCAGTTAGAAGTCCTGTTAATTCTCATCAATACACATTAACTAACAATACAATTCCGAACACAGAACTGATAGTATGTCATTCAAATGTGATGATCTTTCTTGTGGTTCAAGAGAGAGTTTAGTGGATACCACACTATCTATTTTAAAGATGCTATTTCTTTTATTTTATTATTTTAGATTTAACTGGTAATCATATTGCTACACATAGAATAAGAAATCTAGAAGGTGAGGGTTCCTTGTCTCCTTGTCTATGAACTTTTTTTTTTTTTTTTTTTTTTTTTTTAAAAAAAATTTATATCATACACACACTTTATTTATTTTTTCATTTAATAATTACATGAATATTTTTAATTTAAATAAAAACACAGTATTAAATAAGTAATCTTCAAAATAGAGATTAAAGTTTGTAATAATTATGACTTTAAAAAAAAAAAAAAAAAAAAAAACGAATTATTTAAATATACCTATAGAAAGTAATTAATCATTTCAAAGGTGAAAGTCAACAGGTAGAAAAAAAATTTTTTTTTTTTATTTTAAAAATTCTTTAAAATTTCAATTGTATTTTATTTTATTTTTTTTTACTTTTTTACTTTTTCTTTTACTTTTGGTTTCATTGTAAAATTTTGTTAATTTTTTTTTTCTAATTTTAGTTTCATTATATAATTTTGTTATTTTTTTTTTTAATTTTAGTTTTATTGTATAATTTTGTTAATTTTATTTTTATTTTTATTTCTTTTTTGTTTTTTTTTTTACTTTTTTACTTTTTCTTTTACTTTCAGTTCATTATAAAATTTTGTTATTTTTAATTTTTTTTTATCTTTTAAAACAAGAATTACCTAAAGCGAATGGCTACTACTTTACCTTACCTAGGTGTACCGTTTTTCGAATAATTTAGAATTAATATCTATCATTTACTTTACATCCCTTGACTATGATAACATAACATTCCTTCTCTTCCTTTTTCGGTGAAAGATACGATTACTCGAGTAAAGTTGTTTTTTTAAAAAAAAAAAAAAGGAAAAGGAAAAGGAAAAATTACAATCGTATTATCTCTATTTTACTCCGAGAGATAATCACGTTGTAGATAGACGTCATTCATGGAGATAAAGAAAGTACAGATTTTAGCAAGCAAATTAAATCATCAAAAAAAAAAAAAAAAAAAAAAATCAATTGTAAACTCTTTTATTTGGAATAGAGATATAGAGATAGGATAGGAAAATCGATCAAGGCTAAGGCTTTTAAGAAAAAAAAAAAAAAAAAAAAAAAATTTGAAAAAACTAGAGCTAGAGTACTAAGTAAAAACTCAACTTTAAGGTATCCTGAAATATAGTCATTGGTTTCTGATGGGTATAAACTTTGTGCTAGATTCGAATAAAAATTTCGATGTCCATGTTGCCAAAGCCGCCAAATACGGTTGAAGGCAAACTGCCCGAAACGCTGTCCTTATGGTTATATAGAGAAATTAAGTAATTCCTCGATTGGAGTATTGGTTTTCTAAATACTATCTTTTTCCGTGAATTTCGAATGAAATATTTTTATGGATAATTGAAATTCTTTATGAAAAAAAAAAAAATTTTTTTTTTTTTTAATAATTACCAAATATTGTCCAATATCAAATAGTAATGTAAATACTATTTAACATAGATATGAATAATATAGAATCAGGTACTGATTCTGATAGTAGTAACGAAGAGTATAATATTAATAATAATAATAACAATAGAAATAATATTATTAGTAATAGAAATATTAGTGACAATGAAAATAATAGTATCGGTTAACTAATAAAGTAGAGTAGTAAATAGGTCAATTGGTGAAAAATTGTGTTATTACTAGTAATTTTCTGAATAAAAAAAATAAATAAATAAATAAAGATCAAAATTTGCAATAATTGAGGCAACAAAAAAAAAAAAAAAAAAGAAAGAAAAAAAAAAAAAAAATACAATTTTATGTTATTTATATTATTTTAATGGTAAAAGTATATTATGACCTCAAAATAAAAAAAAAAAAGTCTTTGTTGAATTAACTTGTTAATACAATCTATCTCAAATCTATTTAAGAGAGGTTGTAGTTGTAATATTCAATGTTAAAAGTCATTACTTTTAACATTTAATGTAAATTACTTTTATATTAATAATTAATAAAGACATTTATATCAATATAAAAATATATATGGAAAAGAATCTTTTTTTCTTATTTTAAAAGGTTCTAAGATCGAATGATCCATAAATTATCAATTCATCAAATTAACTAATACATATAAATTTTTTTGTTTTTGTTTTTGTTTTTTTGAATAATATAAATAATAAAGTTATAATAATAATAATAATTATAATAATAATAATAATAATTAAAATAACCACAAAAATCAACTTCAAAATCAAATATATACAAAAAAAAAAAAAAAAAAAAAAAAAAAAAAAAAATCTTTCACATT